>OX457037.1:37516095-37741095 GCA_949752735.1 Lumbricus terrestris | reverse complement strand
GTCATATAGGATCTAGTTCTCTCATTTTCTGATCGAATTAATCGTATATATATATATTTATATGCATGGCGGAGCTATCCCGTCAAGACAGTTGCGTCGTCAGGTTGGTTACAATTGGTTGCGCTGGGGCACAGGAAGCCATGGTATGGAGTCCCAAATCTTCAGAGATTTTAAACTAATTTTTGCTATTATAATTAACGATGATGAAAAAAATATTTCTACCGATTGTGTGGGGGTCCCCTAAAGTGTGGGGCCGAACATGTCAAACACGTCTTAATCCGGCCCTGCATATAGGCTACCTGAGGACAAGGGCGGATACAGAAATTTTCGAAGAGGGGGCCAAAATGTTGAGTCTTGTTGGTGGGACAGGGGAAAAATTTCGATGTGCCGCCGAAAAAACTGATGACCTTTTTTTTAGTCATCGACCAATTTTTTGGGAAAAAGATACCATTTCATCCGCCGAAAAAACTGATGACCTTTTTTTAGTCATCGACCAATTTTCCGGAAAACACCATCTCAACCGCCGCTATATCGACGGGGGGGGCACGCCTCGTACGATTTTGTAATAGGGGGGCCTGATGTCCTGTTTTTCTCTCCCACTACATTTATTTAATGGCTTCTTAAAACCAAATGGGGGCCACGTCCCATGCAATTTTTAAATGGGGGCCATGGCCGGATTGGCCCTTCCTGGATCCGCCCCTGCCTGAGGACCTGTTCCACCCCAGCCTCTTCACTTCCTATATAGTCGCTCCACTCTCCGCTCGGTCGCTGAGAGCTTTGGTTGCTTTGGACCCTACATAGTTTGAATCGCCTTTAACGAATAATGTTTTCCTCAGTCTTTTTCTCCCCTCATGCGGATAACTTCTGAGTACATTTTATTTTTTAGCGAAAACACTCACGTGGATAGAAGGCGACTCTGAGCCGCAAATTTGTCCCTTAAATAAATGTTCGGTTACAATCGGAATTACAAATTTTTATTGTAACCACAGACTTATACGGCACCTTTTCAATAATGTATGTATGGAGAGATGGATATACGACAGGCAGCAGACGGACAGACAGACAGACAGACAAACAGGCAGACAGACAGACAGACAGGCAGACAGACAGACAGACAGACAGACAAACAGGCAGACAGACAGACAGACAGACAGGCAGGCAGACAGATAGACATATATATATATAGACAGACAGACAGACAGATAGCAGTCAGAGTATCAGATCAGTGTAGGAGTGTACATGTATGTGCAAGCGTAGATTCCAATTACGGGAGACGAAATGTTTTGAACAACAAACATCGTTGTTAAATGATAGGAAGAGCTGGATGTGACATGTCCAGCGGAACACGTCCCACCTGCTTTAGAAATTAACAGGCTGAAGTCCACCAAAAAGAACACGACCATACGTATAGAGTATAGACCCACGCATGCATAACATTGCATACTGACGTCGTACTTTGTCTCATTTCAGTCTTACCGTGTTCTGTAATTTAATTTTCTCCTCCTACTGTTTGTTTGTTTGTATGTGCACTTGCTATAGCGCCCCTTCAAGCTATCTACTCAGAGGCGCTCCTAACTACAGAGCGGACACTGCATCGAAGTTTCATGCCGAAGCGCTGAGCAATTGCGAGTGAAGGACTTGCCCAAGGTCCCAATACGCGGCGACTTGAGGTGGATTCGAACGTGCAACACTTCGCTGCAAGGCGACGAACATACCCACTACACCACCGCGCCCCACTGTACAGTCCCACTCCAAACCTCTCCATTTGTCTCAAGAAATATCGCTCTCCTCTCATTTCTTCCAAGTGTCATCTTCAATGCTAATAATTATCTAATTTCAATTCCATCCTATTACCAAACCCATAGTGCGCATACATTAAGCCATTTCACCTATAATAATATATAATTATTTAAGGTCTATAAGGTAATATATAATTTTTTAAATTTGAACGGGACACGTCCGAAGGAGTCACTTTCGGTTCCTAAACTGTGTACGAAATTCCGTTTGCGCTATAATAATTTGTTTGGATTAAATTAGGTTCGTAGACAATTTACTATGAGGCAGAGAGAATGAAACTAGAAGAGATCGTGAGAGATAAGGAGTAAAATACGTAGAAGGAGAATGAGTAAAAGAAAGAAGTTGCAGAATAAGATCTGGTCTGGTCTGAGACTTGAGAAGCCAAAGCAGAGAGACCCACATCTGTAAAGAGAGAGAGAGAGAGAGAGAGAGAAAGGGAGAGAGACAGAGACAGAGACAGAGAGACAGACAGACAGAGAGACAGAGACACAGAGAGAGACAGAGACAGAGACAGAGAAAGAGACAGACAAAGAGAGATTGAGAGAAACAGAGAGAGTAAGAGAGAAACAGAGAGAGCAAGAGAGAGACAGAGAGCAAGAGAGAGCAAGAGAGAGAGGGACAGAGACAGAGAGAGAGAGGGAACAAGAGAGAGAGATGAGAGAGATACAGAGATACAGAAAGAGAGGCAGAGAGAGACAGGCAGACGTAGAAGAACTAAGACGGGTGAGAAATGAGACAGAGACGAACAGAGACGGACAAAGACGGAAACAGACGGAGACTGACGGAGACAAAGAATGACGGCAGCGGACCAAAGCATAACAGAGATTTAGAAGAGACACTGAGACAGTGTGAGATAACGTTTATGTTTTCGGGTGTAGCCTAAATCAGAGAACGAGAGAAAGACAGGCAGGCATACAGACAGGCAGTCAGGCAAGCAGTCAGTCAGGCAGGTAGACAGACATACAAACATACAGACGTTGGTAATTATCGTCTGTCTACTTTTTCGGCAATACTTCCAATAATTGTCATCCAAGACAATTGGAAGAAACCTGGCAAGAAAGCGACCGAACAAAACCGAAAATCTATGGATCACTTTTGCTATTGTTTTCGTTGTTGCTGTTGCCACCACCACATGTGCTTTCGGTGCATGGAGTCGCTCCCACCCGTTGCTATGGCAATTGTAACAGAAATCCCTGAGCGACATCCTTTGTTAAATTATTCAGTAATCTACCGGACGAATTGATTTATTAGGGGCTTCATGCGACGCCTTTTGTGATCGCTGTATCCTTCCCTCTTATCCAATTGTTCTGTCCACCATTCCCTATTCCTGCGCATGTTTTCCTTTTTTATCCAGACGGCTCTTTGTCGCCCGCCCACATTACCAGTGATCCCATAGACTCTTGCAGTTATTCACGCTATAATCGAACCAGCTGTCTTCGTAAATGATCCTTTATTTGACTTTTATTTCGTTATCTGTAGGCTATAATGTAACGTCCGTGCATTCGAATTTTCTTGATGTTTTTGCAGTCTGATGCTAAACATGTGGTCTATTAAAATGAGTTACTGCTTGATTTTCTCGGCAATCTCGGTCAAACGATCGAGCAAACAAGTAAGGTAGAAAACGATTGACTGACCGGTTGACTCACTGACTGACTGACTGACTGACTGACTGACTGACTGAACTACCAGTCAACAATCGGCTGACTGGCTGGTTATCTGACTGGTTGGTTGTCTGACTGGCTGGTAACTTGACTGGTTGTCTAATTGTTTGGTTGTCTGACTGGTTGATTGTCTGACTGGTTGGTTGTCTAATTGTTTGGTTGTCTGACTAGTTGATTGTCTGACTGGTTGGCTGTCTGACTGGTTGGTTGATTGCCTGACTGGTTGGTTACCTGACTGGTTGGTTGTCTGACTGGTTGATTGTCTGATCAATTGGTTGTTTGACTGATTGGTTGTCTGACTGGTTGGTTGCCTGACTGGTTGGTTGCCTGACTGACTGGTAACTTGACTGGTTGTCTAATTGTTTGGTTGTCTGACAACCGCAACCTCAATATGAAAACAACCATCAATAATAATGTACAGAAATATTTCGGGGAGGTTTCCCGTTTCGCACATCTTTCTACCACTGACCGCAAAGCCCTTGGGGCAGCCGCAAACTTCATCAATGAAACATAGACAGCCGCATTTAATCTATTAGCGTTGACAGACGTGATTCAGGTTTCTTTATCAACGTCTATAGGCTCATACATTATTCAACACTGCATGTAACCTGACCGCTTTCAAAGGTACAGGCTGTATAACTCTCTGAACACGAGGCCACGCCCACGAGACATTTGATTCTACAATGGAAATGGTCTCTATTACGAATAACTTGCTAGTATAATACTATAATACGCTCACAATGGTGCTAGGACAAAATGTCCCCGGACAAAATGTCCCGGACAAAATGTCCCGGACAAAATGTCCCTGGACAAAATGTCCCCGGACAAAAAGTCCCCGGACAAAAAGTCCCCGGATAAAATGTCCCTGGACAAAAAGTCCCCGGACAAAAAGTCCCCGGACAAAAAGTCCCCGGATAAAATGTCCCTGGACAAAAAGTCGCAGGGTAAAAGTGATGCCCCTACACTACGTCGCATAAGGCCTTTTGTTTATTGTATACATGTATCGTTCCATATCAATTTCAGTTACTAACGAATACTGAGTGATCCTTTACTTCAAGGCATACGTTTTTAAACTTAACGTGCCATATGTACAGTTGCCCGAGGGAGGGGGGAAATTTCCTAGTCAAAATGGGGGTGACGTCCGGGGATAATTGTCGGGGAATAAGTCCGGGGAATATGTCCAGGGGAAATGTCCGTTCCCCACCTAAACTACGCATCGCTGTTGGGATTTTGTGCGGCTGCAGTATCACGCTAGACTGCGTCCGTGTGGGAGACTAAGCCTACGTCCAAGATGGACCGTCTTGTCCGACAAGGCCCTCACCTGAAGACAGCCCACCATTTGAAACAGCTGTGCAGAATGGCAGATGGGAACCTCTTAACTTCTATCTTAGCGGACCAAGGCCGTGTTCTGAAACCGCTCCTAATCCAAACAGCAGGAAATTCTATAATTTTCTCAAATTCTTCTGCGGTAATGCCATTTCTGGAAGGAATTCTCCCTCCATTTGAAGATGCCTTGATTAATATAATAATAATAATAATAATAATAATAATATTTTTTTTTTAATTAAACGCCTGCAAGACGCACTGCGCTTTACATTTACAAGTTATGCAGTAATCTTAATTAAACTTAACTACTAACTGAACAGACAGCTTTGTAATTATACGGCGCCACTGGCAGCCTACAAAGCAAATCCGCCCAACGGGGGCTCGAACTCACTACCTCTCGCACTTTTGGCCAGCGTGTACCACTACTCTACCGGGTCCCCCCCCAAAAAAACACACTGGCCACTGCCTGTATATCGGTCGCCCAGTCACTGTCGCCAGCGCAGAGCTCTGCTGCCAATTGAAGACATCTGAATTCACCATCTCAAAGGAGATGCTTGGTGGTCTTGCCCTTGTGAACAAAATCGAATGCATTGTATCTGACCATTATATTCATCGCTTTTAAATTAAATAGCAGCTAGGGACTTTCAGAAGCGATGCCAGTGCGTGCAATACCTAGAGAATAGGCAGACTTTAAGATGAGAGAAAGATGACGAAAGACTACTATACTAGAGAGAATGACAGAGCGAAGTGATGAGGGGGGAGTCCATTTCATAGGGAGGGACCTATGCAGGCAAATGATAAGGATTGTGCCATGGCGGTCCTGATGCGGGAAACAAAGCCGTCGAGCCAATCGGAGACCTACGAGGACGTAACAAAGTGGAAAAAATGGAGTGAGTACTGGATCACAAAGAAACTTCGGAGCAAGACCCAATTGGGACTTGACATTCAGGGGTTGCTGTCCCGAGAAATGGCATTTCCAGCCGCTCGAACTATAGCCATGACTGTGCAGAATCGAGTTATGTTCGTCTTGGGCCCAGTCCATGGTCGGGATAGTGCCATGGGCGTCCGCAGAATTTTTTTTAGGGGGGCGCAAACTTTTAAATGGTTGACTTAATTAATTAGGGACTAAACAATGTGTCAAATAGCCTACAGTCAATATTGTAGGACTATAACATATTGAGCTTTTACGCATAGGCCTATCTTCTTCTATTATTATTGCATCAGAAACAGAGTGATAAACCGCAATCAGTGGAAAAAAATAGAGGGGCCTAATATTTTAGTGTTTAGTTTTCTAAGATAAAAGAAGCTTATAGGCCCTATATGCTGTTATTTATTTTAAAATATGGCATGGACCTACTAAAACGAGCTTCCAACTTGAATAAAGGTTTGAGCAAAGATTCCCTTCCTTTACAGTCTTAAAGGTAATTCATATTTACGTACAATGGTCAAATTCCAAAAAGGTGGGTAGCCTTACTAAAAGGGATATAGCTTTTGTTTTGTTTGAATTTTTTGGGGAATTTGACCATTGTACGTAAATATGAATTACCTTCTTACTTCTGGCCATGATATTAGCAAAAAACCTAATTTTTGTGCGTTTCGTTTTTGAATCGTCAAAAAAGGTGGGTGGCCTCACTAAAAGCAATATAACCTTTGTTCTGTTTAAAATATTCTTTTGTAATTTGATCATTGTACGTAAATATGAATTGCCTTTAAGACTGTAAAGTTTCATTTAAAAATTCGTACGTTTGGCCAAGATATGGGCTGAAAACCGTAGGGGATTACTTTTTTGGCGCACCCTGTATATGCTGAGTTTTCACACATGGTCGTGGCTGGCTCTGGCTGCACCTATTATAAGCAAAGCAGCCTAGTCCAACTTGTGGAGCATGTCGTAGGCTTATTTTTACGGTCGGTACACTATAGTACCTTACTAATTAATCTTGCGCTTCCTATTTTAAATAGCTACCTAGAAAATGTAGTGTTTTCCGATAATCACGGAGGGAAGCGTGTTGTAATAGCCTAATTATAATAATCAAATAATCAACATTCCTCTGCAAATACGCGCAGAATCCAGAGGGGCGCACATGCGCCCCCTTGCGCCCCCCTGCGGACGCCCATGGATAGTGCCGCTATGCATGGCCCTCCGAACCCTTCGGAAGGTCGGGCCTGAAGTTGAAGGGGTTTCCAAATGAAATTTAGCTGCTCATTATGCCTATTGTGTATGTTTATTTCTGAAACTCATGTATTTACAACTTACAAACTGAAGGCCCCAAAGTGGAGTCGTATCGAGTGCCTCAAAAGTCAGGTAGCCCTACAGCTTTGCCCTAATACAAATATTATTGATTTTGTGCTTAAGTAACGCCACTTAAACTGACTCAGGTCAGTTGGCCTACATAGAATTTGTAAGCCTAATTTCTTAAGCACAGTGTTTATAACATTGTAATTCCTAATAGGGTGGGCCCATAATAAGACATGCGTGGGGCCTTCAAAAACAATACCTCGGTAGGCCCAGATGTCATTAAGACGCGCCTGGTCTCAAGTTTGTAGGCGGCCTCCACATTTATAAGTGTAGGCCTACTCCGAAACGCAACTGTAGAAATATAATAATTTTCTTATGTTAACCCCGTCATCACTGATGTAAATGTAGGTTAGGTCTAATATTGTTGCTCAGATGTGCCACATTACGTGCACAAGGATGTAACACATGGACGGCAAAAAGTATATTAGTGTATTCATTCATTTCAGGCATTTATATAGCGCCTCTTCAAGCTTTCTACTCAGAAGCGCTCCCGACCCAACCACGGCTAAAGAGAACAGTCTTGCATCATTGTAGTGTGGTGCAGTTAATGCCTAAGGGCCCTGAGTTTTTAGAGTGTCCATGGGCCTAAGGTTGTCATGCCACTGCATAGTTACGTCCTCACGCTAACGATCGAGAAATAATTTCTCGACGGATCGATTGTCTCACAAAAAATCTTATAATTAGAATAATTTATAAACTATCGAAATAATGAGCGATCCGGACACACACCTTCAAGGCTGCCTATAATTATGTAGGACAAACGCAAATACTATGAAAAAAAGCTGAGCCCTCTGGCAAATTTGTACATTTCTGACGCAAGAATCGGAATTTTTCTAAGATAGTGAACCAAATGCAGCTTGCAATTGGTTGATTTGCTAAGAATGTTCTGTTATATTCAAAATGACTCGTTTTAATGCATTTAGAGAAGGTGGTTCTCTGACAAAAGGACTCTTTCTCTCAGTGTAGGTGCGCCTACTGCTAGGCCCCATGCGTTGGGTTTAGGTAGTGTAGGGACATTACTTTTATCCTGGCACTTTTTGTCCGGGACATTTTGTCCGTGACATTTTGTCCGTGACATTTTGTCCGGGGACATTTTGTCCGGGGACATTTTGTCCGGGGACATTTTGTCCGGGGACATTTTGTCCGGGGACATTTTGTCCGGGGACATTTTGTCCGTGACATTTTGTCCGGGGACTTTTTGTCCAGGGACATTTTGTCCGGGACATTTTGTCCGGGACATTTTGTCCGGGGACATTTTGTCCGGGGACATTTTGTTCGGGGACATTTTGTCCGGGGACTTTTTGTCCAGGGACATTTTGTCCGGGGACATTATGTCCGGGGACATTTTGTCCAGGGACATTTTGTCCGGGGACTTTTTGTCCAGGGACATTTTGTTCCGGGACATTTTGTCCGGGACATTTTGTCCGGGGACATTTTGTCCGTCCACGCTCACAATTTACCTGGGCGAGCGCTCGTGAAGGATCTCGCCCGATAAATTCATTGCAAAATGCGCATGGTCGAGGCTATAATACGGTCGCTAAATAAAATCAGAGGACATTTGTATTTTACATTTTGCATTTTACCACAGCAATTTTTACAAATGAGTAAAGAAATGGCCAGAATAGGCCTATCTGCAAGAAATTAGGCTACATTGAAAGAAGTTCAATGTCTAAAGAAACCGGAACGTCATTATTCAGAACAGATTCAACAAATGCAGCGACTGGTTCAAACGTTTTAATCAACATTTTAAAGATATCTTACAACTGCCCAATTATCATCATAATTATCATGGACTGTACCCCCGCGGTCCCCCCCCAATAAAATGACACTGCCGTCTCCATTCACTCAGCCAGTGCTTCATCTGACCATAGACTTGTGGCTAGCTGAGAGACTTGCTGACTGAAGGATTCATGTGCACAACTTCTATGGAGAGATAGCCTAGACGATTATTATTAGAACAGGCTTTACACATGGTCATTAAAGGTACAGCTCCGCGTTAGCGGATTTTCTTATTCTTTGTTGTTGTCCTGTTGACGATATCTGCAGATTACGGTAATCTAGAACTTTCTGTCTCGGTTTCATTTCGAAGTTTGCCTGTGATTTGTTGTCGTTAATTCAAAAAATGGTTGATTGATTGATTGGTTGATTGATTGGTTGATTTGTGACTCTCAGGCTCAGACAGACGTACTGCTTAACGCCTTAACGGACGACCTGCGAACAGGCTGCGATGCATGGTTTCCTAGCAGCTTTTAAACTAGGCCTGCACACACGTCGACAAAGGGTTAAACTCACTTCCTCTTTTTTTCTTCTCCTTCTTCTTCCCCACCCCTACTTTGTTATAAATCCACAGGTGTAATTGATACCTGGGGTAAAGATATTATAATAATGACAGCCGTTGTTTTTATGCCGTATCTGGGATATCACCGGGACTATCACTTTGATGAATTCATGCTTGACTTCTACACTTCTCATTCGGAAGATGGGGCAGCGGGACTGGCGGTTTCAAGGAAAGCATCCAAATTCAATAATGATGATGATGATGATGATGATGATGATGATGATGATGATGATGATGATGATGATGATGATGATGATGATGATGATGATAATGATAATGATAATGATAATAATAATAATAATGATAATAATAATAATAATAATAATAATAATAATAATAATAATAATAATAATAATAATAATAATAATAATAATAATAATAATAATAATAATAATAATAATAATAATAATAATAATAATAATTAAATACCTCGGGGCATAAAAAAAAAAAAAAAAAAAAAAAAAAATAATAATAATAATAATAATGATCATAGGCCTAATGACGGCAATTTGTATGGAGCCGTAACTCTTCACTTCGCGTTACAAAGGCGCCTTAACAGACACATGCCAGATATATGCATTGGAAAGAAGATTATGACTTGACTCTTGTCTTGAAAGGTTCATCCGAGTCGATTGTTACGAATGGTGGCAATTAAGCAAGCTATTCCAGCAGCAGCTGGGACCATCAGTTGATGAATCACGCTGTTCCCCAAAGTGTGTTCTCGTCCTCCGCGATCCGCACGCACAAATCACCTTCACATTCGATCGGAAATATAGCAATAGCGCTAGTTCAACTCAGTCCTGAATCGTGCATGATACCGCAGTTTGCACGCAGTAGGCCTATATAATCTGAGATAATCCAGGCACAATCCGCGTCTGCAGGGCTGCTGTTGCCCTGTGTAATTTTTCATGCTGACCTTCTAAACTCTGGGTCCTATTAACCGTAGCCTTAATTTTACTTGGCGGGTGTTTACAAGACCTTGAACAAACCGACAAGCGTTCGTTCGTCCATTCGTTCGTTTGTTCGTTCGTCCATTCGTTCGTTCGTCCATTCGTTCGTTTGTTCGTTCGTCCATTCGTTCGTTCGTTCGTCCATTCGTTCGTTCGTCCATTCGTTCGTTCGTTCGTTCATTCGTTCGTTCGTCCATTCGTTCGTTCATTCATTCGTTCGTTCGTTCGTTCATTCGTTCGTTCGTCCATTCGTTCGTCCGTTCATTCGTTCGTTCGTTCGTCCATTCGTTCGTCCGTTCATTCGTTCGTTCGTTCGTCCATTCGTTCGTTCATTCGTTCGTTCATTCGTTCGTTCGTTCATTCATTCGTTCGTTCGTCCATTCGTTCGTCCGTTCATTCGTTCGTTCGTTCGTCCATTCGTTCGTTCGTCCGTTCGTTCGTTCGTTCGTCCATTCGTTCGTTCGTCCATTCGTTCGTTCATTCGTTCGTTCATTCGTTCGTTCATTCGTTCGTTCGTTCGTTCGTTCATTCATTCGTTCGTTCGTCCATTCATTATTGACAAACTCATTTGTATTATCTTCGCCTAATGCACGCCGAACGGGCCGTTCTGAAATTGCGGCGTGATAGCCGGCTGGACGCGGGATTAGGGCCTACGGCTCTAAACGTCTATTACGTTATTACAGCGTGGGCGGATAAAGTGGCGATCTGTTGTGCTGCTTTAAAAGCTTTGTGAATGTAAATGGGAACGTTTTTCTATAGTGACCGTATGGCCTCGAACCCTGTTCATTTTTAATGAGTTTTCAGCGCCCGTTTGATTGGGCATCACGTTGCGCAGCGCTTCTGTTTACTGTTTCGTGCTTGACCTAGATTCCCGGTGTTTTGATTATGCTCTTTTGTTTTTCCTACTCATGTTGCTCTTCCATCGCTATTGTATTCGTGCTTCAGCTTTCGAAGGCGTATTTGTATCTATTGTCCATACCTCTTGCTCTTTTCTTTATCATTCTTCATTCTCTCTTTTAGGATGTTTGAATAGACTATTAATATCCGACTGAATGAGTCAGTCACGAAAATTTGACTGTTTTGTGCCTAGACATTATCCTCAAATACAAATATATATATATATATATATATATATATATATATATATCAGTGTCGGCGCCAGGATTTCAGTTTTGAGGGGGCTGAATTTGCGGCGAAAATTTTCCGTTTTCAGTCGCCAAAATATCTGATGCATTTTGTTAGTCATCGACCAAAATCTCAAGAAAAATCTCCATTTCGCCCGTAAAAATTTCTGATTACCATTTTTTAGTCATTAATATTTTGGTCAAAATCTTGGAGCTGTCTGCTAAACCTCGTGCGTACCTTTACGGTTATTCTTTTTTGGGGGGGAGGGTAAAGGGGGTTATTCGTTCAAAAATGTTATTTTTACATGGGGAAAAATGAATGGCCTTTTTTAGGGGGTTTAGCCCCCCTAGGCCCCGCCCTAGCGCGCCACTGATATATATATATATATATATAGAGAATACACATGATAAATATATTTATATATGAATATGTATAGGCCTACATATTATTATTATTATTATTGTTATTATTATTATTACTTATTATTATTATTATTATTATTATTATTATTATTATTATTATTATTATTATTATTATTATTATTATTATTATTATTATTATATTCACACGTGCACTTGTACGTCGTTGCATATATTGACGATTTCCGAAATAGAAAAACACTCGCAGCGAAAACAATTTTTTCCATCCAGGATATCATATTCCACGGTTCCACACTTGTACGTGGAACAGTGGAATTTCTTTTGAGGACTCGTTTATCTGACGATTTATGACAAATTTGTCTAGATTATTCACGGTGCATTAGTCTGCGCGAAATGGCTGGGTCATCTGTCTGGGAAGTGGGAAGGAATGAAGTGGACGCTTTTGATGGGTCACGCAGCGGAAAGTATTGCCTGTGACACGAAACGGAGTATGCCCCCTGAAAGATATCCGGGAGGATGAATCAATCTATCCCCTCGGATGGAATTAACCGGTCTATACTACCCGGGGGGATAAATTATTCTATCCCTTTTTTTAAATGCGCATAATAAAAAAATTATGCTGTAATCAAAATTTAAAGTGACTCTAATTGTTTTAAGTGTCCTAAGCAATGCTCAGATAAAGGCAACTCGAATTTATTTAGTGACTCTAAGTGTTGTTGAGTGTCTTAAATGTTTTAAGTACTCTAAAAACAGGGCAAAACAAATTATCTAGAAGGAATAAACATACCTTTTAGTGTCATTGTTCAAAACAAAGCAGATGAAAATTAATTTGCAAAACAAAATACACGTGGAAGCGGTTTTTTCGACTTTTTTTAATTTGGGGGATACAATTAATACGGGGGATACTCTATTTCGTGACACCTGCACAACCATCATTGAAAAAGGCGGAGCTAAATAAATCTGTTGATGCTTAACAGTTTAATCCAACCTCATGGTCTTTAATTAAATTCAGTCGATTTTTGCCGTTTTCGGGGGATATTCTATCGTCTCTTAAAGCTATCGGGGAATGAATTAATCTATCCCCGGATGGAATATACCGGTATAAATTATTCGGGGGGAAACCATTCCATCCATATTATTGAAAAATGTGTAAAAGTGAAAAATGTATGTTATAATCTCTGATTGTACTAAGTGCAGTCCTAAGTAATGTTCAGAGCAGGGCAACTCGAATTTAGTTAGTGACTCTAAGTGCTATAAATTGTTCTAAATGTTCTAAGTGCCCTACAACCGAAAGCAAAAAATTATACAGTAGGAATAACCTGTAAGTGCCATTGTACAAAACAAAGCAAATGGAAGTTAATTTGTAAAAGTAAATACAAGCGGAAGTGGCCTTTTCAACTTCTCTTCACCTGGGGGTAGAGTACGATTAGAGTCGAATAGGTTTATATTCCATTTCGTGACACCGATCTGAGAGCTTCGGTATTGATATCCGCCTTCTGAACTATGAGATCCGCAATCTTTTGTTGCCCTCAAGACCAAGGTCTTGGTCTCGAGTGACTATAGAGTCCACTTTCATAAGTTTTGGTCTTGAACGTGGAATCAAATACCTCGATCTTAGTCTTGAGGTTAAAAGTCGTGATTTTGATCTTGGGACCAAAGATCATGGTCTTAGTCTTGAGGTTCAGGGTAGCCTGAAGGAGATCGGAGTCCGGTTGACGGAGGGTTGGAGGAGATGTTAGGGCGAGTGTCGCTTAGGTCTAGAATTGGAAGATGGGGGTCACAAGATGACAAGACTTGAAGTATGACTTATTTAGCAGGTCAGACATCAGTTTTGAATGCAAAACCCGACGAGCGATAATTATACCCTCCATCGACCACCATCATCATGGTTGATGAACAGAAAATTCATCGGGAAAATGTGGGCAGAAAATGGCAGTCAAAGCATCAAAAGACAAATGGCCTACAATCCCCTACATGTGTATTTGAAATTATAGACTAATCAATTTCGAAAAGAAAACGTGCATGAAAATCCAGAAGCCTGCCTGCGAAACCAGGCAACAATCATGGGCGTATGCAACCTACATTCAAGCAGATTGATGATGTCGGAAAACTAAAGTTGACTTTAACTTGTACTTCCTCTGACCTAATTCAGTTTTAAGCAGTTCCAGAAAGCTGGTCACATATCGTAGAAATCAGGACATGTGTTATAATCAAGTCAAGTCAAGTCTATTGATCCCATCATCAACGCACAGCGTACAAGAAATTATGATCACATAGTATAATAAAGTAACATAAAACATGGCGAGATGTGTGTGAAAATGAGAACAGTTGGTGAAGGGGACAACTAAACCAAATTCCGGCACAATTTGGGATCAATCCGGCACACGAGACGCAAAGGGCCGAATCCGGGACTGTCCCGACGAATCCGGGACGGTTAGCAGCCATATTTTGTGGTCGAACCGCGTGTCATCAATAAAGCATTGTTCAATAAAGCATTGTTCAATAAAGCATTGTTCAATAAAGCATTGTTCAGTTCAGTTATTATACGCTAACCGTGCTTGTCGTAAAATCTTCAGAAATACTTATGAACTGCAGGTTTAAGTCATACAACGCGCTCCTAAATAAGTTGGTGCCCTGCGCTTGGCTTTCAAACGACGATACGGAAGTTTGAAGTTTGCGATTACGATTACAAGCGATTTGGCAATCATGGTGTGTTGTTAGTCTTAGCAGAGCTCGACCTACAGTAACTCTGCAGCCGTTATTTTTGACGCACGCTGTAGAATCTTCTAGCACCGATAACAGTGAAGACGGTGATAGGCGGACGGTGCGGACGAAGCGCGCTATCTGGTGTGTAGCCATGGAATTACCCGGCATACGTGGCTGAACGAACGGACGGACGAACGGACGGACGTCAGATTCCCTTTAGGGATGGCAGACCGCATGGATCCGTGGCGTCTGACGGTGGTGTTGGTGGCGGTGGTGCTCCGTTGCTTTGCCTTCAGCAGTACGAACGAACGATCCGGGATTCTGGTTGAACGCTTTGGAAGCATGGAGATCTAGGTAAGAGGTAGAAACAGAATTTCGTATGAAATGGTTTGATATCGTGACGTTGGGATTCATTGTATGCCGTCGTATGTATACACGTGGTATGTTGTGTGCCTTTATGGTTTTTCTCTGGTTTTAATGCGAAGGTTGTTTTATTTGTTTTTTTCTCTCTTCTGATTTCATGTGATTTTTTATTGACTGTGTGATGAGAAAGATGTGTTGTAATCTGACGGCGCCAAAGCGCTGACTTCAAACGCTGGTGTCTATGAAGAATTATGTAAATGGCTGCAGTGGCCCGAACCCAAACGGAATTAGGCTATCAGCGGGCCTTCTGTTTACAGATTGCCTCCATACCAGCATTGAACGGGAGATAGATAGATGCAAAGACAAAGACAGAGACAGAGTGGGCGTGAGAGAGACACAGAGAGAGAGACAGAGGCATAGAGGGCGTGAGAGACAGAGACAGGGAGAGTGAGGGAGAGAGAGAGAGACAGAAACAGAGACTGGTGCAGAGAGAGAGAGAGAGAGAGAGAGAGAGAGAGAGAGAGAGAGAGAGAGAGAGAGAGAGAGAGAGAGAGAGAGAGAGTGAGTGAGTGAGGGAGAGTGAGGGAGAGTGAGGGAGAGTGAGAGAGAGAGACAGAGTGAGAGAGACAGAGAGACAGACAAGCAGAGTGAGAGAGAGACAACGTGAGAGAGAGGGAGTGAGAGAGACAGAGAGACAGACAAACAGAGTGAGAGAGACAGCGTGTGAGAGAGAGGGAGTGAGAGACAGACAGACAGATAGACAGACAGACAGACAGACAGATAGAGAGCGGTCGTAATGTGTAGATCATAAATCATTAGGTTTACGAGGTTGTATACGTTCAGCCACGATGTTGTGGCCACGTGATCTACTAAAAAGATGAGTTGCGACTGACATCATAGATATTATTATTCGACGTGTTTTGATGTGAGCTGCAGTGCACATATACACTTGCGATCTAGGACTCTATATATGCAACTCGTTTTATGCGTTGGCGTCACGTACAGTCTGCAGTATTTATTTAGAGAGGAATAATCATTTCTAAGGTATTGCAGCAATTTAATACGATATATCTATGATGTATAGATAGCCTGTCGTATGCTATAGACTCTATGGCTTCGAACCCCGGAATGCAACGGCGAGAAACTGATTCATTATCCGCTCGACCGCGCACAGTGCAGCATCTTATACTTCCTAAAAGAACCTTACAAGGAATAGAGTTGGAATGATAGATCTAATCGCATTAACCAGGTTATATGCTCGCACACTCACAGGCTCACAGCCTACTTAATACACCAACATATATGCACGTAGGTTATATCATATCCTTCTTACCATGCATGCAACCACTACATGAATACGTATACATGCACAGGTCCATATGCATGGTTTTTATACAGGGTGGGCCAAAAAAAAAGACTTCACTAAAAGTGGTATAACTTTTGTTCTGTTTGAAATATTTTGATGAAATCTGGCCATCATGTGTAGGCCTAAATATGAATTGTCTCTGAGCCTGTAAAATTTCATTTCAAAATTCATACTGCTGGCCAAGATATTGGCAAAAAACCTAGGGGTCCTTTTTTGGCCAACCCTGTAGATCTATATTCTTATAGGGGCCTACATAGATTGATTACCAAAGTGTTACAGTCTGCGTAAGATATTTCACAATATTGTGCATGTTCTATCGCACCACTCTTGCAGTCGATGTGGGCCTCGATATCGCGTACAAGACTGATGTGATGCGGATAGAATGTGCCGTCAAATCGCAATGCATTATGCTTTATGATCTTTGAGATCACAGTGTTTGGTTATCAGCAGAATCATCATTCACTTTGTCTGGTTCTGATTCTTCATCTGATTCTCTGCCACCTGTTATAGGTAGGTTTAAATTTCCGACGTCGCCGTTCATCTCAATGTTGGGTCTCTTGCATGTGAATGAATGAATTTAAATGAATTTGCTTATTGCACGTGCACAAAAGTCAAATAGTATACAAACGCGAGACAAAAAGTACATTGCAGCAGGAGCCAGGAAAAGCTATAATAGCTTGTACTGCTATCATCCCCCTATCATCATCCAGTCCAGCATCATCTAACCTGGCATTCCGTTTGTTCGCTTCCCCTTCATTTTTTCGTTGAAAAAATGTTGGATGAATGTTTCTTGACATATTGTGGAGCGCGGTGGCGTAGTGTGCATGTTTGTTTCTTTGCAACCGGAGGGTTACAGGTTCGAATCCACCTCAAGCCGCCGTGTAGCCTAGAGCAAGTCCTTTGCTCGGACGCTTCGGCATGAAACTCCGATGTATACAGTGTCCGCGCTGTAGTCGGGAGCGCCTTTGAGTAGAGAGATTGAAGTGCGCTATAGAAATGAATAAATAAATGTTAAAATAAAAAATTCTGAGTTTTGCTGCTTCAGGATGTGTCCTTGTTCCTTGCTCAGCCTCCGTGCAACTTTGTTGACTGATCTCTTCTTAACATTATGTTGTTGATCGTTGTCCCTTTTGTTTTGCTGAGTAGTTTAGTGGTTTAATGGCAAATTTTGAAGTTTTTAAATACTCATAGCCATGTTTTGTCTGACTTTCGTCAGTCCATAAAATGCTTGCAATTTCAGCGCAAGGTGTTTGTTGAGCTTTTGGTCAATTGTCTAAAAAACCTTTTAGTTTTATGTCTTTATAATAGTCATCTCGAGCTCTTCACGACAACCATTTGACGATGATCTACATGAATAAATACACACTGTTCTCGGTCGTAGCCTATAAGCTTATATTATCAAGTCCATTACGGTACTCCCCTTAGCGTTAGTCCATGTAACATACATGTAATGTCCTCATCAGGGCTGTATTGGTAATATTAGACGTGAAAACACGCTACGGTTGCCTAGGCCTATACAACCTACAGGTCATTTTCCTGAAAAACTTAAATGAATGGGTTTGCATAGAGGGTCTGGGGATGTGCAGCCAGTGTCCACAGGACATAATGTCTATAGGTCTATCTCAAGAACACTTTCCCTCTACTATTTACCATCAACGACCAGAATCAGGCTATAATTATGTAGACTCATGTTTATGGCTGCCGCTACTTTATGTTTTACATTATTATTACTGTACTTTATTATTATTATTTCTGTGTTTTATTTTACATTTTTGACATGTAACCGGGTGCGGTATGTCACCAGGAATTGTCTGATTTTAAATTAAGCGAATATAGTACCTTCCCACGAACTTGTAATAATAAAGGATTATGTCAATTATTAATAAGCATTGAAACTCAGCAATGCCTAAATTTACCAAGAAGCCGTTCTTTAGGTTGGTCAATTAGGCCTATTTTTAATAGGGCTACTTGTAGGTCGGTGGACTATTTCAAAGGGCAATTCAAATTTAATAATATTTTCGTAAATGAAAGCTGGATTGACCAAAGGAAATCCCTGAGTAAACAGAATTTGCATTTATAATAATAAAATATTAAGGTTCTGCATACGGACAATCACTGCATAAAAATTATATACCGAGGGACCTTGAGTAAATTTTTCAGTCACAGTTCTTTAGCTCCACTGTCGTTCTCTTTTATGATTTTATTATGCCTTGCATTTTCCTGGATCAATTAACATCAGGCTCAGTGTATACATGTACTTTTGTGTATTTGCATTGCATGTATACGTATCATGGGTGTATAGGCTTATACTGAGTGAATATTTGCATTTGAGCAGCCACTACAAGAGCTTCTCAAAGCCTGTCATGATGAGCTATACTCTCTAACTAAATATATCGCTGAGTGATTCATTGCTCCACTTAATGAAGGGTGCCATGCGTTCTGCAGTCGAGCGCTTGATTGCCGTGGACGACATGAATTCTATGGCACCAGATTGAGAGTGGCTCTTATTCCATTGGTAATAGATTGCTGTCCTCACAACACTCCGGTCGTACTCGTCTCCAGAAGCAGTGTGGCCAATTTGCGACCGTAGGCCTATATTATAACTGACAAATGGCAAGTGCATCATGATACGATTGCACGTCACCGACGAGAAATATCTCTCAGCCTCTATTATAGCTGACTAATAGCGCGTCATTTTCGAGCAGGTAATTGGAGTGCAAGTTATACTGCTTGGAAGTGCAGGGAACATAATATACGATGCTAGCGTTGTCAACTATTACGCGCTAATAAATCATAGCCACTTAGCTTAGGGCGGTTTAAGAAAAATCGCACCAACATAATTTCCGGAGATTCAATGAAGGCTCTATATAAATGATAAGATACACGCATACAAATACACATACTATATATACACACAGATAGACAGATAGACGGATGGGCGGACGGACGGCTAACATAGACACATAGATACAGGCTATTATTATGTATAAGCTTACAAACAAGCAGTATACGGCGCTGTAATATTTTCTCATTTCTATCTTCTGTCAAATAGACTGAATTACTGGATCAATATAATCATGATTGATTGACTGGCTGATTGATTGATTGAACAATGCTCATTCTGACAGATTATCTCAAGCTGAGTTTTTCGATAATTCTCATTGTGGCCATTTATCAACCGCTATAATTATGCGTACATGTACTCATCAAAACTCAGTGCGTTTTGAACGGCGCTGCAATATTTTCTCATTTGTATTTTGTGTCAAATTTGCTGAATTATTGGATCAATATGATCATGATTGATTGATTGGCCATTTATCAACCGCTAGGCGTACACGTACGCGTGACTCAGTGCGTTTTGAAGGGTATTCTATATATAATAGGCTACCTCTGAGCACGACCATGTCGATACGAGTCCTATGACTCACATTCGGAAAGTCTGACTATAGAGTCTATATAATGCAATTGCGACACGAAGTCTCTGTAAATTAGTAGGTTGCTGTATTGGCAGAAGCTTTGCCATCAATCGAAAGGCTATAGTAGCCAAAACCTTTGCCGCGCAGATAGAACTGGTAACCTGAGAGATATTCGGACGAATTAAGTTTCTTGACCATAACCAATTGAGGCCATGTTCTGAGTTCCTCGCCGTGACTCGTAACATTGACATGCAGTTAGAGAGCTCAAAATAATGCGATCCAAACGTTGCAGTCAATGTTACCAGTCATAGTCCTCAAAGCTATAGCCTATGATTTACTGACTTATGGCCGTCAGGCGATGCCGTCAGCACGCGTCAGCCGCTTTTCCATGGTACATTTAGCTCTCCACTTTTGTCGGTTCCCGGACAATTCGTCCCCGGACAATTCGTCCCGGACAATTCGTCCCGGACAATTCGTCCCCGGACAATTCGGACCGGACAATTCGTCCCGGACAATTCGTCCCCGGACAATTCGTCCCGGACAATTCGTCCCCGGACAATTCGTCCCGGACACCATTACCGTATACAGATGTCGACCGGAGATACTGCTGCGCATTAAAATTCAATTCGAAATTGAAAATTATTTCATTTTTCTCAAAGCAAATGTAGGCCTAAACATAATATAACACGTTACCTCACTTGGCTATGACATTAAAGGTATATTTGGAAAGCAATAGGTTGGCCTACTCCAGAATGGACAAGTCACGCATAGACTGAGGCTAAAGTAGGCTATAGCCGGTCCGAATTGTCCGGGTCCGAATTGTCCGGTCCGAATTGTCCGGGGACGAATTGTCCGGGACGAATTGTCCGGGACGAATTGTCCGGGACGAATTGTCCGGGGACGAATTGTCTGGACACCCTTTTGTCTATCCTGCGCCACATGCGTCGCCTCCTGTATCGTCATTCCTATTGCTTCGCAGTCATCTCTTATCATGTCGATCCATCTTTTCTTTGGTCTCACCCTTGATAGCCTCTGGCCTCTATAGCCTATACGGACGAGGAACTCAGGACATGGTCTCAAATGTTAACTCGCTCGAATTCTCAAAACCATTGAATCTTTAGATCTATGATGTTGAAAGTTAACTGCTGCTAGAAAAGCTATTTACCTTAGCCTAATAGCGACGATTCTAGCGGACAACCATATAATTATATAAACAATTTGCTTCAAGAGCCTTGACTTAAAAATCATTTATGGTTCAGCAACTACTTATTATACTGAAACATTTAGTATATTAGTAAAAGGAAATCCTGAGCCGCCTACTAATTATAATAGATAAGGTAAAAGTTGACAGTCTGGTGCCTAATATCAGCAAACTTTCATAAAGAAGAGAGTAGGACATTGCTAAGTTAATCGGTAAACACTTAAAACCGTTCTGTCCATTCTGTAATAATTAATTGACTGTTTATAATCTGTCTGCGCTGTGATGGGTTGTGGTTTGTCATCCGATTGTTAACAAACGAAGACATAATTGTATAAATGAAAAAGTGCAAGTGCGAAGAACTTGCATTTGCAACATATTCTGCTCTAGCCTACACAATGCTGAAATTGGTTTAAAACTAATATTATTTTTATTTCCGCATATATTAGTATATAGCCTATAGACAGGAAATAGCGTAAGACAAGATCATATGCAACACATGTCGATGGTATGTATTCAAGTATTCAATCTATAACACTTTAAGGCACTTTAAGGCACTGCTGCAAAATGCTATTGAACTGCTGCAGTGGTATGCCAAGTATGGCACATTGAGGCCGCTTCCACGCTTTCGATCCTTAGGATATTATTTAAAAGTCTATAATTATGCGCCAGAATCTTCCACAATTACGAAAGGGCGTTTCTTAATCCTATCCCCTTGAGGCGTACATGGGCGTCCGTGTGAACTCTTGATCCACGAATGTTAAACAAAGAAATCACGGATAACTCCACGGAATTGTTTCATCCTCTTATCAGTAGACTTCTTCGTCCAAATCGCAGCGTCCCGCAGCATATACTTCCCTCTCCTAAATATTTGTGTTGCATGTCTAACTGAACTTTGTATTTGCAACGTCTTCTTGTTTGGTTTGTATATCCTTAATAGCTTATAGCTTATTTTATGTGCAACTCGGATTAAGAAAGATCGAGCATTAACAGCCGACCTCATTGGTGCCAGTCGATCGGTAAAGGCATTTTATAAAGCCACGGTTAGACATACACAGGAAAGACTATAATAGACTGTTACCAACATGAATATATTTTAAGCCTATATTTAATTGGCTCTTTTAATGTTGCTGCCACTTGTATCCAAAACTGTTCTTGCTTCACAATTTGATTCTTCTTCTAATCTTGCAGTTCCATAAAAAGGGCTGGATTTTAGTCGACTCTGATCAAGCGAGAAAAACTACACGAATATTTTTGTGTCATTAAAAACTTAAATCTATCTCAACACAATTTTTCAACTTTGAAGTCTTACTTCATTAATATGAATTTTATTATTATTTTTATTATTTAGCCAATAGAGGGTCACGCTGAGTTTCTCAGCTTAATGATGCATCAACTACGTAGCCTACTTACTTGTTACTTGTTGCATACTTAAAAAAATGCAAGTATACAAACATATGTACATACACACATACATGCGTACGTGTACACATACATATACAGAGATGTATGACACACGCAGATAGACAAATAGGCAGATAAACATACTGGCAATAGAACATGTACAGATACACAGGCGGAGAGACAGATAGACATAGACACAATTAGATAGGGTCAACCGGGGCAACTGTCAACCCTGCTATAACTTGCTCCAACTTCATCTACTCTACCGTGGACAGTCTTTACGCCTCTTATGTATGGCCACACAATTCATGGCGCGTTTGATGGGAATAATTCCAATCACGCCAACGTCAGCGACAATTTAAGAATGACATCTGCGAATGGATTTATTGTGGATCCCATGCTCCTCACGTCTCAATTTCAAGAATCAATTCTAAATCAAGTGCAAACTTAATCTAAAATTGATTACCCCGCAACTATTCTGCTGTACTCTCCTTCTGACCGGTTTCGAGACTCAATTAAACATTGGTGCAAGCGAAATGCTTATCAGGCTGGGCACTCTCTTATCCGTGTGAGCTTTGCCTTCCCCTTTCCACTTGCATAGGCCGCCGCGCACTGCGCTCTGCTGTCCATGGCGACTTAATGGGCCCTTTCACTCGCTCTGCAGCCATACAGAGGCGTTCGCTCTCTTTGGTTGGTTCAACAGCCTGGAATGGTCTTCCCTTGATTATGCGACATCTCCCAAGCTATTCTCAATTTCAAAAACTGTTGAAGACTGTTTTTTCGCTTGATCTCGGCCGGGAGCGCCTCTGAGTAGATACATTGAAGGAGCACTATATAAATTAGGATTGATTGATTGATTGATAAATTTCTGTTGAACCTTATTTGAATCAAATCTCTGCTGTTCACAGCGATCATAGATATATCCGTATTCTTGCGTATCTATAGGCTATCCTGATAAATTGTTTCTCTTGGCATCTTTTATAGGCTACTCTGTCACAATTAATTTTTCGGCCGTCGCAGTAAAGTCTGAGACTTATCCTCGGTCTGGCAGTTTCGATGGACAAAAATCGAAACTGCTTTTCAGCTGTATAGTGTAGGCCTATATAGGTCTATGCCGTTATTTTTAATAGCATTAATGCTTGTCGTTTTTTTCTATAGTTGGTCCCTTATTCGTAACTGAAGGAATAATTATTGATCGAAAACGTTAAAGGAAAACATTGAACAGTCACAACGGGATAGCACAAAGTCTTATAATGCAGGGTAATTTCTTCATATTAGACGCCTGTGTCAACATTGGTTCTTCCTGGAGCGGTACGTGCATTCGGAGAAGCGAGCGACTACAGTGTTCGAAGCATCGACTCAGAAGAGGCATGACAGCGTCCGGCTGCACGCTGCATGCACAAACAGATAATTGTGTGTACGGGAGGGTCGGCCAAACCCCATTGGATACAGATTGGGTTGCAACACTGCACACGGTGGCATCATGGATTGCAATGCTAATGCTCACGGACAGCTGTGGCACTAATGCAAATCGTGACATCGTATATATATTGGGCTGCGAACCATGCAGAGCAGAGCACCATTAAATGGACCGCAATTCCTCTTCATCTGTAACCTATACGGACCCTGTCTCTGGTCGGACGAAAGGCCTTAGAACAAACAATTAAGCGGACCGGACACTAGCCCAGATAATTATGTTTGGCTTGCCTCGTCCCATTTCGTCTTCAGCCGACGGCGTAACAACGCCAACTACAGGCCAACAACAATACTTACTCAGCAGATGGAAGCACCACGCTCGACCGCAAATTCCAGCACAGAAAACAGACTTCCTCGTGTTCGTCTGTTTGTCCGTCCGTCCGTCAGTCTGTCTGTTCGTCTATTTGTCCGTCTGTCCGTTTGCCTGTCTCGGTGGTCCACCTGCCCGTTCCGTAGGATTGTGAGTCTGGTGGTGCGGCTCTTGCGGATTAACAAGCGCGAAGTGGGTTGATGTACGAGTGTGAGTCCAGCGATTGACGCTGAAGGGAGATTGGAGAGCGTAAAGGGCGTTCGAACTGCAGAGGACCGATCTGCCTCTCTGCTATCGGGGAAATAATACGTGAACTGTATCTGTTCTTTGCTTGTGATCATCACTGCAGATCAACCCACTCAAGTTTAGGACTGCGAGAAACATCCGCCTCTATAAGCTTACTACCGTTTAAGTCCTATATAAGCCATGTCTGTGTGTTTGCGTATAATATTATGTGTGCAGGCACACAAGTATGTATTGTCTATAATATGTATATCACGTAATGTGATGTCGTGTATTGTATATAATTAGTTATTCTATAGCACCGGTCACCATGGCCACTCAGTAGCGCTCTCAGCACGAGAACACCCCGAGAAAAATTAGGTCTTAAGAAGAGAAAGAGATCTGTAGCGATTGAGAAAGAAGAGTCACAAGCAGAGTGCATCATGGAAGGGAACAGAATTCCATGAGGATGGCCCAATGCTGGAAACGGATCGAGTTTTATACACGCATACAATGCCATATACATGCATTCGCAAAACATAATATTTTTTCTAAATTTGTTATTATTTTAACGGCTCTTATTCTTATAGCAATGCTACAGTTGAGCTGTTACGAATTTCCTCAGTGAATAATTAGATCTATATTTGCTTCAAGACACACTGAGTTAAAAACGTATCCTAAAATCAGTCGCTCTATAAACCGGTCTGGTGTTTGCAAATGCCAGACGGTTGGCTGTTCCAGACAGATGGCACATACATGTAGCAGCAGTGAAGCATCTTGTGCCATAGTCATTTGAAATCAATAATTGCGCTGGCCCACCATATGGAACTCACTTCCTAGCTATCTATCTATCCATAAAATTTATATTGCGCCCCATCAAGATAACGTATCGGAGGCGCTCCAATGGACGCTCGTTCGGTACCAGTTTTACCATCGTTATGTTTGTGTTTTATTGCGGCAGACTAGATAGTAAACACAATGTCATAGTGTGTAGTTTGCTTCTGATTCTTTGGCGCCACTTCCCCCTCATTTTCATTGTAACCAACGGAGATTTGTTGCATCTTTTGGTGCCATTTTACTGCTTCTAAGATGAATTGATGACTCGAATTAAGCTGAACTCCTTTGCGTCCCGAGAAGCTGTACCATCTTCTTTCAATCAATCAATCAATCAATCAATCAATCAATCAATCAGTCAATCATTTATTTCGAAAACAATCATTGCTTTTACGGTTATACAATTGCAATCGCATGCATATTCTTTGTGTGCAATGTCAATTTCATCTCTGGACAATGAATGATCGAGTGTTCCTCGTTTTTTGGATTTATGGAAATTACGATGCGTTCCGAAGTCGATAAAATTATGTGGAATGTCGCGGAGGAATAATATTTGTCGAGGATGGAAGCAGGCTTAATTATGATATAATAAAAATAGTGATGATAATAATACTGATGGTAATAATAATGATAATAATAACAATAACAATAATACTACTACTGATAATAATAATAATTAAAAAAGCAGCTCGAAATAAGACCACTAAATATGCTGCCATCTCGCAGTCGCATCATTTCGTTCCTGTGGCCATCGAAACTGGAGGAAGCTGGCACACCGAGTCTCTGGAATTTGCTCAGGAGCTAGGAAGGAGGATTTCTGTGGCGACCGGTGACCAGCGAGAAACTAACCATCTGCTCCAGCGCATATCAGTCGCGCTTCAAAGAGGAAATTCGTTGTCAGTGTTGGGCACGACGGAACTTAACAGCCTAGACATTGAGAGGCCTAAGGCCTAACGTTGAAAACGATTATTTTTACTTGTCTGCATGTGATTGTGTTACTTTTTGAAGAAATAAATGTGTTATAATAATAATAATAATTAATAATAATAATAAAAATAAAAATAATACTAATTTAAAAAAATTAATAATAATAATAATAACCTTTCTCTTCCAGCGCCTTTCTATCTGTATTCAGCATTAAAACGCCATAGCATTTCATGGCAACTTTCACTACTGTTGCGGAGGACGAGGTCTGATTTTCCTGACATTCAACAGCAGGCTCCAAGCACATTTTTTAAATCCCGAGGGATCTGAAGTACCTCGGGTAAATAAAACTAATGATATTAATAATCATGATAATCTTCGTTTATTTTCAAACTGACACGCAGAATGAATGCAATGCATGGTATAAATATAAAATATTTTTTAAAATATTTTCTCGGCACCAAAAAAGTTGATGACCTTTTTTAGTCATTCGTAAGTTTCGCGTTTGTGAACAGAACCATTTTCTGAAAAATTCTGAGTCTGCGCCTTCTTGGGGGGGGGGGGGGAAGCGCTAAGCCAGAGAAATTATACAACTTACACGGTAAAAAATGACTTTGGGTCTTCTTGGGGGGCTTAGCCCCTTTGCCCCTGATTTGTCCATGTTGTGAGTGTTAGCTACCTATTACCCCTCTGGGCTTCCTTACTTGGACTCTCCTTGACTATGTGGGAGTTGAGGGAAGGGCAGGGCCTATTTAAAGGGCTACTACTGTGGGGGCTTGCTTCTTGTCGTGGGTCTACTCTGTGGTGTGTGTTCGACTCCTGTTGAGCGTGGCGTGTGGTTCGTGTTCTACGACGTTTGTCTTCTTCGATTGCCGTCCCACCCCGTTGGTGAACTGGCCTACATCCGTCTTCCTTTGGGCTCCGTTAGCCTGGTGTGTCTTCACGTCAGCTCTGTCGAATCAGCTGTATCGGTCGTACTTCATGTCAGCTTTGGGTAACGTTAACCTACTTCTTGTCAGACTGCTCTGTTATTGAATAAATCGATGTTATTTTACATTACGGACCTGAGTATTACTCATCATCTTCTAGACTAGAGCAAGTGAACCCAACAGATGGGGTCTCTCGGGATTTTTTTCACGATAATTTGAAATTTGCGTCAAAAAGGGGCGTTGTTTCCGTGAAATTTAGCAAATAGTACGGTGGTAATTCCGTTGGAAAAGTGTTATATGGTGGTTGGCCGTGAAGACAGGTCAATGGTTGTTGTTTTTGGCGAATTAGGTCGGGAAAATTAGTGCGGGAAATTTCGACGTTTTGCGACATTGAGTTTTGCGAGTTTTGTAAATTTGGTCGAGACAGTTTTGAAGTGAGCTGTCGTGGGTAAATTTTTTGCGCTGTGCGTTGGTCTGCACGTCGAATAGTCGACAGGGCGTAGAGGTAAAATGGCGTCGTTAGAGGAGGAGTTAATTCCTGAATTTGGGGATGTCAGAGACATACCAAGGGACACACTTCGACTGGTGAGTGAGACATATGGTGAGGAAGTGGAGGACGTGTCTAGGTCACAGGTGAGGAGAATGGCTATGAAACAATTGTCACCGAAATTGGGTAGTGCAGCTTGGAAACTTAAGGCACAGGCTAAGAAAGAGGAGGCCGAGTTAGAGCGCTTGCACTTAAAAGAGGACAGAGAGTGGGAGAGAGAGAAGGAGCGAATGAGATTCGAGGAGAAGAAAATGCAGATTGCAGCAGAGGAGAATAAATTGAGGATTGAAGCCGAGAGAGAGGAGAAGAAAATGCAAATTGAAGCAGAGAGAGAGGAGAATAAATTGAGGATTGAAGCAGAGGAGACGAAAAGGAGATTTGACATGGAGGAGAAACGAATGAATATGGAATTGGAGAAGCAGAGATTAGAAATGGACGGACGGAGGATAGAAGGAGGTGGTGCTGTCGAACGACCAGCGCATGGAAATGAGGATTTGCGTTTTGGGGCAGCTCTGAAATTTGTGCCAAAATTTGATTCGGCCGATATCGAACATTATTTTGCGGCGTTTGAGCAAGCAATGACGTTGCATCAAATTCCGATGGGAAAATGGTCGTCCCTCCTACAGCCACAGTTGTCGGGGAAGGCGGCGAAAGTTTTTGCGGCTTTATCGTTGGAGGAGTGCGTCCAATATGATATTGTGTTCGACCGTACACGAGGATTCTCATCTGATGAAAGTGAGAAGAAAGATGTATGGGAGCGTCAAGGCGTGGGGTACAAGGATGGTACGCGTCGTGATACAAATTGGGGTCGACGTTCGCCTCAAAGAGGAACGTATGGGTTTAATAAGCCTGTGCGGGAAAATGATGACGTCACTGGGTTTGGGGAACCGGTCACGTGCGCATTTTGTAGAGCGCCAGGTCATACGAAGGCCAGTTGTTGGAAATTAAAACGAAAGGAGGGGACTCAAATGGAAAATTGGAGGGGTGCGAAACCTGTGGGTTTGGTTCAGACTGTTTCGGCGCCTGTTAAACCACAGAGTTTTCCGAAGCCAATTGAATCTGTTGATAAACTGTATGCACCATTTTGTGTGATTGGATGTGTAATTGATGATGAGGGTGCACGAAAGGAGGCAGTATTCTTGAGGGACAGTGGAGCGCTGCAGTCTTTGGTGTCTAATGAATGGTTGAATGAGCATGAGTTTGTACATATGAATGAAACGCGATTACTCAGAGGTATATCTGGTTCTATTGTGGAATGTCCTCTGGTGAAAGTGAATGTTGATTGTGCATTTGTTCAAGGTGAGGTGTTATGCTGTCTAATGAATTCACTTCCAATGGCTGGGGTGCATTGCATTGTGGGTAATGATACAGCGCTGGCAGGACAGGTGTTGGAGGTCGCGGTGACGACTCGTGCACAGGCTAGAGCACATGCAGTGAGACAGAGTGAGAGGGAGACGGCGGTGTGCAGTGAAGCGGCGCCCGAGCAGTCGGAGATAGTGGGTCAAAGTACGGAGTCGGCCGACCAAGAGCGAACGCCAGGTGAAATAATTGACAGACAAGTTGAACGAATGAATTTCGATGAAGGCGACTTATCGAGTTTATTTGCAGCGACGGAATCTGTTGTGACAGAAAGATCGGAGCTATATGTTAGCCGACAGGAATTAATATTGCGCCAGCGCCGGTGTCCTGAATTGAGACCATTGTATGCACAAGTCGACGAGACGGTGTCTGTCGGTGGGCGTGTACAACCGTATGCGTTGGTGGACGAGGTCTTGGTGCGTTGATGGGAGGAGAAGTGTACACCATTAGGAATGGGTGTGGTACAAATAGTTGTGCCTCGTGACTTAAGACAGAAGTTGTTGCATGTGGCCCATGATATACCAGCGGCTGGGCATTTGGGTACTAGAAAGACACTGGATCGGTTGACGAAGCATTTCTGGTGGCCTCATGTGAATCGAGCCGTTCGTGAGTATTGTCGTTCATGTGATGTGTGTCAACGCTTAGGCAAAGGAAACAGAAATTATAGGGCGCCCATGGTCAGTATGCCTGTAATGGAGGAAGTGTTTCAACGCTTGGCAATGGATATCGTAGGCCCATTGAGTGTATGTGAGGGAACGGGGAATAGGTTTATTCTCACGGTCATTGATTTGGCTTCCCATTTTCCATTTGCGGTTCCGTTGAAGAATCATACAAAGCTGGATATGACTAAAGGTTACTGGCAGATCCCGATGCATCCGGAGTCAGTTCCGTTAACTGCGTTTGTCACCCCGAAAGGGCATTACCAATGGAAATACATGAGTTTTGGCCTGAAGAATGCTCCGGCTTCGTTCTCAAGGTTAATTACGAAAGTGCTGAATGGATTGAATGAGTTTTGTGATGCTTATTTAGACGACATCATCATTTTCAGCTTAGCATGGTCGGATCATTTGGTTCATTTGCGAAAAGTGTTATCTCGAATAGCTGATGCTTGTTTAACTCTGAATCTGGCTAAATGTGTCTTTGCTAATGCGTCTGTGGATTTCTTGGGTCATCACATTGGGATTGACGGAGTTCAGCCAAGGTTGAAGAAGGTGGAAGCGGTGTTGAAATTTCCTAGGCCTGCTACTAAAAAACAGGTGCAATCTTTCTTAGGATTAGCGGGATACTATCAGAGGTACTTGCCTCATTTCTCTGATATTACTTTGCCGCTCACGGCTTTGACAAAGAAAGGGATTCCTTTTAGATGGAATGAGGAAGCGGAGGTTGCTTTTCTTGATCTAAAATCTCGTCTGGCTTCTAGACCTATCTTAATACCTCCTGACTTTACTAAACAGTTTTGTGTGGGTGTTGATGCTTCTCAATTCTGTCTGGGAGCGTGCTTGTTTCAGATGAAGGATGGATTGGAACACCCGATCTGCTATTTGAGTCGGAAGCTGCTGCCGCAGGAGATTCGCTATTCGACCATAGAGAAGGAAGCGCTGGCACTGATGGTCGCCTTGCGGGCCTTTAGTGTCTACTTTGGATCCGCAGTCGTCCTGGTGTTCACCGATCATAAACCTTTGCAGTTCATCCATCAGATGGCGAACAAAAATATGAAGCTCTTGCGATGGAGTTTGGAGCTGGAACAGTACAACTTGGACATTAGACATCGTCCAGGCGAATGGAATGTTCTGCCGGACATTCTGAGTCGTCCATCTGCATAATGTGAGTGGGAGCGGGTGAGGGCACACGTCAATCAGTGTCTCCACTTGTCTCCTCACAGCGGAGTCGTCGGGCGTGCTAGAGATGCTCTCTGGTACGTCTATCCTCGTCGTATGTCAATGGAACATTCTGTCATGAAAAGTCAAACACTGTCCAGAAACAGTTTCAATGGAACATTCTGTCATGAAAAGTCAAACACTGTCCAGAAACAGTTTCAATGGAACATTCTGTCAGGAAAAGTCAAACACTGTCCAGAAACAGTTTCAATGGAACGTTCTGTCATAAAAGGAAAGCACGGAATTCTTCGGCAATGAACTCTTCAGTGTGTCTGTAGTGTAGGGTGGCTTGTGCCGATGACCATTATACATTTTGGTTCATTTTTGATACACCAGTTGGTGTCCAAATTTTTTCTTGTGTTTCAGATATAGTTTTTTGGACATTTGAACTATTGATGTGTATGTATATATATCGTGATTACGTGTGAACTGATGATTTGGGTTATATGAAGTTTGTGTATTCAGATCTTGATTATATCGGACTCTTACGTTATTTATGAGTGCGATGCATTATTTAGTTAAGTCTTGCTGAATTGCTTAGTACGTGTAATGGCTTGTACTGAGTGATTTTGCATTTAGGCGTAGCATTGTTCGTATAGTTCGTCGTCCCCGTTGGACTCCTCATGTTCTGGTGGGGGGGTATGTGAGTGTTAGCTACCTATTACCCCTCTGGGCTTCCTTACTTGGACTCTCCTTGACTATGTGGGAGTTGAGGGAAGGGCAGGGCCTATTTAAAGGGCTACTACTGTGGGGGCTTGCTTCTTGTCGTGGGTCTACTCTGTGGTGTGTGTTCGACTCCTGTTGAGCGTGGCGTGTGGTTCGTGTTCTACGACGTTTGTCTTCTTCGATTGCCGTCCCACCCCGTTGGTGAACTGGCCTACATCCGTCTTCCTTTGGGCTCCGTTAGCCTGGTGTGTCTTCACGTCAGCTCTGTCGAATCAGCTGTATCGGTCGTACTTCATGTCAGCTTTGGGTAACGTTAACCTACTTCTTGTCAGACTGCTCTGTTATTGAATAAATCGATGTTATTTTACATTACGGACCTGAGTATTACTCATCATCTTCTAGACTAGAGCAAGTGAACCCAACAATGTTTAGATTTCTCTTATTAATAACAGCGACAACTTGGGGGAAAATATATGAATTGTCTGCTGGAAACCAAAGCATGAACGGTGGTATAATAGGAAGCCGAGGTAATATAGATACATGATTCTGATCCTAGAAGGTATACTGTAGATGTCTAGGCCAATAGGTCGCGGATTTTTATGATGCATAATATTATTATAACTGATGACCTTCTGCACATCGGCTGGCAAATGTGACATCTTGAAGGATTGCATGCAGAAGCCGATGGCATATAGATATACTACGTTCTGATGGTTCCTCCCACGTCTTTCCGACCGACCTTCTAGAGAGTAAAAAACTACTCGTCGGAATCCACCCGTTTCTGATGTGAGTTTTAGAGCCATGGATCAACTGAATGTATTTAGGAATGCCTGCCTGCTGTACGTGTGTTTTTGTGTATACATTGGTATGTGCATTTGCATGTATACTATAGGCGTATGTATATGTAGTATATATATTATATATGCATGCATATATTTATATAAGTAATATATAAAATGTCAGCCGATAAGTGCACGAGTTATGATCGATATGATCCACATGAAAGAATATTATTTGTTTTAGGAGTCTGTGCGATTCCGTGGCGTCGTTTTTGACGTTGATTCCACTGTTGTGTGGTCGCCTTCGTCGGTCTAATGAAAAGCCCGCCCATCCATCCGCACACTATGCATTTATGGCGGATCTCAGCGTTTCTCCTCTTAGGTAAGACCGTTCAGTATTTATTAAGGCTATTACATGAAAATATATATAGGTCTGTGTTCCAAAGTGTTGAAAGGAGATAGTAGGCTAGTAGGTGCCTATTTAAACTTGCTTATAGGCGTGAGAAAAAAGAGAAAGAAAGTTAAGAGTCCCGGACAAGTTCAGCAGTAAATTGTATACTATATGCTGAGTTTATGCTATCAGTCTAGAGTCATTTTTATCAAACCATAATCATAGTCATAAGTCCATAACCACCTGCAGTTTTTTTATTGCTTAAAGTGACAGTAATTAACAGAACATCCATTTTGCACATTATTTTTTTTATTGCGTCAAAGAACTATTGGGAATTTCATCGAATCCAAAAGACATTTTTGGCAACGCACGTTTCCACTGCATTCCAATTGTCTTCATATTAGATGACAGTGACTGAGTGACTCCCCTTCCTCACTTCCATACCTATTCCTCCTCATTCCGTCCTCCTTCCTCCAACCTGCTATCTTTTCGCCCTAAAAATCTCGTTTGAGTCATCCACCTTACGTCTAATATGTTTTCCTATTTTTCAATTCCAACGTCTTGCTCATAATAGCCAGCTGTCTTTTCCATTTCCCATTTCTTTCCCGCGGCTTCCATTAGCTCTTTTCTTCCTATAACTCCAGCCGTTGTTTCCGCTTTTCAAGTTACAGTCTTTATTCTTCCATATAATCTCTCGTAACAGCTTCCTATTAACACTAATAAACATCCTCGTTTAACTTCAAACAGACACAACGCATACCGATCACAATTCACAGTTTGACGGATGATTACAAGGTTTTATTTAACCCTCGAATGCCCAAGGGGGGTCCGACCGGACCCCAGGCCCGTTTTTTCCGGATAACTTTTTAACGGCTATAGATCTGCAAAAATGCTTTTAGGTATTCCTAGAGCAACCATTTGGGCATCGAATGGTATATTTTGCGTGAGTATTGTCCAACCCTGTACCCCACAACCACAGCATATACTAAGGGTACCCTACGATATTCGGATATTTGTCATACATGCGTATGGTTACTGGCCAATAAATAAATGGCCAGCGCACGTTATATGAACGAGAGATTCATATAAATTGTTGAACTTAGAAATACTGACATTGTAGCACTATGCTTGGCCAATGTTTGCAACACAGAATTTGAAAGTCTGCAAGTCTGCGTAGGCCTACACAGCAACAATTGCATGCAACTGGCGTGCGTCAAAACGGAACGCTTAGGACAGTTCATACAAACGGTGGCAACCGTTCTGTCAAGGTTACACAAATAAATGGCTCAGCTTTTCTTCTTAGCCGGTGGTGTTGTAGACGGTAGTGGCCTACCCTTCTTTCTCAACCCAGAAGTAGGCCTAACACCACACAGTGACACAGCCGTTCATGTATACTTCCATTCCTCCGCAATTGTTTGAAAATTGCCCCTTTCAATCGTGGCATGGTGTTATCAGGTCAGGAACCCGTCTGAGGAATTTCTCTTGAAGCGGCGCTATACAAATTTACAATTGCGATTACGATTTAGTCTACCATAATGCAACTGGTCCGTCGATAGCTGGAAGTGAGAGAAGCACTGCTGACTGGCATGCGGACGCGCCGGACGTATACAGGCTTCCTTCGGTAAATGACGCAAGCAAGCATAACACGTGAATCCCGAGATTTTTACACTATTATTTTGCACCAGGTGGTGATATTCTGATATACGATACCTGAATCGATTGCAAATTCATTTGTGATTTCATAGAACTAAATTCGGTTACGATATTCCAATCCATTCTCAATATATTAACATGAAAACAATAGGCTTCCTTCAGTAAAAGCAGCAAGCAAGCATAAAATGTATATCACGAGATTATAACACTGTTATTTAACACCAGGTGGTGCTATTGTGACACAAGATACATCAATCGATTGCAAATTCATTTGGGATTACATAGAACTAAATTCTGTAACGATATTCCAATCCATTCTCAAGATATTCACAAAAAACGTTGGGGTCCGCGCGGACCCCCCGTTGGGCCTTCGTGTACCTAAAAATACCTTGGGCACTCGAGTGTTAAGTGACTGTCTATAGGCAGCCAGCGTCCTAACGCTCGTTTTACCAACGCCATCTGCCAATCTTAAAGGCTGCCGTATAGTCATCGGTAGACCTGTAATTTTGGGCGTTCATTTGCTGTCGGTATATTGCCTTGCTGTCTTAATCGCTATCATTTGTTCTATCCTACTTCACTTGGTTTCCTCTCGTCTGCCTATATCGCTCTCAGCTTGCATCGTTTTTTCTAGCATCAATTGCTATCTCTACATTTCCGTTTGTTGCTTTTATATTTGGATCGCCAGCAGCGCGGACGCTGCCGCGGTCTTCCTCCTCCTTTGATTCCTGTATAGCTTCTGCTGAATCGTGCGATTCAGTTGATTCACCAGTCTACCATTCTCTCTACTTCGATTTTCTTCAAAAGCGTCTCGACTTCAATTTTTGCCTGCAATGCCTCCAAGCCGTACTTTATTTAGACATTTTAAGCCGCTCTGTTCCTGGTATCTTAGGTTTCTCAGGGGAGTATCTGTCAACAATCCATCCATTATGATTCCACTTCAACGATCGACTCGAGTGCGATGAATTTCTCTAGAATAAGCAACTCTTTGTGCTGCCTGTTATAGGCTGGCGGTATCAACACTATCCTAATCAATCTTGGACGAGTTTAAAATACACTCACCATCAGGTCAGAGAATAAATATCTCATTGCACAATTCAAGTTGCTCCGAAACTTTCGCCACTGTTGTTGTGCTGGCCGTACCAAGTTTCCCTTAATTTTTCGCTGTAGGCTATGCAATGCCAGACTATCCACGATAATATGATTCATGTTTCCTGAAAATGAAACCCATGTTGTCCAGAACGGTTCTTCTGAAAGTTGTCTTTCGGGCAAAGTGAAAAATAAAAAGTTCGGCAGATATAGTCGATTTCTCTTATTTATTTATTTATTTATTTGTTTTTTTATTTATGCATTTCTCCATTTATATAGAGCTCCTTCAAGCTACTACTCAGAGGCGCTCCAGACAGCAGCGCGGACACTGCATCAGAGTTTCACGCCGAAGCGCCCGAGCAGTTGCGAGTGATGGACTTGCTCAAGATCCCTTCGCGGCGATTTGATGTGGATTCTAACCTGGCCTCAAAGCACCGACGCCACCACTGCACCACCGCGGACCACGTCCGTCTGTTCTATTTTTTAGTGCTTCAGATGAAAGCTTTGTTTGGATTATAATACATATCTATCGTTGTGGTTCCTGTTGATGTTTTCATGAATGGAATCGGTTGTTATTCTTGCATCCAACCAGGAGTCGTTTGCCTAACAACGGGAATTGTGATCTCAGAGGAGGAGAAGCTGATGAACCATCTGTTCCGTGGATACAATCCATCCGCCCGTCCCGTTCTCAACTCATCGTCAACCGTTAACGTTAATCTCCGCTTCTCGCTTCTTCAGATTCAAGATCTGGTCAGATCTTAACTCTGTCTTTCGACTTTCATGCAATATGCTAAAAAAGTTATTGATAAAAGTCAGCGTGCAGCTAAGAGCTTCACAGCTGAACAATTTAATCATCCTCCAGTTAAGTTAATCTCGTATTAGAAATATATGAAAATGTTTTTTTTAGCAAATTGATGACGAGGTATTGCCAACATAGGCTACTTTGCGATAGAGAATTATAAAACATGGCGCAAGGCAAAGTCCACATTTTCTGGATGTGGTCACGTCTTATAGGCTTCCATATCCAGAAAGATTTGTCTTGGGGTTTTAAAATGGCACAGTTAGAGAGGAGTTTGAGAGTTGTGCATCCAATTGAAAACGAATTGCTTAATAAACGCAGTTCTCGTGGATAAGAACATGCGTGCCATTCACGTTAAAAGACAGATTAAAATACAGAAGAAACTATATAACTAATGAATACGTCATCGTTCGCGATCACTTTCCACTACGTATAGACCTTTATGCACCAATGGCGAACCAGATGAAACTCATTAACATGCAGGAGGTTCTGTTTCAACCAGTTGCTTGAGATACAGATCTTATTTCAATTGCTAACCCTCGTTCGCTCATTTATCATGATTGTAGTGCACTAAGTGCAGTGATCTCACTGAAGCTAAATCTTTTCAGACCTGTAAACGTTTCAGTCAGGGCTTTTTTTACGTGCAGTTGTACACAAAATGTGCAGTTCTAAATGGATTTGTGCAGTTGTAGAAGCACTTTTGTACAGTTAAATTAGCAAAAAAGGTAATTGTCCTCCGGTTGGAAATAATTTACCATGGAGGATTGGAAAGGAAAGAAGGGGTTGTGCAGTTCTAAAAGTTCCTTAGAAACAGCCCTGGTTTCAGTTAAGCCAGTTGTAGTCCGTGCTTACAACGCTGCTCAAGAAGCGGCCAACAAGTAGAAATATTTTCAATTTTTCATATATCAAAATGCATTCAAGAAAGCACTGGCTTCCTGTTGTCGAGTCAATACCATTCAGGATCATCCGGTAAAAGACATTGTCCGCGGTTTTTTTAGACAATAATCTAGGAACTTTGCTGATCGTGCAATCTTTCACTACTTACTCAGAATCACTTGTGATTCGCAGAGCAATGAAATTGATCTGCACAGCTTGTGTGAAGAATGCCAGATGGTGTTTAATAAAATAATGATTATTAATATTATAAGGTCAAATTCATGGCTTAGAAATCTACGTTTTTCCTATGGCTATGCAGCTATTGGAACCAATACCATTCAGGATCATCCGGTAAAAGACATTGTCCGCGGTTTTTTTAGACAATAATCTAGGAACTTTGCTGATCGTGCAATCTTTCACTACTTACTCAGAATCACTTGTGATTCGCAGAGCAATGAAATTGATCTGCACAGCTTGTGTGAAGAATGCCAGATGGTGTTTAATAAAATAATGATTATTAATATAATAAGGTCAAATTCATGGCTTAGAAATCTACGTTTTTCTTATGGCTATGCAGCTATTGGAACCCGTTAAAGGACGGGCCTGTGACATTAGTAACATTGACAACATTAAACTGGGGCCATCTACGCAGTTGCTGATCGGTAGGCAAGTGGGACTGAGAAAATTAATGAACGTAGGCTTCTGCTATTTACGCAGGAAGCTGTGAGAGTTATGCCCGGTCTGCAGCAGCAATGATCGCTACGGACCTGTTGGCCATTAACGCTATATCGTGTGGAGTACAGCATTTAATCCCGAAAGGACATTCGGTTCATCGAGCGAGTAAGAACAACATGACGGTTGAATTATGAGGAGTCGTGGCATACCGTAGTGTAAACAGACTAATCGAATTACAACGTGAAGTCATCCATACGCGTAAAAAACAACAAGTTATGTAATAGAAACGTTCATATTTTTAATACACGTAAGTGAGCATGTTGATTGTGTCGTTCGACCCAGACACGTTCTTTTCAACTGGGCCTAAGTGCGGGCATTGATGGTATCATCTGCTGGAAAATCATTCCAATTGGTTAAGGTCTGTAGTAAGAATTGTTTTGTGGGCACTGGCGCAGCTATAGGGAAGCGTGATTCTGACGAGTAGTTATAGTTAAGAATAGGCTATCGGCAAGGTTTAAACTGCTACAACTACTGCTATTACCAACACCATCATCAACTATATTTATTATTTTTATTTATGCCATTTTATTACATGCTGAGTTGTAAGTCTTTCGTCCTGAAGGCCATTGTACATGGAAACTTGAGAAGGCGTGCTAATGACGTGGTAATTTTGAGTACGGGTCGGGTACGGGTACGGGTAGCAATCTTACGTCACGGGTACGGGTTCGGTAGCAAAATTCTTTACCCGCAGACTCCTATTGCAGTTACAGGGATTCATAATAAAAAAAATATTATATGGACACCAAGGAACAATAGAGTTTTTCAAAACGTGTTGGCTCATGATATGCCTAACAAAATATAAGCTTACATCTTGATGATGTGTTGCTATAGGGCGATCCTGTTAGTAGAATCCTACATTCTTATGCGTTTACCCATTGGTACCATTAGCATGGCTGCCTAAACTGCGCGCTTGTATTATGGTGATTAATAAAGTCTCGTATATAAATACTATTGATTGATTGATTGATTGATTGATTGATTGATTAACTAATTGATTGATTTATGGATTTACTGACTGCCCGCTGTCTTCAACTTATCGGGTGTATTGGATTTGTGGGTTAGCTCACAATCGCTTTCGTTCCAAGTCTCATCCAAAACAATCACTATAGTTATTGTCGACACGCAAATTAAATCAATATGCATTTTCAAATTGCGTCCAAATCCGTTTTAAATCGATACTTTATTGCATTTCGTACTTGTTAGTAGTCTACAGAAGATGTTAACTACCCCACTATATATCGTGTCATCGTGTTAACGCTTTAACACCGCCATTACCAGGATCAGCACCACGGATCACCACAGAGCTATAGCAAAAATCACCAAAACGGCCTTTCTGACTATCGCCCTATAGTCACTCAAGCAAGATGTATCACCACGATGATCACCAATGTGCTAGAGGCTTTGTCAACGGAGACAATAATAATAGCGTTGATGATACATGCGTTGACGGACACGACTGGACAGTCGTCTAACTGGTTTCCATGGTAATGACGACATCATTTAGGATGACGATGCGCAGAGATAATAACGACGGTTTCAGAGATAATATCGACGGTGACGACGACGATGAACGTGATGGGGAGGACGTAGCAGGAGATGCGGCTGCTGCTGCTGATGTAAATGAGGCGATGTGCCATGGATAAAGTCCGATCAATGCCCGATCAGGTTTCGAGAGGAAGTGCCAGCCCATAACCAAGTAATGGTAGACGGCTCATCATTGGAGATGTATCGGGGCGAGCTCAGAGCCGCCTCCGCAGCAGCCGTAAGCGAACAGGAGCGCAGAGCGATCGTAATGTCCGTTTGTGTGTCATTCGACTGAGCCAGGCGGAAGAGATATCATTGCTAACTGGTGGGAAGAGACAGTCATACAGACATATATGCAATGCATACATATACATACATACATGCATACATACATACATACATACATGCATGCATACATACACACATACATACATACATACATACATGCATGCATACAAACGTACATACATACATACATACATACATACATACATACATACATACATACATACATACATACATACATACATACATACATACATACATACATACATACATACATACATGCTTACATGCATACATACATACATACATACATACATACATACATACATAAATACATACATACATACATACATACATACATACATACATACATACATACATACATACATACATGCATGCATACATACATACATACATACATGCATGCATACATACACACATACATACATACATACATACATACATACATACATACATACATACATACATACATACATACCTACATACATACATACATACATACATACATACATACATACATACATACATACATACATACATACATACATACATACATACATACATGCTTACATGCATACATACATACATACATACATACATACATACATACATACATACATACATACATACATACATACATACATACATACATACATACATACATACATACATACATACATACATACATACATACATGCATACACACATCTTATTCGGGTACAAAGTATGACGATTTTAGGGGTAGTCATGACTGAAAACCTAGGGTTTTAAGCCCATATGAAGCGAATATGCATCCAGGCAAGACAGTCGCTTTACGCCGTGGGAATCATGACTGCACACGGCCTCAAGGGACCAAGCCTGCATGACGTTGTTAGGATGACCACATTGGCCCGCATGTTATACGCGGCCCCGGCATGGTGGGAATTTGCAGGGCAGCAGGTCAATAACTTCCACGTCTCTATATATAGTTATACAGGGTGGCGCAAAATAAACCGGACTATTGGTTTTTGCAATTGCATCGCTTGAATAATCAAAGTAATTAAATTATCGCCTTAAAACTATCATTAGACAAACTGGTATATCTCGTAGAACTGTTCAGCGTATTGCTAAATTTGACTTACAGATTAAAGTGTTTCGGCGACGTGAGGTGCAGCTGCTAGCAAACGCTAACAGAGTGAAACGGCTTGCCGCCTGCAAACGTCTGTCTCGACGACTAATGGTAGCTAAATTGGCCAGAACATGGTTTACGGATGAAAAGATCTTTACAGTCCCAACACCAACCAATTCACAGAATGATCGAGTGTACGCCAACGTAGCTGTGAAACGAGACATTCCTTCAGAACGCTTGCTGAAAGGTCGGAGGCACTTCTCACAGAGCATCATAGTTTCGGTTGCCGTGTCGCAGCTGGGGAAATCGTCATTAGTTTTCGTTGAACGAGGAGCAAAAGTTAACAGTTCCTATTACTGTGACGTAGTCCTACATCAAGGATTACTGCCAGACATTATAGCTCACTCTGGTCACAATTTCACTTTCCAGCAGGATGGAGCACCCGCTCATCCATCGTTCACGAAAAACAGTTGCTTTTCTCACTGCTCACGTTCCAGACTTTATTGAACCAGAAAATTGGCCACCGAACAGTCCGGACTTGAATCCCGTAGACTATTCCATCTGGGGAATGCTTCAGCAGCTTGTCTACAGGCAGATAATTCGAGATATTGAACATTTGAAAGAAGTTCTGACCGCATGCTGGGACGAAATCAGCGAGGACACGATCAACCTGGCTATTGGACAGTTTCGCAAGCGATTATCATTGGTTATTGCAGCAAACGGAGGACATATTGACTGAAATTTCCTACGCATTCAGAAAATTCTGAAATTTTTCAGTTCATTCAATGTTATATTAAATGCCAAACCAATGCCATTTTTCTGTGTCATTTCTGTCTAATGATAATTTTAAGGCGATAATTACTTTGATTATTCAAGCGATGCAATTGCAAAAACTAATAGTCCGGTTTATTTTGCGCCACCCTGTATATACAGACGTGGAAATTATTGACCTGAATCCGTCACTTGACTTTAGTGTATCGTCGGTTGATGCCGTGTGCATTAGATACGGACGATACATAAGTAACCACAATTACAGCTGCAATTAATCTCTTCTCTCGCGGTTCATTCTGATGGATAGGAAGTTGGATAGGATAGGAAAGCAGCGGCGGATGAATGCAAGGAGAGAACTCGAGAGAATCCCAGATGAAGTGAAGTTGAAAAGAGTCTCTGCCGCTTGTTGTGTTTATTTTTGCAGATAAAAGTCCATTTGCTTTGTTGTGAACATTGCCACTAATAGTTGTGTTTATACCAACCAGCAAACGTTGTTTGTTTTGCTTTTAGAACGTTTAGAACTCTCAAGAACATTTGGAGATACTACCAAATTCGAATTGGCTTGTTTTGACCATTGCGTAGGACACAATAATATTAGGCTATTAGAGTCACTTTAAATTATGATTACACATAAATTGTTCAATTAATTAAACGCATTCATACGCTGGGGGATAAAATGGTTTATCTCTCCTAAATAAAAGTAGAATTTGATCATAATCGAAATGACGCCACAATGGGCCTAGTTTTGTATTCTAAAATGAACTTTTATAATCGTACATTTTATCATAATCAGAGTAACGTCACAGTAGGCCTAGTTTGCATTCTCAAAGTGAAATAATTATGAAATAGTAGATTTTTATCATGATAAAGTGACGTCACAATGGCCTAGTTTGTATTCTCGAAATAAAATTATATAACTGTGGATTTGTCTCCTAACTGAAGTGACGTCACAACCTTGCTTTAACTTATATTCTCAAAATGAACGTCTATTATAGTAGATTTTGTATAAAAATCGAATTGACATCAAAATAGGCCTAATTTTTTATTCTCAAAATGAACTCCCATAATCGTAGATTTTAATTATAATAAAAGTGACGTCACAAAAAGTCTAGTTTTGCATTCTTTAAGTGAACTTACGAAATAGTAGATTTTTGTCATTATCAGAGTGACGTCACAATAGCCTAGTTTTCATACCCGAAATAAAATTATATAATAGTAGATATTTGCATCATAACTGAAGTGACGTCACAATAGACCTGGCTTTATATTCTCATCGTCAGAGTAGTGTCCCAGTTATATATTATCAAAAGAACTTCTCTAGCACTAGATTTGCATCATTGTCAATGTGACGTCACAAATGGCCAAGTTTGTATTATAAGCATAAAATTATATAATAGTAGCCTAGATTTGTATCGTAATAAGAGTGACATCACAAAGGCCTAGTTTGCATTTTAAAATTGAACATATGAAATAGTAGATTTGTACCATAATCAGAGTGACGTCACAATAGCCCCGGTTTTTTTCTGAATGCGAACTTAAATAATAGTAGATTTTCATTATAATCAGTGTGACATCACAAAAAGTCCACATTATATTCTCAAAGTGAGCTTCCATGATAGTAGATTTGCTTCATTATCCGATTGACGTCACAATAGACCAAATTTTATATTCTCAAAATGAACTTCTATAATAGCAAATTTGCAACATAAGTGCCGTCACAATAGGCCTAGTTTTTTATTCTCAAAATAAACTTCTATAATAGCAAAGTTGTACCACAATCAGAGAGACGTCACAACAGGTCCAATTTTGTATTCTCAAAATAAACTTCCATAGCAAGGCTCGCATACTATATCCCCTGCATATTCCATCCGGGGGGGAACAGATTAATTCATCCCCAGATAGCTTTAAGAGAGACAGAGTATCCCGCGGCACCGGTAATGTTACATACATGTGTATTTGTCATAATTATGTATATGCGTAAGTATGTATACAACTATGCATGTATGACATGTATGTGTGTTCAGACGAAGATACAGCAATCAGAAGATGAAAAAATCAGATTCAGGTGTATATTTAAAACAGATTGAAAGCAAGACAGACATACGACAGTGTCAGAAAAAAATTCGGAAAGAAAACGAATCATGTTAATTAATTATGTATACTCATAAAATTTATTCACTGATTGTTTATAATTTGATAAATAATTGCAGGATGTGCGAAATCAAATCCTGACTACAACCGGTCTTCTAATTCTGGTAAGTGTGAAGCTGCATGCTATAATTAGGCCTAATTATTACAATAATTATTAGCATAATTATTAGCATAATTATTAGCGTAATTATTAGCATAATTATTAGCATAATTAATAGCATAATTATTAGCATTCTAAGCAGATCCAAAATGGCTCCATTACTAAAGATATGAAATTATGTTGGTGCTGATAAAGACCGAATCGAATCAATGAATAAATAAACGCGAAGATGAGCAATTCCCTCGGTTATCATTGAGGCATGAGACCGGATGTCCATCCCTCTCCTCGCCGTCTTGTCTTCCCATCGACAGTGCACATGTACACAAAGCAGCTGAGTCGACAAGGGGCGCAGATGATGGAGAAACCTCGATCCAAAAATTGCCCTGTCAGGAATTTGAACTCCAAACTTTTGATTGCCGGCCTGTCACGAAATAGAGTATCCCCCGTATTAATTGTATCCCCCCAAATTAAAAAGAGTCAAAAAAAACGCTTATGCGTGAATTTATTTTTGCAAATTAATTTTCATCTGCTTCGTTTTGAACAATGACATTAACAGGTATGTTTATTCCTACTAGATAATTTGTTTTGCCCTGTTTTTAGAGCACTTAAAACCTTTAAAACACTTAAGAACATTCAGAGTCACTAAATAAATTCGAGTTGCCTTTATCTGAACATTGCTTAGGACACTTAAAACAATTAGAGTCACTTAAAATTTTGATTACAGCTTAAATTTGTTTATTATGCGCATTTTTCAAAAAAGGGGATAGAATGGTTTATCCCCCCGGATAGTATAGACCGGTTAATTCCATCCGGGAAATAGATTAATTTATCCCTCCGGATAGCTTTCAGAGGGGATAGAATTTCACGTCACATCGGCGCAGCACGCTAACCTCTACACACTCTCAATCGTCCTCAAAGTACATAGAGCCATGGGCGTAACTGTCCCCGTAAAAGTGGTGGTGACTAATCCTTGGCACATAACTTCTTAGTTCAATTCTTTCCTCGGCTTCCTGTACCCAAGCGGCTCTCAACCTTCATTTTTATTGCCTCCCACCCCGTGTATTAGAGTCGTAGTGTAGCGACGTATGACTACGCTACAGGTTTCTGGTCGATAATATTATTATATTATTATTTTATTTAATTTTTGATCGGTTTCAGAGATCTGATATATATGGTTTTATTTCGGTGCTTCGTCTGACCTAGATTTTAATGTTGATGCGTGTTTGACACGGGTCACCGCGACCGCCTGTCTAGGCAGCAGCCGCTGCTGTGTCATTAATTGGTATATTTTCCCACGATAAGGCAATCGACGCCTCGGCCGTCTTCAAAGAGCGTGCCGCTCTGCTGTCGACGGACTGGCAATCTTTCGCACGCTTCTCTGCGGTGGTCCGACGGATGGAGTGAGCAAGCAATACAGTCAGACAGACAAAGAGACGCACTGAAGAGGATGTATTGGCCTGTGTATGTGTTAATAGCTCTCTGCTTCATCAGGTTGAATTAGTGCATTTGAGGTTACGTGATCTCACGTCCGAGGGCGCTTTTCAGAAAGAGAGATAGAAGGAAAAAGACAGTGAGCTACAGACCGACGACAGACATACACAGAAGGCCGCAGCTGGCAGCTAATTCTTGCCGCCTTGAAACAGCTGCGTTGCTGCTGGGTTTGCGCGCGCGGCTCGCTTGCTGGTCATGCGCAGAAAGGGGGACGCGCTGGAATTCTGGCAGTAATAAAAGAGCAGCGCACAGCTAGAGAGGCAGTTGCGCACCGGATCTCAAGGAAGGCAGACGTGGACAGGATTTCAAGGCAACTGGATGTATTGCGGCTTTTGGTAGTCTTAGGCTCGATCGAGTTAGTGAAGTTTGGCCAGGATAAAGTGCCGCTTACACTAGTCTTCGGCGTCGTTGTTGTCGATTCATTCTCTCTCGACATGGAGTCGATTTAATAAAAGAGTTAGTTTGTTGCGAGAAATATATCAGCGTTGTTGCGAGTTTTGCCTTCGCTTTCGCATTGGATCTACTCCTGGATTAATCAGTCAAGGCCTCTCTTCGCCCTGTCACACGGAGTGATTTATCGTGGGCTTCGAATCGTCAGCGCTCTACTCTCGTTCTTCGGAATTGTGTTGCGAAGCGGTTGTTCGTATGTTTGCCTAAGGGCGTCTTTCTCAAACGGCCTGGATACACAGCCGAAATTGTTGTTCATTGCGGGAGATCAGCGACGGATTTAGCTGATCTTTTCGGGCGTTTCAAAATCGACGCCTTTCTTGTGTCTTCGCCGCATCTTCTGGAATTCTACTCGACGTCGGTATTCTTCGCACACGATCGCTTTAGTCCCTTGTCTTCGGGCATAAGGTACGCTTTATTGGGGAATTTATACGATCGGTTATTTAGAGATTTTGGGCTGAACTGAAATTGGCTGTGGGACTTGAGAGTCAATCGGGATTTAATTTAGGCATACTCCGGTTGATAGGTGTTTGCATTGAATTGTTGCATTTGATTTTCATTGAATGTCTTTACAAAGGCTAGGAACTGATAATTGAACTTGCTGGCTTTTGTGTTTGATTGCTTTGAACATAATTGCTATCAATTGAGGATTCAATTGATGGTGAATAATAAGAAACACTAAATGAAACTACTGACTTTGATCATTGATGGCATTGGATGCAACTGACGTTGAATGAATACTTGATTGATTGTGAGCTATAACGATAGAAGTCATTTCTATAGCGCTATGGAGGAGTCTAGGCCAGTCACTCCTGCTCAGCCTTCTAGGCCCCCTTCTTCTATGGAGATATTGCTCGAGGCAATACAAACTAATGCTAAGTCGACTCATGAAGCAATGACTTCTATGCAGTCGTCAATTGAGACTACTGCCAGGGACACGCAAGAGGCGATTGCCACGGTGGAGTTTAATGTCCTGGCAGTGCAATCAAATGTTAGCGATGCTATTTCCTCAGTGCAATCAAATGTAAGAGAGGAGATAAGAGAAGAGATCTCGGCTGTAAGAGATAATGTCAGGGAAGCGCTGACGGAAGTTGTATCACGATTGGAAAGGCTAGAGGCATCGCCGGTACCCAAGCCTGCTGTGGATTTGAACCCTGGTTACCTCACCGCTATTACCACTGCGGACGCGCCATACCACTCGACCATCGGCCTGGAGGAAACTTTGGGTGCTAGGGCCAAAGATTTCGCACACCCTGGTATATTGCGAAGAAGTGATAGATTGGCTAGTAGGCCGCCAATTTCATATAGGGAGTTCGGCAGTCGAAATAACTGGCCGCCTTTCCATCGTTGGGATTCGAACCCGGAAGTCACCTCCTCCTGTCCTCCCTCTATCTCTAGAGCTCGTCCACAGCAGCACGCGGTCCCATCGAGCGAGGATCCGGAAGTGGCGACTCCGGGGATGCCGATAGGGGCGGGCGTTACAGTATTAAGGAGCAAAATTTAAAGTATATGTACAGTTTTAATCATGCAATCGTGCTAACAAAAAGGCAGAATTAAATTGGGCTATAACCCCCGTAAGAAAGAGCTAAGCTATAGCGTTGTGGTGTTGTGGGTTTGTTTTTACTAGCGAAGATATAAAATATCTGGTTTAATATTTGTCAAATTCAAAGGCAAATTTTAAGGCCATATTTGTCTTTGAAAGGAAGAAGAGTTTTAAAACCAGTTCACACAGATTTGACGGGAATCAACAATTTTGAAGCTCGAACAGAAATTAATCGTTAGGCTCATAATATTTATTCAGCTCTCCCCTATTTTGAGCTCTAGGCTATAGGCCTACGCTGAGAATTTCTGGCTCACATTTAAACACCATAATTATGTCTCAAAAGTTATAATAATATAACCAAGCAAAAATATGTTGCATGCTGTAAGCCTATAATTTTAGTAGGCCTATGTGAGTCTAATCATATGTTGTGAATGAAATAAAATAATGATTGTTATATGTTGCAACGTTAAAAATCTTTGCTAATCAAAGAAGATGGACACAAAGTCCATAAACACAAAGAAAATTTATACTTCCGCAGTTTCTCGTCTAGGCCATACCTCTAACCGCCCCATGTGCACAGTTTGAGAACCACTACGCTGTACTCCTTCCCAAGATACAGATTTAATATGAACTCTGGTGACTCCCTTCTCTATTCTCACTCTTTACCCTTTCGAATCGTCTCTCGCTGGTGAACTTCACGATCTTTCCACTCACGGATAACTAAATCAATTTTTAAAAGAGCTTTCACAAATTTTTATCCAGATTCCTCCTATTCTATTCTTGTTCACACTTTCCTAAAGTCTAAGCCAACTTTGGGGGAGGGGAGGGGAGTGGTAGCAGGTACGGAGGTCCCTTCAATGCTATTTTGATAATAACAATGATCCCAGATGGTTTTGTGAGGCTGTTGGCATGCCATGCACTGCATCGGTGAGAATTGCTTCACGTCTCCCCAAATTTAAAGTGGTAAGGAATTCCTTCCCTTCCCTCTTATGAATAGCCTTTATTATGTTAGACAGCCAAATACTTTCATGCTTCTAAAAAAAATCCTTGTTGGACCAAAAAGTGGTGGTGACTGTCACCACCACTTTTAAAAGTGGTGGTGACTGGACACCACCGTCACAATAGAACGTTACGCCTATGCATAGAGCATCCTTGCCAGAAATGTTTTTCGCATGAGTCTATCTGCTGGGGGCATAATGCGGTCATGGGAAGGGAGGAGAAGAGTGGGTGGGTTTGGCTGGAGGTGATAGTTGGTGCAGGACGTGATACGAGTCCGTCATGACAGCCCCCAAAGTGACGATTATCGGCGTTACAGTCGAGTTGTTCAAACGTTTGGGAGTGATCCCCAGGGAGGCATTGGAGGCGCTTAACAGTCTGCTTCAAGTCGGTTCCTCGCTTCACGAACCCGACCAGGCAGGGCAGGCATGCAACGTTCTGGCCACCACCGTGATGGTACGTGCATAGCGTCGTGTAGCTTAGGTTTGGTAAGGCATAAAATAGATCACACGATGTTTCCATCAAGAGAATTAAGGTTGCTACAGAATGCAGTGCATATATAATTATGTGTATGACTTTATTGTCTGCAGACCTACACCCTACGAACGTCAATATCAAACTATGCTTGCACTTTTTGCCTATGACTCAATTACACTTATACGCTCACTTACACTCAGTTTGCACTCAGATTATACGCTGCGTGTGGCCTGATCTTAAATTACTTTGCTGTTCCGCTGAACTTGCACTTTGATTACATTTGCATTACAATGATTTTGCGATTAGGCGCTGCATACGTAAATAGAACCGCAACGTTCTATTTCACCTATGTAACCTCGCAGAGTAACTCGCAACATAATCGTGTAATTCGTCTGTCATTGTCTCAATACTGAGTTGTCTTGTACTGACATCCATCTTTCGCCAGCTCATCAACATGTATACGATGCCATAAACACAAGTCGAATACTAAATGTCAGATAGGTTATATCACCATGGCTACGTTATATGCGTGATATAGTATTGTATTCTGCATATATATAATCTTATATATATATGAGATAAATATATATACAAGATATACATATCTCTCATATAATATATGAGATATATATATCATATACATACATGAGATATACATGCGTCTGATTTATATGGAGCACTTTGCAATTTATGTAGGACTGGGTTGATGAGCGCCTCGCTTGGACGGATGCACTGAGTGACCTCGACGAGGTCGTTGTTCATGGAGGAAATATCTGGCGTCCGGAGTTCGCTGTCATCAACGGGTGAGAGAATTGGAAGACGGACAGACAGACAGACAGACAGACAGACAGACGGACGGACGGACAGACGGACAGACAGACAGACGGACAGACGGACAAACAGATAAACAGACAGATACAGAGATAAGCAATCTGACAGATGATTGACTTACTGTTTTTACTTGACTGACTTGCTGACTCATGTGGTTGGCTAGCTGACTAGGATGGACAGATAAGCACTTGCAATGGAAATAGGCGTCTAAAAATATTATCTAAGTGATTCTAACCCATCAACTGGTGGTTCCTTTTGTTTTGGCCTGATTATGAGGCTGTACACATGTATATGTTGAGAGCGTTTCACTCGACCCCCGTTATGGTCCATCTTATAGCGGCTGCTTCCTGTCTATTTGAAATCGAACTGCCGTGTAGTGTGCAGCTCCCTCAATAGGTGTATCCTTCTTCAACCTGCTTTTTTCTTGAACTCTGGCGTCACTTATAACGTTAGTCATTGGTGGCAGTAAGCTGCTTTTAATAGGGGACCTTTATGAAAGCTCACTATACTTTGATAAGCATAATCTGGAACAGACTGCGTATATATGCAACCTGCTACATGATCTCTTACTCTTTCTGTATACCTTCATTCGTCAATGAATTGTAGATCGTCAATCTACAGTGGTAGATTGTATTGTATTTGGATATTTATAAAGTGCCTCTAATAGTAGTAACCATTCAGAAGCGCTTCCACGATGAGCACCCGAGGAAACAAAAACCAGAGAATTTTCCTGTTTGAATTTGTGCCCACGTGCCTGGCGCGCCTCATGCTAGATTTCTTGCAGATGTGGGGCCGCTTATGACAAATGAAAAAAATGAATAAACTAATAAATGCAATAATGGCCTATACATATACATTGACCACAATTGCGTTTACAATGTCTGTTCAATCATCAGACCATACCTGGCAATGAGTCAAACCCTCACTGCAAATATACGACTGGCCGTTAACATGTTATACAGCTGAGCCCAGGATTAATGTTAAATGCAGCACTGACAAAACCGTTGCCTTATTATAAGTTTTCTCTTATACTGAGTTGCCATCTATGGCTGTTCTGCTGCTCCGCAGAGCCGAGAGCATCTACGGCGAGTACACGGAGTTCCAGGCGACCGTCAGATCGGACGGTTCGATCCGGTGGGAACCGGGCGGCGTCTTCAAGACGATGTGCAGCATCGACATCACCTACTACCCGTTCGACGAGCAGGTCTGCGAGCTGGTCTTCGGGTCCTGGTCCTACTACACGACGAAGATGAATATATCGACGGACACAACAACGATTCATCTCGACACTTACGAGACGAACGGCGAGTGGGAGATCACCGCAACGGCGGCCAAGCGAAGAGAGTTCCACTTCGAGTGCTGTCCCCATCAGAGGTTCTCGAATATCGAGTTCCGGTTGGAGCTGCGTAGGAGGCACACCTTCTACATCATGAACGTCATACTTCCGGGAATCCTCACGTCCGCCGTCCTTCTGTCGATCTTCTACTGCATCCCGGCGCAGAAGGTTCACATAGGAGTGGCAGCGCTGCTGTCCTACCGTCTTTTTCTCGTCAACGTTGCCGATACCATACCGAGGACATCGGACCATGTGCCGCTGCTAGGTAGGCTATAGTATTATGTTGGACGGTCTCCTTACTGGAGGACTTTAAATAGCGTCATCATGGGCGCCCCCAGGATTATATTTTTGGATGAAGGGTAAAACACAACGGGTATGTGAATTTCTTCCGGTTTTACATTCACAGGGCTAGATTTAATGTCGTTGGTCTAAAAAGGTTCGGGTTCGAATTCACAGTGGACGACAGAAATTTCCAGTTTTCTACAAGCCGCGGTTAATAGATGTTCTTTAGTAAGTAAGATGAAGTGATTTAACAGATTGGGACAGCCTTAACCGCTATATGTTTATTTGTATTCCTATATATAAGGCGAGTAAGACCTAGTGTATGCTTGAAGTTTTCAAAACTGCAGTGAAATGCAAAATTGTGATGCTATCTCGTTGGAAAGAGATGGCCTACGTGATAAAATTTTAATAAAGAAACAAAAACATGGAGAGTAGTGAAGGACTGCGTCTGACAGGACAGATTGCTTTTTAATTACCCCACTGACGGGACTAATTGCTTTTTAATTACCCCGCTGACAGGACAGATTGCTTTTTAATTGCTTTTTATTACCCGCTGACGGGACTAATTGCTTTTTAATTGCTTTTACGACTACCACTGACGGGACTAATTGCTTTTTAATTGCTTTATGACTACTACTGACGGGACTAATTGCTTTTTATTACCCACTGACGGGACTAATTGCTTTTTAATTACCGCTGACGGGACTAATTGCTTTTTATTGCTGACTAATGACTTCTTTGATGTGCTTACTAATGACTTTTTATGATCGGCTGTCCCAGGAACGGGGTCCTTTGATGTGCTGACTAATGACTTCTTTGATGTGCTTACTAATGACTTTTTATGATCGGCTGGTCCAGAAATATTTACGACCGACTTCCTTTGATGTATAATAGCTAATGACTTTATTTACATCCAACGGAGCCCTTTGATGTTCAACAGCTTCATTTAATGTCTTTCTTGTTGTCAATCGTTAGAACACATTTGTAACTACTCATCACAGCTCTCCTTCAGCATGCAAGTCCTATTCCATTACACAACATGACTGGACACTTTTTTATCATACAACTCTTGGCATAATTATATCCAATAGAAACATTTCTACTCGCACACAACCAACTTTATGAACTATATAAGCACGACCCTTTTTTCATTTACAATCATTTGATTATTCTTACGTTCGTAAGAGCAGCAGCAGCAGCAATTGATATGTGTCCAGATATTAGTAAATGTGAAATGGATGTTTTTGGAAACTACAGATGCGAATGTGTAATGTGTCAAGCTGAAGACGATGATGCAAGCGATCACAGTGAAGATGAAAACGTTGTAAAGTATAGCACTATGAAACTTAAAGCGGAGAATGAAAGATTGAAGAAATCTGTTATCTGTATAGTCTGTAAAGAAAAGCAAGTGCAGTCCTTATCTCTTCCATGTGCGCATGTGAACATGTGCGACCCCTGCGCGGACATTGCAACACACTGCCCCTCTTGCGGTGAGCGCATTCTTGGAACTGTCAGAATATACCTCGTATAAAAAGCTCTGTATGATTCAAAAGATATTTACTTTTAAAATGGATCCCACATGGTCACATCCTTTCTCTGCTATAATTAGCGGACCTAGCGGCTGTGGAAAAACCAATTTCACTTTACGTTTTATAGATCATTTAGGATATATGGTCAAACCTGCAATAGAAAAAATTATTTGGTGCTATGGAATCTATCAAGAAATCTTTGATAAATACACACAAGTTCAATTTCACGAAGGTTTGCCAGACTTGAGTATTTTCGATGGTAAGCAGAAGACACTGCTCATTTTAGACGACCTTATGAGTGAGACGGATGAGAGAGTTACCAAATTGTTTACAAAGATTAGCCATCATATGAATGTTTCCATACTCTACCTGACGCAGAACCTTTTCTATAGCGGAAAGCATACAAGAACAATCAGTTTGAATGCTCATTACTTTGTACTCTTCAAAAATGTTAGAGACAGCACACAGGTTGCAATACTCGCACGACAGATGTTTCCCGGTAAGGCCAATTTCATGATAGAAGCATTCCATGATGTGACTATGGCACCTTTCGGTTATCTTTTGGTCGATCTGAAACCGGAAACTGACGATCGCTGTCGCATAAGGACAAACATTTTCCCAGGCGAGACGCATTATGTCTATGTAAGGAAATGAATATAAACTCCTGCTCCAGCAGCATCTCTCATTCATTCAAAATGTGCGAATCCATTAAGGAGAAATTTGAGAAACTCAGACTGCTTAAAGAATCTTCGCCTAAAGTAAGGAAGCGAATTTTAAAGGACTGTAATTCTTCACTGCTTTACTGTCTATGTGAGTGCGCACTCAACGTTTTAAAAGGTACTGTACCTTTGAAAGATGCTCAGAAGAAAAGACTCGGTCGATTCAAACACAAGCTGAGAAAGCTTGCCTCTAAGAAGACGCGCGTGAAAATTAAGAAACGTTTAGTGCAGACTGGTGGATTCCTAGGAGCCTTGCTAACCCCTGTGCTTTCTTTTCTGGGCACATTGCTGAATAATAAAATATAGTATGGAACATACAAAGAAAATGGTGCTGGTGGAGCCTAGGCAGATAGAGAAATGGAAAGAAACGATGCTAGACAAAACATTGTCGAACTTGGATACGCAGATGTATGATATTCTGCATAGGAATATTGCAGACGATGATAAAGCCAAACTATATACCAACAGTTTGAGTCGTTACTTGAAGATTGATAAACCCTCTGTAGTTACAAAGTTTGAAACTGTAGAAAAGGTGGCGGCGGCGGCGGCGGCAACTCCTGATGAAACTGTCAAAGCTAGCAGCATAGAGGCACAAGTCTTGGAAACTGTCCCAAAGAAATGGAAAACACAAGCTGCGACACTCTTGTCGCACATGAAGAGCATTCCCGATTTGTCGTGGACTTCTAAAGGTGAACTTATTTTGAAGGATGCAACTATTCCGAAAACGCACATGGTCGATTTGGTGAACGATCTTATGAGAAAACGCACGACGACGTCCGCACCCACGGGATGGCGTCTCTTAGCCGAAGCTCTGAAAGATTCAAACATTCCTCGCGAGCTGATAGGAAATCAAGAACGCTGGTCGTATATTAACGATTCCACGCAGGACTCGACACCAGTTACGCCAAAGAGCATTCACGGTAAACAGCACCTTCCCTCGCTGTCGTCAACTTCTTCGTCCTGGCTGACTTACTGATGGAGTCATATTTCGATCCCAAGACTCCTGGAAGCTTAGCCGGCGTGTCGGCATTTCAAAAATATTCTGACTTTAAAACTAAAGACGTTAAAAATTGGTTGATCAAACAAGATGCATACACACTACATAAGCCTGTTAGACTGAAATTTAGAAGACGAAAAACGTTCGCGCCAGGTATTGGCAATCTGTGGCAAGCGGACTTGGCGGATCTTTCTGCATTGAGCAAACATAATGATAAAAATAAATACATTTTAACCTGTATAGATGTCTTGTCTAAATACGCTTGGGCGGTCCCACTAAAATCAAAGTCCGCCGCAGACTTGGTCGAAGCATTTTCATTCATTCTTTTAGATAGACAGCCGGCTAATTTGCAAACTGACAAGGGAACAGAGTTCATTAATAAAAGCTTTCAATCCATGCTACGTAAAAATTCTATTCGTTTTTACACATCCGAAAATAGCGACATAAAAGCCTCTGTGGTCGAGCGATTCAATAGAACTCTTAAGACCAAGATGTGGAAATACTTTACTTATAAGAATACATATAGATATATAGATATTTTGCAAGATCTCATGCATTCTTACAACAACACGTATCATAGATCTATAGCCATGACACCCAATCAGGTTTCTAAGGATAACGAAAATATTATCATAAATCGTTTGTACGGCGAGAAGAAGCGCCCTGCCAATTGGAAATACGAAGTGAACGACAAGGTTAGAATCGCAAAGGCTAGGATAGCATTCCAGAAGGGATACTTGCCAAGCTGGTCGACGGAAATCTTTAAGATTGTAAGTCGTGTGCCTACCGACCCCGTAACCTATGAAGTCGAAGATTTAAGCGGTGAAAAAATAAAAGGGAAATTCTACGAATTTGAGTTGCAAAGAATTTTAAAGGACGACGATATTTACACGGTCGAAAAAATTCTGAAGAGTCGTAAGCGGCGTGGCAAGACAGAGTATTTTGTAAAGTGGAAAGGATACGAAGACAAGTTCAACTCGTGGACTCAGGATATATTCAAAGTCTAGAAAGGATTTCTCACAGTCTGCCAGAGTAGGCGATCGACAATGGCGCATTTTTATCTCACCCTGCCTAGCAACAGCTCCATGAGACATTTTCCCGACAATACTACAGCACACTTTACAACGAGATTGGAAAATGCCGTCTCCCTCAAAGGGCGTTGGGAAGTTGCGCTTCTGCAAATGCAATATCCGCACACCTGGTACAACATGCAAGCTGGCCAGGGCGACTTTACATTTGCCCAAATGCCTAAAAGAGGAGCCTTCGATGCCGTGTGCACCTCTATCCAGCGCTCCTGGCAGCTACCGGCCGGCTACTACGAAAATATTGCTGCTATAGTAGATGCCATAAATAAGAATATAGAGGATGTAGCCGAATTGCATTCGCTCGAAAAATATCCGAAATTTTGATATGATGCCATAACGAAAAGAGTCTGCGGTAAAATAAATCTCGCTGCACGTGTAACCTTCTCAGAGCACTTGTGCAATATTTTAGGTATAGATGAAAGACATAAAGTTATCGAAAACAACAATTACGGCGCATATTTTTATCACGAGCGTTACGAGGATTATATTAAAGCGTGGGACGAGGTGCCCGACTGGGAATGGCAATCTGATTACAGCATCGATATAAATCCGAGCTTTTCGCGTATATACGTATATTGTAATGTGCTTGAATCTGTTGTGCTTGGTGATTCGAAAGCGCCATTACTCCGCATAGTTAATATAGAAGATAAAAGTGATGATAATGTGCACGTCTTGTACAAGTCCGCTTTATACGTACCTATTCAGCAGAAGAATTTCGATTCGATAGAAATATATATGAGAGGCGATAATGGAAAAGCAATCCCATTCGAGCATGGGAAGTCGTTCGTTGTACTACATTTCAGGCAGTGCAAAAATTTCAGTCTTCTGTAAATCATGGCACACTTCTATCTCACCCTGCCTAGCAACAGCTCCATGACATTTTATCCGAATAATACAGTAGCACAATTTACAACACGTTTGGAGAATTCCATCTCTCTAAGCGGCGATTGGGAAGTTGCTCTTCTTGAAATACAGTACCCTCATACGTGGAACAATTTAGAAAGTGAAGACGGTGGAATATCGTACATGCATACCACGTTTACCGAAAGCGGCGCAATGCAGCCCAATCCTGTGCATAAGAGAAGGCGCTTGCCGACCGGCTACTACGAAACGCCGCTCCATCTTATAGATTCCATAAACAAATTTATAAGAGGCGTTGCCGAAGAAAATGATTTGCTCGAATTTCCAAAATTTAGATACGATCCTGTGTCGAAAAGATTTACGGGCGATATAAACAAAGGTGTAAAGATACATTTTTCGCGTGCTTTATGTTCTATGCTTGGCATCGATGTTCGGCAGATTCCTATTGTCAACTACGGTCAGGACGGCGAGGCCTTTATTGAATTTACCGGCGATAGAACTTGCGATATAAATCGAAGCTTTTCTTCACTGTATATTTATTGCGACGTGCTCGAACATGTTCCTGTGGGAGATACAAAGGCGCCATTACTCAGAATCGTTAATGTTAGTGGAAAAGCTGGCGACAACGTGCGCATGATCTACGAAAAGCCCATCTACATACCTCTGCAGCAGAAGAATTTCGACTCTATAGAAGTGAATATAAGGACGGATACCGGCGATCCAGTTTCATTCGAAAGCGGAAAGTGTATCGTCACATTACATTTCAGACACTGTAAAATTCCATATCTTTTACAATGAAAAAGCCATTCTGCTGCGATGCGAGTCGTTTGGCATATGAAGACTATTATATGCAGCAAAGCGGCGATGGCATGCCGTTTTTTCAGGGCGCGCGTCTTCAGCGGGGTCATGGCCTGGGCAGCTTTCTTAGCGGGCTCTTTAGAAGCGCGTGGCCACTTATACAGACGGGTGCTAAAGCGCTTGGGAAACAAGCGTTGAGAACAGGTCTTCAGATTGCGAACGATGTGGCGGACGGTGAACACATCATTGAGGCTGCCAAGCGCCGTGTACCAGAAGGTATAAAGGCCTTTACATCATCAAACGATTTTAATGTTCAAAGTGGTAACGGAGGGAAAAGACGTAAGCGCTCTCTGAGAAGAAATAGGAAAAGAGTCAAGGAAGATATATTCGGTGTAGTTTAAAAATGGCATTCGTTCATCCCCAGTCCTGCGAGTGTGCAAAGAGCGAACTTGATCTTTTCAGCGTTCCTCCTACGCAGACCAGTATAGAATCTGGGTCGTACGTGGAATATAATCCAATAGCAACGATATCACAGGGCACGCCTATAGAATTTAGCATAACAGGCGCAGGCCAAGATTACCTAGATCTGTCTAACACGCAGCTTTACGTTAGAGCCTCTATCGTTCGAGCGAATAACGAAGCTATAGATGCTGAAGATCATGTTGGACCTATCAATCTTTTCCTACACAGCCTTTTTTCCGAAGTTGATATAACTCTAAACGATACGCTGGTCACTTCTTCAAACAACACGTATGCATATAGAAGCTATCTTGAGACTCTGCTCAGCTACGGCACGTCAAGCAAAAATTCTCAACTCACCTCTGCACTCTTTTACAAAGATACCACCAGACGCTTCGAAGAAAACAATCCGCACGACGATGCCGGTACGAACGTAGGATTCAAGAAACGCAGTGCTCTGACGGACGAAGGCCGCGTTGTCGATATGCTGGGTGGCATTCACAGCGATCTCTTCTTTCAGGAAAGATTCTTGCCAAATGACATTAATATAAAAATACGACTCATAAGAAATAAAGATTCATTCTGTCTAATGTCCTCGATGCCTGGTGCGTCATACAAAGTAAAAATATTGGAATGTAAGTTGTATGTCAGAAAAGTCAAGTTAAGCCCGTCAGTATTCCTAGCGCATGCCAAAGCGCTAGAGATTGGAAATTTGAAGTTTCCCATTCGAAGGGTTGTTTGCAAGACTTTTACTGTTCCTAGAGGAAATCTGGACGTTACGCAAGAGTGTCTTTTCACCGGTCAGCTTCCCACTCGTATTGTTTTTGGTTGCATTGATAACGACTCATTCAACGGTGTTTACACGAAGAATCCGTTCAATTTCAAACATATGAATCTGTCACAATTAAAAGTATATCTGGGTGGGCAGCAGCAAAGTATAAAACCATTGGAAACTAACTTTACAAATAATCAGTTTGTGAATGCGTATGCATCGCTTTTCATGGGCACTGGCAAGTGGCAAAGGGATGAGGACAACGATATAAGCAGAGAAGATTACGCACACGGCTATTGCTTGTACGCATTTGATTTAACTCCCGATTTGGCCGAGGGTGGACATTTCAACCTGCATAAAAGTGGAAACGTCCGTGTGGACATGAAATTTGCACAAGCCTTGGATGCTACCATAAACGTCATCGCCTTTGCAGAATTTGAAAATATCCTTGAGATAGACAGATCGCGAAACGTCCTTTTCGACTACACTAACTAAAAAGGAAGAATATGGATGGCATTACGATAGAAAATTTTCTGCGGCGAGATCCGAGGTGTGCACCCATGTTCTTGGGCGTTTTCGCCAGCGATCGCCTACCTACAACTATCAATAGAAATAGACCGTTTATAATTGTATGCAATACAGACAGATATGGTCAACCTGGTATACATTGGATAGCAATGTATATTGAAAGTCCTGAGTATGGCGAATACTTTGATTCCTTCGGCAGAGCTCCAGATATTCCATTTAGACGATTTTTACACAAATATTGTTCAAATTGGATATATACAACTAAACAGCTTCAGAGCGTGACAAGTCGTTTCTGTGGACATTATTGCATTTTCTATTCGCTACATAGAGCTAGAGGTTATAACGTCAATGCGATTTGCAACAAGTTCAGTACCGATACAGGGTTGAACGACTTTTTAGTGCATAGATTTGTTTGTGAAGTTTAAGAATAAAAGTTGTACGAATTTAAAAGAGTTGTGTGTGTTCTTTATTCTTCATAGTGAATGGGGTGTATCCTTTGATTAATAAAGTGGCAGAAGAATAATTGTATATGTCTCGAAAAGCTGGAAGTACTTTTAGTCATCAAAAGCGGTCATTAGCTAAAACACATCAAAGGAAGTCAGTCGTAAATATTTCTGGACCAGCCGATCATAAAAAGTCATTAGTAAGCACATCAAAGAAGTCATTAGTCAGCACATCAAAGGACCCCGTTCCTGGGACAGCCGATCAGAAAAAGTCATTAGTAAGCACATCAAAGAAGTCATTAGTCAGCAATAAAAAGCAATTAGTCCCGTCAGCGGTAATTAAAAAGCAATTAGTCCCGTCAGTGGGTAATAAAAAGCAATTAGTCCCGTCAGTAGTAGTCATAAAGCAATTAAAAAGCAATTAGTCCCGTCAGTGGTAGTCGTAAAAGCAATTAAAAAGCAATTAGTCCCGTCAGCGGGTAATAAAAAGCAATTAAAAAGCAATCTGTCCTGTCAGCGGGGTAATTAAAAAGCAATTAGTCCCGTCAGTGGGGTAATTAAAAAGCAATCTGTCCTGTCAGACGCAGTCCTTCACTACTATGGAGATTGCAGCTGACGGTAAAGATTGGAACGGCAACAAGTCGCAAAGATAATTATAGGCAAACCATTTGGCACAAAATTATTTAAACAATATAAAAATTAACGCTCATCAGTGGTCGACCTATTAATTTGCACACGAGTCTCCTCGCCTTTTAAAGTAGGCTAGCATCTATGTTTACCAGAAATCTGTTGCTTAACTGGTTGCATTGAGTGTTTTACATAATTGCAATCTCCGCCAATGAAATGCACAGTGCTTTCCATGCCAAACATATATTTGAATGAAGAGCCTTCGAGGGTTATTATAAGGCGCTATAGAAATGTCCATATAATTATATACATGCTGTGGGTCGCCGATCTCTGCGCTCGGCCTCTAGAGGTGACTTTATGGTTACTAATACCCGCACTGCCACTAGGCAGAACAGGGCATTTTCGGTCACTGGACCTTCCGCTTGGAATTACCTTCCCTCTAACCTGCGTTCCCACCCTCGGAACATGTCTGGCTCTTTCTATAGATTGCTCAAGACTTTTCTTTTTGACCGGGCTTGGGTCGGGAGCGCCTCTGAGTAAACCCTTGAATGGGCGCTATATAAATTACATAGATAGATAGATAGATAGATAGATAGATAGATAGATAGATAGATAGATAGATAGATAGATAGATAGATAGATAGATAGATAGATAGACATGCATACAAATCTGTGCCCATTGTTCCCTATGCTTTCTTATAAATTTGCTGTGTTATTTGTTCCGTTATTATAATTATCTGTTGAAGTACTGCTTTAATTGTAACAGTCATATTTATTGGGTTCAATAAAATGTAATGAATGAATGAATGAATGAATCTTAAATGTACAGTGACACGGGTATTCGCTATAACTGAAATTGAGCTACGCTATATAAATTGATGAATGGATGATGTGAGTATAAGTTCCTCTACGATTTGTTTGCGTTCAAATCTATAGGTATCTACCTCACCTGCACAATGGCAATCACAACGCTAGCCATGTTGGCAACGGTTTTCGTCGCAAACCTGTACGAAACAAAAGACAAACCGGTGCCTGAGTGGGCTAAGAAGGTCTTCTTCGTCTACGTCGACCGTTGCCTGTGCCTCTGCAGATTCAGCCAATCAACAAGCACCGGAAGCCAGGTGCATGCCGGGATCAACGGGGAAACGAGCGAAAACGGAAGTACATCGAACGACCTTCAACTGGACAGATTCCGTCTCGTCACCCTTCTTAATCCGGTCGCCGTGAAAGGCCTTGACCCGTCGTCAGCGAATGACCACGAGGGTCTACGGATAGAAGGGCAGAGGTCAACGGAAGGGCAGAGGTCGAGGTTGGACTCGCCGTCGGCCAATTTCATGTCGATGTTTCGGCAGTCGGTGCAGGCGGAGGAACGGAAGGCGGAGGTCGCGGTGGATTCGAAGCCGAACTACAAGAAGGACTGGATGGAGGTGGCTGCTGTCTGCGATCGCTTCTTCTTCTGGCTGTGCCTCATCTTCATCCTCGTCACGACCTCCATCCTTTTCCATCCGCTCGCCATGTCCTCACGAATTACCGTCGATGAACACTGACCACGTCCACTGACCACGTCCACTGACCATACCAGTAGATAGATTAAGACTATTCTGGGACATTTGACCTTAACCATGGTTCAACTTTTCCAAATCACCCATAACCATGGTTCAAAAATATAACCACCCATAACCATGGTTCAAAAATATATCCACCCATAACCATGGTTCAAAAAATTTGCTGACTCATCAAAAAATTTGTCGACCCATAACCATGGTTCAAAAATATATCATCCATAACCATGGTTCAAAAATATAACCACCCATAACCATGGTTCAAAAAAATATGCTGACTCTTCAAAAAATATGTCACCCATAACCATGGTTCAAAAATCAGCCACCCCATAACCACCCCAGCACGCGCCTATGACTCATCATGCGGGGGAATTTCCAGTAGTTTCGATGATGAGTCATAGGGTGATTACGTCAGCTGGGAAATACTAATGGTATCGATGAGTCACTTAATCATAACAATTTTTTTCTCTTGTGTATATAAAATAAATGGAATTCGCAAAAGTGTTCAAAACGTATAATATAGGCATTGACTTTGGAATATTTACTAAATGGATTGAATATCAATTAGAAGAAGGAATGAATATGGAAAATTACGGCTCGGTTTGGCACCTCGATCATGTTTTGCCAATATCATCGTTCAATTTGCTAGATGAAGAAGAACTTTTTAAAGCCATGAATTGGATGAATATACGCCCGCTGCTCTCAATTAAAAATATGCAAAAATCGAACGAAATAGATCATCAGCTATATGAAATACAGGAAGAAAAAGCGTATGATTTTATGAAATATTTAGATTAAACATAAAATACACCGCAAATCTTTCCATAATAATCTCACAATGTCAACAAGTTATCGCTGTCGATCCACGAATTAAAAGACTCTGGATATCCAAGCCACTTCACGAGCGATTTCTTCCCGCGCTTCCTGATCACTTTTTCAATCCTATATATTTCCTGGCTAGTTTTCTGCAGTTCCTGTTCATAAAAACTCCCCTGTATTTCCTCGCCATTACCATCGGTAATCTTATAAGTTGGCGGATCTGTGTATTGAATCTGGGATACTGTAAAAACTTCTTCCGTCCATCTAGGTGTGTATCCCTTCTCAAAAATATTCTTCTTCTTAGTTATTCTGACCTTATCACCGATTGAAAACTTTGGTATAATAGGCTCCGAAATCTCTTTACCGTATAAATTCATAAATACAGTTTTTTCATTCACTTTCATACTAGCCTTGGTGGGAGTCATTTTAATAGAACCGTGCCTGGTATTGTTATAATTACCCACCATTTCATCCAAAACGTTGAAATATCTTCTAGTTGAATTAGCTGAAAAATATTTATACATCTTTTCTTTCATCGTTCGGTTCCATCTCTCAACGACGCAAGATTTTTCCTCATTCTCAGTAGAGTACAACTCAACCAAATTCTTGACGTCCTTGTTATAAAATTCTTTCCCTTTATCAACCCATAATTTCACAGGCTTTCGTCCACCCTCGAGTATCTTCACGAAGCCGTCAGCTGTAGATTTCCCACTCTTATCTTTCAATGGTACAATCCACCCGTATTTAGAAAACACATCTATAACGGTTAACAGATATTTCGCCCCATCGTTATCTTTAGCAAAGGCCTGCATATCCACTAAATCAGCAGCCCATATCTCATCTATACCCCCGGCGTAAACCTTCCTTTTTCTAAAATGTCTAACAACTGGTTTATGCAACTCATCAGCTAATTGATCAGTCCATTTCAGTTCAGAGCTTTTTTTAAACCAAACCCAAGACTTGCCTTAGTAGATAATATAGGCTTAACTATAGCCCTCTCCACTCTTTCTCGGAAGCTAGGATTAGGAATGTTGTTCAAGTCATTAATCATTACCCTATCCGCAATATTTCTAGAAGTAGTATCGGTGTGTTGATCATAAGCCAGATCGTGGATATATGCTGCGTTATCTACACGATTAATAGGTCTGCTCCAATCTTTAGGAGTCCCGTTCGGATTTAGTCTCTTATCTAGTCTTGTACCTGGACCTGTAAACTGATGGCCAGGTAAATGCATCTCGCCGGGAAACTTAGCCCATGGTAACTTTATGGTACTAGTGGCCGCATTCAATGAACTAACTAAATCCCCACCCTTAGTAGTGGCTCCTTTTACGAATTGAGTTTTAGTTTTCCCGCATACAACGCAAACACCCCGAAGCATCGATCTCCCATTATTCGCTACGGCGTTCTGCACATCTCTCGTTTCGGTCTGTTTTTTACATTTTACACAATACATTTCGCTTTTTTAATACATAAATAAAATGGAAATCAAAGATTTGAGTTGGGGATCTGCGCTATCGAAAAGATTTAATAATCCTTTGCTACCTAAAAGTATACGTGGGTTGATAATCGGAAAGTCCGGCTGCGGAAAAACGACGCTTCTTCTGAATCTATTACTCAGGTCAGACTGGTTGGACTATAATAACCTCCAGGTATTCGGCAAATCTCTGTTTCAACCGGAATATCGTATTATCAAAAAGGCATTCGAAGAAAAATTACCGAAAGAAGCGATTGTTAGATTATTCGAGGTCCAGTCGGAAATCGCTAGACAAAATGCGTCACCAGACTTTGTTATGGAAGAAATGGCGAAAATGTCAAAAGTCAAATCCGATATAATTGCCAAGTTTTTTGAAAACGCTGAAGACGTACCAGACCCGAGAGACTTGAGTAGCGAAAAGAAGAATCTAATGATTTTTGATGATTTACAATTGGAAAAACAGAAAACATGCGAAAAGTACTATATTCGGGGAAGGCATAGTAATGTGGACTGTTTTTACCTAGCACAGAATTATTTCAAACTACCACGACAAACGATCAGAGAGAATGCAAACTTTATTTGCCTGTTCAAGCAGGACTCGAAAACCCGTAACCATATTTACGGCGACCATGTTAGTACAGACATGCATAAAGACGAATTTAGAAAACTATGCAAAACGGTGTGGAAACAACCGCACGGATTCCTTGTTATTGATCTAACTAGTAAAGATAATGATGGTAAATATCGCTGCGGTTTCGACCTATTTTATGAAATCGAAAATCCGCTGTAGAAAAAATTATTGTATAATAAAAATGGAATCATCGCTTCTCAAACAGATAGCTGATAATACGGAAAAGACGGCTCGTAACACAGAACCAAAAAAGTCATTTTACATTTTCCTGAGCGAAAAGAGCTCACGAATCAGAACAGATTTTAATCCGTCAATTGAACTGGACACAAATAAAAACTATGAAATGGCTCTTCTAAATCTCGAAACGTACTATTCTTTTCCAAATATCGACGCGACAAACAACAACTTCACATATTCACCAGATGATGATACAGACTGGATTACCATAAAAGTCCCTGAAGGATGCTATGAAATAACTGAAATCAACGAATGCATACAGAGAATAATGAAGAGGAGAGGGCATTACGATGAGACAAATTCAGAGTACTGTATCTCAATACAACCAAACACCAATACGTTGAAGTCTGTATTAAATATAGCACCAGGCTATCGGGTTAACTTTGACCTCAAGAATTCAATCGGGTCAGTTCTAGGTTTTGAAAGATTACTCTATCGGAGCGGATATAACGAATCGCAGAACTTGGTAAATATAATGAGTATTAGCACTTTGCGAGTGACTAACGACATTATCGAGTCTTCGTACTCCAACGGAACGACAGAAAACGTGATACATTCTTTTTTCCCAAACGTAGGGCCGGGTTACAAGATTTTCGAAGTGCCACACAATTTAAGATATCTTCCCATTACGCTATCTTCGATTTCAGCGATGACGACGGCGCTCACAGACCAAAATGGGAAACAGGTAAATCTTAGAGGAGAAGACTTGACGATTCGTTTTCACATCAGAGAAGTTTGAAAGTTTTTTTGTAATTTATAAAATGAGTCGCTACACGTGCTTAAAAGTTAATATTTCGGAAGCGCAACAAGAGAAAATTAAAAAATCTCTTCAAGCGGGAACTGGTGTGAGTATCAAACTAAGCCATAGCGATATAAACGGAGAGCATGCTTTGGCTTTCACGCAAGCACAGGTCAATAAATTAACTAAAGCGTATGAAAAAGGAACAGGTGTGATCATCAAAATGAGTAAAACGCAATTGGAGAACAATAAGAAAGTCCAAGGGGGATTTATAGGCGCCTTACTTCCGTTTCTAGCAACAGCGGGTAAATTCCTTGTGTCCACATTACTACCTAGTTTAGCTACGGGGGCTATGGCTGGCTTAGGTTCCGCGGCCACGTCGAAGATTGTCGATAAAATCAGCGGATCTGGTGTAAAGTACCTGAAGAAAATATATGCGAAGAAAGGCGATATGACGTGTAAGATAAAATCAGTCGGGTCTGGTTTGTACTTATCCCCATGGCCGAAAGGCGCCTCGATAACAGGATCCGGGTTGTTTTTGAAAACGGGGTCGGGATATGTACCTATAGGTAAAGGACTTTTGTTAGGCCCTAATTCTCCGTTGAAAAATATTCCGATACTCGGTATGATATTTTAATTTAGTAACTATAAACGCGGGAGATTACGTTATGTAAATTATCTGTTATAAAAAAATATCGTGTAAATAAAACCGAATGGAATACGACGGCATCAAAGTAACACAATCACTCTATCCGAAGCTGCCATCAGCACCGGAAGGAGAAATACATATAGTCACAGGGTCTGCGCAAACCTATCGTCTTCAGAAGATTGGTGAAATTAAGAAGGAAATCGAGCAAGAACGCGACAAAAGAGCGGCGTTGAGTAAAAAGTACCATAGAAGTGTAAGCGTAATCAGCTCAGTAGGCAGCGCCCTCGTAGTGGTTGGGACGGGGCTCGGCGCTGCAGGAATCGGAGTATTATCCACTATAATCGCTGCACCCATCGTTATTGCTATGGAAGGAGTGGGAATAGGTATGGGGTTGCTAGGTTTAATCGGTGTCTATATCAGTAAGAAGCTTGCGTTGAAGGGTGAGAAGCATGAAAAGATCAAAACGCTAGCCGATGCGAAACTCAACACGATCAGCGACCATATTTCAAAAGCTCTCATGGATGATAACATTTCAAACGAGGAATATTCCCTGATTCTGAGCGAGATTGAAAAATTCAACGGCATGAAAGAAGAAATTAGGAGTAATATTAAAGTTGCGATAGACGCTATGGATGAGGTGACGAAACAATCACTCATCGATCGTGGAAAAGATGAAGCCCGGCAGTACTTTCAATCTATGTTTGAGAAAAAAAAAGACTAACGCAAACATACGTGAAAACATGTAGACGTATGTTGTTACGTCTGGAAATACGTCTAACATTCGCAAACATACGTGAAAACATGTAGACGTATGTCGTAACGTCTGGAAATACGTCTAACTTATGTTTTGAAACATGTCGAAAAAACACGTCTGAAAACATTATATTTTTTTCTACTTAAAATGTCGTTTCAAAAAATAACCGATCCCGCGAAAAGAGCTGATTTCGTTGTAGAAAATCTGAAAATAATCGATGAACATAATCAACAAATTTTATGGGGTTTAATAGGTGATTCGGAGATGGGAAGTTTAATCGACAGCTATAAAAATCAGATGATGAAAGCTGAGATGTATGAAGAAATCAAAACGCAAGCTGTTGCGAAACTCAACACGATCAGCGACCATATTATAAAAGCTCTCGTGGATGATATCATTTCAGTTGAGGAATATTATCTGATTCTAAGCGATATTAAAGAAATTTGGGGCAATAAGATTACAACCATAGCGGAATCGTTACGCAATCAAGGAATAAGTCAGGAGGTACTTGCAATCTATGTTTGAGAAAAATAACGAATCTACCAAAAAAAAGACTAACATTCGTGAAAACATGTAGACGTATGTTGTTACGTCGGGAAATACGTCCAACTTATGTTTTTTTTCACACGTCCAAAAATACGTCTGAAAACATTATATTCCTAATTTTAAAATGTCGTTTTATAAAATAACCGACCCAGCGAAAAGAGACCTTATCGTTGCTGAATATCTGAAAACAAGGCAGAATATTCGACAAAAAAATTTATCGGAGAGATTGGGGGAGTCGGGACTACAACAAGATTTAACCAAGTTCTTCAAACCTATCGTCGATTCACAATCCGCAATTTCCAAAGAGCAAAATGTCTTATTGTCCGCGATCAAACAAAATTCGGTAGCTACTTCAAATGCGCTACAAGCACTTCCTTCGTTACAGGGTCTTCAATTTCCTCAGCATCCTTCGATAGAAGCGTATAGCACCGATCCGACTGAGGATATCAGAACCCTGTATTTAGGAGATATGGCGGCAAAGTACCTTCATCAATACGCCTCCGATAAAAAAATCGCCGACACGACGTTTGGAATAAAAACCAAAAATAACCAATTCTACATCGGTGACACTCCGATTTCGATTCAAGGAGACGACGTGACGGTGGGAGATAAGACTTACACAGGAACACCCGGTCTTTGGGAGTTGTTGACGATGAAAGAGCCGGACATCGCGATATACAATGATAATGACAAGACCGATTACGCTGAAATTCTGTACGCGACGAATGCTATAGCACAGGAAAAAAATCCAAACAGACCTAGATCATCTGTGGGTGCCAAATACAAACAAATTGTCCAACCGATATGGGAAAATAGGCCCCGCAGTACGGTAGGTAAAGGCGTTGGTGTAATCGTCATCTCCGAAGACCCAAATGTATTAGCGAAACGGCTAGATTTATTAGTTAACAGCTTCAACGTGGGTAACACCGGAGTAAGAAACGAGCTCGTATCGATATGCGACGCGCTACTTCGACAAGGAATGATGAACGAGGATACTTACAAAAATTTAATGTCGATATTATAAAATGATGATCAATAATAGAATGAGTTACAGGAGGCGATACGTTATCGGTGGATCTGGTATAGTTGATGCTATTTCAGGATTTTTCAAAAGACTAGTCACATCGAATGCCGCTAACCAGCTAGCAGCGAGAGCTCTTAGTGCTAGTAAAGACGTGGCGATAGAAATTGGGAAAAAGGCTATCGATGTTGGGAAAACCACCGCAATCGACGCGGGTAAACGATTAGTGCAGAAAGCAGCGGTAAAACTGTTGGATGCTCCAAAGAAACAGGTTACGCAGGAAACTCGAGATATTCTTGCTCGATATAGTAGCATCGGAGCGAATCCGGAGAGCGTTAATATCAATAATCTGATGATGGGGAATGGCATATTGATCCAAGATTTAGTGCGTAAGCGAAACGGTGCGGGAATGAAGGTCGTGTAAAAAAAATATTATTCTACAATAAAATGATGTCTGATATTCTAAGATTAACCGATGAACCTCTGATTGATGTGTCTATCGAGAGCTACGAATGGCAACAGTATAACCCGATATCGGGATCGCAAATAAACATCCCGTCGAATATTACAATTACCATCGAAAGTCAAAGTATTTACTGCCATCCAGCGGAATCTTATCTATTATTCGAGGGTAGATTGACGAAGGCGGACAACCTCAACACCGCGTACGCTAATGACGATGCTGTAACCCTTACGAATAATGGACTTATGCATCTATTCCAACAAATTTCGTACAGAATGTCGAACCAAGAAATTGAAACGATATCTAACCCAGGCCAGGCAACGACGATGTTCGGTTTACTCAAATACCCAAATGATTTTCAACTGGCACAAGGGTTAAATCAGCTGTGGTACAAGGACAGTGGCAGGACGGCTGTTATCGCGGATAACCAAGGTTTCAACATTCGACAGTCATATCTAATTCAAAAACCGGGGGTAAAAGGCACGTTTAGCTTTATCGTTCCGTTGAAACATATTTTTGGATTTTGTGAAGATTACAACAAGGTTGTTTATGGTGTGAGACATGAGCTAATTCTTACTCGTAAAGCCGACGATGACGCAATTTTTAGACACGCTGATGCGGATGCTGGGAAAGTCGTACTTGATAAAATCTCGTGGTTTATGCCTCATGTTATACCATCTCTTATGGAGGACCACCAATTGAACAAAATGATCGCATCGAAAGCAACGTTCCTAGTTGGATACAGGGCTCGCCAATGCGATGTTACAGTCGTCCATCCGTCGACTAGTTTTGAATGGAAACTTGGCGTCAAGTCATCTCCTGAACAACCTAGGTACGTCATAATTGGATTTCAAACCAATCGAGATGGTAACCAGGAACGTAACCCATCGATTTTCGATCATTGCAATCTGACTAACATGTACGTGATGATGAATACAACCCGATACCCAGCCTGCGACTACTACCTATCATTCCCGAATCAGCAATTCTCGCGAGCGTACAGAGCAGCGGCTACGTTTAGCGAAAAATTCTACGGAATGGACGAAAAGTTAACGCAAAGCAATATCACACCGGTAGATTTCAAAGAGCTGTACCCGATTATGGTGTTTGATTTGAGCAGGCAACCCGAGCGTCTGAAGTCCTCGGCAGTCGATATCCAGATCAGAGGTACTTTTAGTGTGGCGCCGCCTGTTGGGACGAAAGCGTACGCGGTGCAGATTTATGACAAGTTATTCAATTTTCAATCGGATGGTGACAAAATAGGTAGTATCTACTAAATTGTGTAAATTCAAAACTAAATGTGGTTTCGAATTTTAAGGTCGTAAGTACGCCGCTGAAAAATCCCTGCCTAATATGACTACAGAGGCGTTCGCTTCAGCAAATATCTCGAGGTAGTCGGTATTTGTTAAGTAAACTATGGTATTACCCGTTGCGTTAATATACAATCCAATAACGCCTCCCCCACCAGCAATCTGCATGTACAAGGTTCCATTTTTGTATAGGAAAACGTTACCGTAATTTTTTGTTATGTCGTCCTGAAATTCAACATAAGCGGAAACGATGTAATATCCAGCTTTCTGGGGGAAGAAACGGCTCGAACTGGTGATGAAACAATTATCAGTATCAAATCTTGTTGTATTAAATAATACTTTTGTGTGAATTATACCAGGAATACCTTGAAATTTAGGATCGGAATTGTAAGCACTAAACGCTGGACCAAATGCAGTTGAATGTATGTAATTCTTTGTAGCCGCGTCTTGAAGATCGGAAGGATCTGCCACATTAATCAGCTTCTTGGAACCCAAGTCGATATTTTCCACCGCTGCGTTCGCTCCATCTCGTCTTAGAAAAGTATTGTTGATTTGAGGATATGTGACACCACCCGCTTCTACCCGTGATGCCGATCCACCATCCATTTGTCCAAAAATGTTAACAGGCATTTTATTATACGATGATATTTTTACTAGTCAATACAAACTATCGATATTTCCCATCGATTTGGTAGAATTTAGGGTCGTAAGTACGCAGCTGAAAAGTCAAAGACCTCAATGTTTGCGTCTACGTTTGTCATAGCAATTAGCTCGAGGTAGTCGGTGTTATTTAATCGAACTAGGCAAGTACCCGATACATTATTATTCGCTCCAGCCGCACCTCCACCGCCGTAATCACCACCACCACCGGGCATCCTCATGTAGAACATCCCATTTTTGAATAAGGAAACAGCACCGGCAGTTCTTGCATTATCGGCGCGAAATTCCACAAACACCGAAACCATATAAAATCCGGCTTTCTGAGGAAAGAATCGTTTCGAATTGATGAAACAATTATCCGGGTCGAATCTTTCTCTCGAGAAATTTAGTGTCGTGACGGTGTTAGCGGGGATAGCCTGGGCACTGGAGCCGTAAGCACTAAACGCCGGGCCAAAGTTGGTCTTTGTGAGTCTAGATACTGCTGAAGCAATTTGTTCGTCGACATATTTTTTATTAGTCAAATGATTATCGTTGGATGGAATGCCAGGGTGATTCGTTATCAAATCCACACCTTGTCCGTAACTTAGAGCCTCATCCATTCCGCAATCCGGATTATTCGTTATAGGTAGGCCTATGATGCAGTAGCCATTCATATTTAGTTCTCCAGTAGCCGGATTCGTTCCATCTCGTCTTAGAAAAGTATTGCCGGCTGTGGAAAATGTGGTACCACCCGCTGCTACCTGTGGTGTTGATTTAACACCCATTCTTCCAAATATATCGATAGGCATTTTATAATGAGATTATTTTTTTCAGTCGCTATGGTCGTAAAAATGCGATGGAAAAGTCCTTAGCTACTAAACCTACAGCGGCGGTTGAATAAACACCTATCTCGAGATAATCGTTTTCGGTTAGATAAACTATAGTACTACCTGTTGCATTGATAGCATTGGCATTTGACGCACCCTCTCCTCCCGCAATTTGCATATGCACCCCTCCATTTTTATACAGGTAAACGAAACCTGAAGTAGTAGCACCGAATAAAGTAGCAGCACCTAATAAACGAAATTCTATGTGCGTTGAAACGAGATAGCAGCCGGCTTTATCAGGAGAGATCTTATTCCATCCTACGCGATGGTAGATATCTCTTTCGAATCTTGCTATATCGAAAGAAACTTTTGTGTATGTATTGGCGCTTATAGTTTGCGTAGCTGAAGTGTACATGCTAATCATAGGTCCGATTGCTTTCGTGTCGACATATTTTTCAGCCGTTGCATCGACGTATTTCTTATTAGTCAAATGATTGCCGTTCGACGGTGCATTATCATGATTCGTTATCAAATCTATAGCTTGCCCCCGACTTAGAGCCTCATCCATTCCCGCTTCCAGAGTATTCGTTGTAGGTAGCCCTTTTATCACGCGACCATTCATATCTAGATCTCCAGTAACAGGGTTTGCTCCATCTGCCCTTAGAAAAGTACTGTTTGCTTGAGTTAATGTGACGCCTCCTGATATTACTCGTGGCGCTGATTCGCTAACCATTTGTCCAAATATGTTTACAGGCATTTTATTAGTATAAATTATTTATAACTTCCTGAAATTTACAACCGTCTGACACAGTCTTTTTTAGGACGTATAGGCATAAATGGCCGCAAAAGACTTCGCCATCGGGTTGGATTCGTTCGCTGTTGTAGTAGACGGGGCTGCGTAAATACTTTAGCAATTCTGTAGGTGGTGGTAGACCATAACTATCGAAATATATTTTAAGGTTGCCGTTCTTTAAAAAAGCGCACCAGTGGGTCCCTCTACCGTTCGAGTCATCTAGATTCAGTATCCCACATTCGTTTCGCTTAGGTTTCTTTGGTAGTTCATCTCTGAGAAATACACCACGGAAGTTTGGGATATTCAACTTCTTCGCGGTGTCGATCAACTGTATGTTGGAAAGTGGAGAATTAGGAAGAACTACGCCTTCAACATTTATATCTTTGTTTGTCTCAAAGCTCATTTTTTTATATTTCGCTTAAATATTTTATAAAGTCATACGCTTTTTCCCTCTGCATTTCATAAAGCTGGTGATCTATTTCGTTCGCTTTTTGTATATTTTTTTCCAATAGCACCGGGCAAATATTCATCCAATTCATAGCTTTATTAAGTTCTTTTTCATCGAGTAAATTAAATGATGATATTGGTAAAACAAAATCGAGATGCCAAACCGAACCGTAATTGTCCATATTCATACCCTCTTCAAACTGATATTCAATCCATTTCGTAAATGTTGTAAGACCGATGCCGATTTTACATTTGATGCATGCTGGTATTTCCATTTTATATAGGATTTTTTTTATTTTATCTAAATGTTTTGCTTCTACGCAAGCGAGATAATAATTATGTCTACAATTTTTGCACTCGTTAGCATATCCGTCTTTTTGGAATCGATTTTTAACGTATTCCGATATGTTCTTGTCTATCTTACACCGGCTGCAAACTTTCTTATCCTTCGTTTCCTTATTTTCCTGTCTCGCGTACTTATGCGCTAACTCCTTTACTTTAGCATTTTTACAGAGTTTACAGCTTGGATAACTTCCGTTCTTTTGTCTTTTATCTTTATGAAAATTGTCTAAGCTTTTTTCAATCTTACAGCAGCAGCAAACTTTTTTGGTTTTTGTTTCCCTCACTTCAAGCTCCGAGTATTTTTGTCTAAGTTCCTTCGTTTTGATAATGACACACTTTTTACAAGAAGCGAAATAACCGCTCTTATTACGTTTGTTTTTGTAAAATTCAGTTAAGCTTTTTTCCATTTTGCAATTGGCACATACAATTGAGTCTGTCATTTTATATAATATTTTTTTTCTTTAGATCTAAGTAGTTTTCAACGAGTAATGCCCATATGCTAAAGTATGAATCCCGTCCTCCATTATTACCCGCTTATCGTCTGCAGCGGACAGTGCAACTTTGTTTACTTCTTCTGTATAGATATCGTGAAGATGGGATCTGATTACATTCATCTTTCTTGACTGTTCTTTCCTCGTAAACAAGCAGTTCTTATAATCATCGTGGGTTATGGTTTTCTTGACAACGTTTTTCTTAACGCCCTTGCATTTCTTGTGGTCTACGCCGGTCATCATATACGAATACAACTTGGATCTAAGTCCCACGAATTCTTCTATTTGTTTACCTGCAGCTTCGTCCTTAAACATACCTATGACCTTTTTATTAACTCCGGTTTCTATACCCGAGGGGTGGTCCTTTGGATAATCGCTTGTGTCAAACATATTTCTAACATCGGGTGCTATATCGGCATAGAAATCATCGGTTCTTATTTCGTAAGCTAGTGAATCAGTATCGGTGAATAACAGTTTAGCTCTATCTCCATACTTGTCCTTGATGTAATTATAATGAAAAGAATACATTAGAGTTTTGCTCAAGTCTAGGATGCACATACCAAGATATATCGGCTTGTTATAGATCAACGAAGTCTTTTTCATGTGAATGGCAATTAGGTTTTGATCAAAAATAGTCCGACTGCCGTAACTCGTTTTAGCCGCTAGTTTTATGGCTTGCTTCTCGCTTGAAACCAGTTTAATATCTACGCGGGACTCTATATTTTCACAAGTCTTACCAAACACGCTATTGTTCATAAGTTTGAAAAAGTCTTTCTCGAAATCGTTTTGTAGCTTTGGTCCTCAGGTTAGTATTTAGGTCGATATATTTTTTCAACCAGGTGCTTTCTTCAAATTTAATTCCTCGATGAATTTTGGTAATCTTCAAACCTAGGCTTTCATACTGCTTCAAATTTTCATAATGGGTTATGTACTTTACTTTGTCATTCAGGTTTGGGATGAGTTTAGGTACAGTTGAAGATTCAGGTGTGATATTCTCAGGGGCGAGAGGGTAGTCGTTGTGAAGATCGTGTAAATCTTTCGAATATTCCAAGTCCACCTCCAATATACACGGTATCGATCTCCATGCGTTTAGCTCATCATTTCCCATCCACTTGAACCCGTGAGTTGGAAGATTCTTACACATTGCCCACCCGTACAAGTTATTAGCGTCCAAATAGGTTATAAATGTTGAAGGTTTGCTATCGTCAAACGTTTGTATGTACTTATTGTTCGCTTGCCCATAACGATGTGAAATTGTGCTAACACCACCTCTTATCCCATGCTTGACCATTAGTATCATATCGTAATCGCTCAATAATTCTAACTTTACTCCAGTCAACTTTAATGAGGCATCCCATGCTAGACCGGGTGAAGTGTAATACCAGGCGGGATCAAGGTTGTAGTTCTTCATGCAGACGTCTCTAAAATTCTCAAAGACATCAGCTAGTAGGAGAACATCGCTCACGTTATATAAATCATGATATTCTCTGAATGTTTTGAAACCGAATTCTTTCCATACCACCTGTGCGTGGTTGTAGTCTTCGTCACTGATGCCTGAGTCGTTTAGTTTCGAATAGAATGCTGACTTTGGTGGTAGTTCTGTTTCATTCAATTGATCGATGGAGCTAACGTGGTCGTATGGATAAACCCCTTTTCTAAGCAAGAGATCGAGTCGATTACCGGAGTAGTACTTGCTTACATTTTTACACTGGTCTTTGCTTAGATTCTTCGATAAAGCGTCGAGACCTGCTGGCATGAATCTAAAACTATCGATGAAACGTAATTCTCGTTTGACCGCTTTCTCTTTCCCTTCTTTGTTTATAAACTTATCGACTACGATCTCTCTGCTAAATGAGATATACTTTTCTTCGTTGCAGGGTATGCATTTAATCTGTTCATTATTACCACCCCGTAATTTCTTCACGAATAGATGGCTATCGTAGCCGGTTAGATTATGGAATACTACTGGGAAAAACTTGGGAACTTTATACTTTAGATTACAAATCTTATGAGCAGCGCCTCTGAATTTACCAGTAAGGTGACAGTGGTCTCTTACTCGTATGTCATTATCATCATCACCATCAGAGAACTCACCCCCGCATATATGGCAAACAGTAGCCGAGTCGTATAGCTCCTTGTCGTCCTTTCCAAATATCATTTTCTCTGGAAATTTAAATCGATTATAAATATCTTTTACTTTCTCAACAAGACTGTCAATAAATATCTGCGCTACATCATCGTCTTCGCTCTTCGCTGTGAATGTTACAGGAGCTTGCGAATATAGGTCATCATCGAAACATTTTATGTGGTAACAAAACGAGCTAGGAGTATGTTTCTGGTATTTATTGGTGTAAGACGTGCTGGGATCGGGTTGGCATGTATCGATCGGTTTAATGAAGGATTCGAAATCCGCATAGATAATAAAAGGTACTCGCATTTTTCGATAATAATTGTTAAAACTCAACATAGTTCCTGGGCTTGGGAGTTCTATTCGTTGAGCGTCATGTTGCGAACAGTACTCGATGTGTTTTTTAAGCGAGTCTTTCGTTCTGTAACCGATTAAACATCTTCTACAATAGTGCATCGAATTTACAGATTTTTCTGTTCGTGCCGCCATCAATCTATTAAAGTTCTTGATCCAACAGTAATGCTTCTTTTCATCGTCGGAAATAAGCAGTAGATCTATACAGGTATCGCTTTCATGTTTCGATATGTATAATGGGTATACGCTCTTTTCAAAGCCGAATACGCTAACGCTAATGTTATTACAGCGCTCAAACTTATTTATAATATTAGCATCAGCAGCAACTGGGAACACGATACCGCTCCAATCGAGTTTCTTAGATTGTTCTACCAGGTCTTTAGTGATTCTTTCAGGGTGTTCATCAACTGGATTCAACGCTCTAGTAATACACCATTTGAAACATTCGTCGTCATCATTTTTCATGTTAACAATAGCCTTTTTATTAGCTAAATACTCTGGAAGCGGTATATAAGAACTACCTTTCAATGGCTTGTATACCACTGTATCGATATCCAACTTCAAAACGGCCTTGAATCGCCAATTACTACCTCGCATCTGATAACTAGCCATGCTCTCCTTAATTTTATCCGCTGCGTTGGTATATATTTCCTTCACATCGGTTGCTTCTAAAATGATATCAGTCTTTGATTTGAAATTAGGCTCAGCCGTTGCTATTTCACCGGATTTTATGTCTACTTTCTCCATTACACACATGAGATTGAGTTGAACTTTTACCCCTCGATTTTTCGCTAACAGCCTAACTACCTGCGATCTTACAGCCTTGAGAAAAGATTCAACATCGACCCTGTTGTTACCCTCGATCGTGTATCTTTTTGTAAACCCTTTGATAGCCGCCGCAGTCTCTTGAAGTTTGAACCTATGAACGGGTGGTTTGATTTGAGGGGGTAACTGACTAATCTCACTAGTCAACCAATCCGAAAAAGTAGCTTTATTTTTCCCCACAAATTTCCAAATAGTAGACACGTGTGCTGTAAGTTCCTCTTTTCCTAATCTTGAGTATCCTCGTGTGCCTCTCTTTTTCGCAATTTCTCGCAATTCTCGTATAGTACCCAGAGTACGCGTTGGAGTCTTGATGTCTGGTGCCCGAGCGCCTAGTAGATCTCCCTGCGTTATGAGTGCGATGAGTTCCGTTTTTGGTAGTTTTGAGTATCCTTTTTGTCCTCTTTGTTTTGGAATTTGTCGCAATTCTTTCAGATTATACGTTGTGTAGTTCATTTTATATTGGGATTTCTTGTCTTTAAGTCGAGTCGTATCTTCCATTTTTTTTCAGTTATTTTATATACACAAGAGAAAAAAATATTTTGATCGAGTGACTCATCGAAACCATAGTTAATTCCCAATCACCCTATGACTCATCATCGAAACTACTGGAAATTCGCCGCATGATGAGTCATAGACGCGTGCTGGGGTGGTTATGAGGTGGCTGATTTTTGAACCATGGTTATGGGTGACATATTTTTTGAAGAGTCAGCATATTTTTTTGAACCATGGTTATGGGTGGTTATATTTTTGAACCATGGTTATGGATGATATATTTTTGAACCATGGTTATGGGTCGACAAATTTTTTGATGAGTCAGCAAATTTTTTGAACCATGGTTATGGGTGGATATATTTTTGAACCATGGTTATGGGTGGTTATATTTTTGAACCATGGTTATGGGTGATTTGGAAAAGTTGAACCATGGTTAAGGTCAAATGTCCCAGAATAGTCTTAATCTATCTACTCATACCAACTGACCACACCAACTGACCACACCAACTGACCAAATCCACTGACCACATCCACTGACCACATCCACTGACCACATCCACTGACCACACCAACTGACCACATCCACTGAACATATACACTGATCACGTTCAATGACCACATCCACTGACCACGTTCAATGACCACATCCACTGACCACGTCTACTGACCATGTCCACTGACCATGTCCACTGACCACGTCCACTGACCCCACCAACTGACCACACCAACTGACCATGCCAACTGACCACATCCACTGACCACATCCACTGACCACGTTCTCTGACCACACCAACTGACCACATCCACTGACCACATCTACTGACCACATCTACTGACCACATTCACTGACCCCATCCACTGACCACACCAACTGACCACACCAACTGACCACATCGGCGAGTATGTTAGATAGCAATGGACGACACATGTACTGGTCGCTTTAACCATCTCATCGTCTTACTGTAATAAAATAAAACTGAACACCAGTGTAGACTACATTCAAAATCAAAAGACGGACTTAGAAATTCGCTTCAACAAACAGATAAATTATAATTATGTGTTTATATACGAACAGCGGAGCGTTGGCGTTTTTCTCTTTTGTTTCTTTCCTCCTTTTTATCTCATTCCCTATTTCTGTGTTAAAAATCTTGAAGGTTATTGCAGGCTACCTCTACTTCTACAGCACTTGCAGAGAAACATATCACATTAGGCTTACCAATGCGGAGCAGAATTGCCATTGAGTATGCGTGCACCATTGACATTTGGCTAAATCAGAAGATGCTTACACTAATCTAAATCACACGCCACTTTCAGAGCACCACTTGCCTTGCGCTATCACGCATGTAACTCATGAGGCAAGAGTGCATTTAGGATACGGCATTTCTGCAATTAAAAAGACATTTCAAGTGTGGTCTACTGACTTTATACATGTATGTACTTTCTTTTATGCATCCGTGCTCTTTATTGGTTTCTGCTCTTGCCGTTGCATCTCTGTAAACTCCAATACGAGCATTGGAATTTTTTCGCCTCGTCGTCATAGATCTTCATAGTATACCCTTCAGTGAATGAGTGAGTAGGTACGCAAGTCTGAATCCGCCCCTGGGTCAGAACTGGAATATTATAGTTAGGTCTACTATACAGGGTGCGCCAAAAAAAGACCTTCCTAGGTTTTTTGCCAATATTTTTACCAAAAGTAAGAATTTCCAAATGAAATTTTACAGGCTTATAGACAATTCATATTTACACATGATGACAGAAATTTCATCAAAATATTTAAAACAGAACAAAAGTTATATCACTTTTAGTGAGACCACCCTCGGTTTTTTGGATGATTCAAAAAACGTCAAAAAAGGTGGGTGTCCTCACTAAAAGTGATATAACTTTTGTTCAGTTTTAAATATTTCAATGAAATTTCGGTCATCATGTGTAAATATGAATTGTCTATCAGCCTGTAAAAATTTCATTTTGAAATTCTTACTTTTGGCCAGAATATTGGCAAAAACCTACTTTTTGTTGCGTCGCGTTTTTGAATCGTCAAAAAACGGTGGGTGACCTCACTAAAAGTGGTGCAACTTTTGTTGTGTTTGAAATATTTTGATGAAATCTGGCCATCGTATGTAAATATGAATATTATTGTCTATAAGACTGCAAAATTTAATTTGGAAATTCTTACTTTTGGCCAAGATATTGGCAAAAAACCTAGGGGGGTCTTTTTTTGGCGCACCCTGTAGATCTATTGATGTTAAATATCAGGCAATCCTAAATTGCTGATTCGTTTCGGGTCTTTAATCATTTAAAGCTAGCAGGCAATTTCAATTGCGATCTTTAGAGCCTAACTCCATTTTGGATAGCACACGAATAGATGTCATGGCCGAATAATATTAGATCCAAAATAATCTCCGTTAGTCAGTCGCTATATGATTCTATAAATGCTTCTTTATATGCGTCAATGACTTTTTGTCCAATAATGGATAAGAACTTAATTCCGTCAGTTTGGGTTAACAGAATCTGGAGTCTCTGGACCCGTTTCAGAATTAGTTTGGTTAATTTTTCGTAACTTTGGCCCTCTGGTAGGGCGCTAAGAATATTTCATAAGAAAACCTGCAATTTTCTCTCACAAATGCAATTTTTCGTAACTTTGGCCTTCTGGTTAGTAGCTTAGGCTACATGTTTCATTTCGATATACACTAGTCCCACATAAAAGTCATGAATTTATTAAGCGAAGCTGAATGAGTCGCGTTAGTCACTACTGCTGAAAGTTGTCGTTTCTGGTCGATCCGGTTCTAGGGAAGGCTCATCATGGCATTGCACGATTGAATGCAGGGGATGATATTCGAACCAACTTTATCAATATTTCCCGCTAGCACGAAAGCCCCGACATTGGACGAATGAATTCTGGTTGGGCTGAAGACAATATTTTTGAAATTTTTTACACATTTCTTGACCCCATGTCATTGGGCAACTTTTGGTTGCTGTAACTTTTCGATTATCTGATTTTCGTTTTTTTCCACTCCACCATAATAAACAAACAATTAATAAACCAATGAGTTTATTTCCCGCGTATGCATCCTGTCATAATTACCATGGTTAGGGAAGCATCAGTAACGTTGTTAGTTGTATCCAAAGAAAAAATCCAGAATTAAGATAGAATATACCGCTAATAATTCAACCTTCTATTTGTTAACAATTATACAGAGTTATTCATTGCGATCGGTTTATTTAGGCACAATATTACAATAACCATAAAGATTTAACGCAGCCTAACTAACAGAAATAGCTATCATGAATTAACTAACACACACGATGGACAAAAAAGCATTCAAGTAACTTGTTCAAAAAGAATGATAATGAAGCATATCAAAATGTTATTCTTATAAAAAAATGTCCAGAGGGATAGATCAAGGCACACCGTTCCAAACGTTAGCCTCTGCAAATATCTGATAGAAGACAGTGACGTATTTGTGTCAATAAATTATCGTCCATATAACACTGAACTTTTCGAAGATAATTACTAGAATGAGTTTCAGAGGCAGTAGTGAGAGTTTTCTATAAATGCTGGCAATTAACAATGTTCATGAAAATACATAAAATTCATCTATACAGTTGTGTTAATAAGAGTCTAAGCGGAAACTGCTTCTCAAAACACCAAACTAATCAATTTTTAACCATTCGATATCGTTTCCATAATACACCGCAACAAGTCCGCTGAGCAAGTCCACAACCGACTACTTTCAGATTAAGATAATTATCTCTGTTTCGCTTGTAACATCTGTGCTACAAATGGATAGATTTTCCTTTAATCAACAGGATAATTATTCGGGTAGACACGGCGATAACTAATAGGCTACATGTCTCATTTCGATATACACCAGTCCCACATAAAAGTCATGAATCTATTAAGCGAAGCTGAATGAGTCGCGTTAGTCACTACTGCTGAATGTTGTCGCTTCTGGTCGATCCGGTTCTAGTGAAGGCTCATCATGGCATTGCACGATAGAATGCAGGGGATGACGGTCGAACCAACTTGAGCAATATTTCCCGCTTGCACGAAAGCCCCGACATTGAACAAAAGAATTCTTCTCTCTGATATCAACTTCCAATTGCTGGTCATACACGATGCAGCAACGACAGCCATATTCAATTTGTTATCATTACAGACAGCATCGTGTATCAAATAACGGCTGCCGTATTGCAAGGTTACAACAACTCCACAGACCTGGTTGTTTGGACAACATTTGTCAGATCTTGTATACAGCTGAGCCTTGACAACACGTTGGATGTAAATACCGATATTATCAGTACCATATTCTGAAACGCAAATCCAAACAATTCTATAACATGCTCTTTGTTTCATTGTCAAAATTCCGATTAAGACTGTGGCGAAATTCGCCTGTGCAGCTGCCGCGGTCCTCTCCCCCGTCGTCGCCGCCGCGATCTTGTTACGCGCTCGCCGGCATCGATTAGGCGATCGTATCGCGCCGTCGTTTGCACGTGCGCACTAAGTCCCCTGTCCGGGCCTGTGACGTAGAAGTCCCCCCTGTCCGGGCCTGTGACGTCACGATTTCCTCTTGTGCGCATGCGCGGATCTTGTAAGCTAAAGACCTCGGTCCGGGCCTCTGACGTAGCAGTCCCCTTCCCCCTCCTTCGCCTCCAAAGACCTCGGTCCGGGCCTCTGACGTCACGGTTTCCTCTTGTGCGCATGCGCGGATTTTGTAAACTGAAGCCCCCCCTGTTCGGGCCTCTGACGTAGCAGTCCCCTTCCCCCCTCCTTCGCCTCCAAAGACCTCGGTCCGGGCCTCTGACGTAGTAGTCCCCTTCCCTCCTCCGGCAAAGTCCCCTCTGTCCGGGCCTGTGACGTAGAAGTCCCCCCTGTCCGGGCCTCTGACGTCACGGTCCCCTCGGTCGGGTATATATAGGAGCGTGGTCTCCATGAATGAGCTCAGTCGTCACAGGGAAGTCATTGAGCTCAGTCGTCACCTGGAGAGAGTCAGTCCGTCGCAGTCCGTCCGAGAAGTGCAGGTGCAGTCGTCGTCGTGAGCAGCAGTCGTTGCAGCCGCCGGTCGTCGTCGTCGCAGTAGAGAAGGAGCGGTCGTCGTTGCAGCTGTCAGTCGCCCGAGGGAGCTGCCGTCGCCGTCGCCGTGTATCGGTCGTCGGAGCTCGCCGTTGCCGCCGCCGCAGTACGCCGCTGCCGCTGCCGTGTGGTTCCTGCGTTTGTCGCAGTGGGGCGCTCCCGAAGTTAGCTATCGCTGTGGGAGCCGCCATTTTGGGATACGACCGTCCGCTGCCAGGGTACGATTGTTGCTGGTATCTCGTGTTTGCCTGCTGTGACGTGTGGAGTGGTGACAATATATCGTCTAAAAATACATCGTGTCTTCGGGTCTTCGTACGGTAGTGGGAGCACTGTTAAGCCCTTCGATAGACGACGGAGGCCGGACTTGCGCCCATCTGGAGCGACACGCAAGCCTTGCCACCTGGTGGGAGAGTTCGCCATCCCCTCTCTCATCAGCCGCGCTTGTGAGCCGGCGGTTTCCCGTTACAAGACTCACCACCAGCTGTAAATCATTCATTTAACCAACCATACTTTATGTAGCGCCCATGGTATATCGCTACTCGGAGACGCTCCAAACACAGGCATGGTAGGAATGCGTGCAGCCATTTTGCCACCACGTACCGAGTTCAACAAGGTAAATAGGTAAGTTTTTCCCGAACGCAAGGTGAACATTATTCACAGGAGTAACTATAATGATGTCACATGACTGAGTATTTTTTCATTATTTTGTTTTCTCATTCATTACGATAATGTAATATAGCGCCACATCAGGCGATTATGCAGAAGCACTCCCAACCCAAGCACAGCTAAAAGGACAGATTTGAGATGCGCTTAGAAAGCCAGACCCTGTGATAAAGCTCTCTTTGGCAGCATACGATTACAAAATTATTATATGAACCTACAATATATTACTTTTGTTACCGAAAGAAGTTATTCAATGATAATATCCGTATATTGGCAGATAAAGGTTGGTTAATATATTATATTAAGGCAATGTCGTACCCGGCTGACATTGTCTAGTCTTACTGCAGTCTTCGCCTGGTGGAGGATTTCCTGTACACATCGAACAACACACTCTTTACAGTTTCAAACGCATATGCCTAACATGGACGCCCGCAGAAATTTTTGCAGGGGGGGCAAAACTTTTTACGGTAGTCACGATAAAAAATTTAATAGCAAGAGGTTGAAAATGCAATGCTGCATGGAAATTAGGAATACGGATATGTTTCAAAGAGGTTTGTTATACAAATTTCTCAGTTTCATTTTGCGTATAATTTTTAATATGAATAGTTCCCTTAAAAATTTGTTAAAAATCAAAAAGCAGATCTATGTTAAAAAGTAGTTTCCTAAAGGTGCGCCATATAATTCCACAGAATGAACGAATGACTAAGCTTAAATGAACGAAAAAGGTGTCCGTTTGCAAGGGACAATTGCTCCTCTAGCTGCTTCTAAAGCGCCACTCGAAAGCCAATCGCAGGGCACCAGCAGTTTCACATGTTCTGCATTGAGTCAGAAGCCTATTCCCAAGAGTAGTCAGAAAGAGGTCCGAATCTAGTAGCCAGAGGGCCAGAGTAGCTGTTAATACGGATGTCGTTTAGGAAGGTGGAGGATAGGATGGTCGTTAAAAATGAAAGTTGGAATTGAATGTCCTCCAAGGCGCCATTTGGTTCCATTCTCCTCAGAAACATCACACAAAAAGTTGTAAGAGAAAATATTCATATTTAGGACTAGCACAACGCCATCAAAGTTTCACCCTTATAATAGCAAGTCTTCTAATGCTCAAAAGTAGCTATATGGTTGTAATCAACCAGGAATCTTCAAACCAGGAATCAATTCAACTACTTGTAGTTGGTCCATACTTAAACATAATGATGATACTGTTATCGTAATCATAATTATCCATTTATATAGCGCCACTTCAAGAGAAATTCCTCAAAGGCAAGAAAACCCGTATAACACACCACATCACAGATAACATCTATCATATCTTATATCTTTACAAATACTAGGCTACCTGTTTTACCTTGTTGTCTTGATTGATAATAAAAGCTTATTTTTCTTAGACTGTAATCTAACAGTAATGGTATATAATAGGGATGAATATACAAGTTTTGTGGTTTCACCTGTGTCCTACGTAATTAATTTATTCTGCATAATCTAATATTCTTAATGAGGTCTGATTTCTCAGAAATATTTCTTTTTCTACCGTCATTGTTCGTGGGGTTACTGGGCACAAGGAAATGGTGTAATATTGAAAAGTAGAAACCCATTTTAGATGCGAATTTTTATCTCAAATTTAGGCTAATATGTTTTCAACCTGAGGCATTATTACCCTATCTCACAATTCAAATTGCATTTGGTCTTTTCATGGGTTTGAGCTTGTTGGAATAACGACAGTATGTACTATTAGTTATTGTAGGATCCCTTAGTCATGTGACTATGTTAGGCGTCCTCTTCGTACTCTCGCCATGTTGTGGACATATTGAATGGTTTCATTTATCTTCTTTCGGAATTATACTTTGCTATCAGGTTATGGGCCCAGCTACCGGCCAGTTACTAAATAATGTTTAAAAGTTTAGTAACAAGTTAGTGACTCGGAACAGTGACTTAGTAGGTTTAAAGAAATCGGAACAATTCGATAGTAAACCTATGTTCGAGCGTTGGTAAAAACGTTAACAAGTCGCGTGAGTCAGAGAGTGAAAGAAGAAGCAGAAAATGGCGGAATCAAATGAAACAAAGTTCACAGTAACGAAATTGAACAGCGCCAATTATCAAGTTTGGAAGTTCAAGGTAAAAATGTTGCTTATTAAAGACGATTTGTGGACAGTTGTGAATAACGACACACCTGACCCAATTCCGGACGGTTGGCAACGAAAGAACGAAAAGGCGCAATGCACAATCTCACTATCAGTTGAAGATAACCAGTTAATACACATTTGCAATTGTAGCAGTGCAAAGGAAATGTGGCGTGAGCTACAGAAAGTGCATGAAAGGTCGAATTTAAGCAGTAAGATGTATCTGCGTAAGAAGCTATATAAGATAAAGCTACAGAATAATCGGAACATGCAGGAATACATAAGCGCAACACTGCAACTCGTTGAGCAATTGCGTGGTGTTGGTGAAGAAGTAACTGATCAACAGGTGGCGACTCTGTTGCTCTGTGGTCTACCAGATGAGTACGAAACATTAATAACAGCTTTAGAAGCCAGAGAGGAAGATAAACTTACTCTAGAATATGTTAAAAACAAGCTTGTTGATGCATACAAGCGCAAGAAAGATTCAGAAAATGACTCAACAGAAGCAAAAGATGAATCAGCAATGTACTCAAGCAATACTAGACCTAGCAATCGCACCAACTATCGTCATGATAATCAGCACAAAGACAAAGAAACAAGAGCTTGTTTTGTTTGTAAAAAGGCAGGCCATTTAAAAAGGGACTGCAGAGTATGGAAGGCAAGAATGGAGCAAGAAAATAAACAGCCAAAATTAAAACACAAAGCGAAAAATGTCGTAACAGAAAGATTGAGTGATTTGGGCAACGGTGACACTAATCACAGCAGTTTTACAATCGGCATTGGTCAGAGAACAAGTGACTGGTTTATAGACTCCGGAGCAACAACCCATATGACAAACAATCTGAATTTCTTTGAAGAACTAGATCAAACAAAATCTGACAAAATTTACATTGCTAATGGAACATGTCTAATTGCAGATGGAATTGGAAATGGTTTTCTGGAATGCATTTTAGACGATGGTACAGTGAATAAAATCAAAGTCACAAACGTTTTATATTCACAAGGATTAACAGGAAGTTTGTTATCAGTGAAGCAACTGGCAAGCAAAGGAAAGAAAATTGAATTTTCAGGTAACCAGTGTTCAATAAAATACAACGGAAAGTTGTTGGCTGTCGGGAAATCTGAAAACAATTTATACAAGTTGTCATGTAAGAACATTCCTGAAGTTGCGAACATGGTCAAGTTTGAAACTAAACATGAAAATTGTATTCACATGTGGCACAGACGTTTAGGACATAGAGATCCAAATGCTGTTAAAGATATTAACAAGCAAGGAATTGCTACAGGAATCCAAATCAAAGGTTGTAATGTAAAGATAAAATGTGAACATTGCATAAAAGGTAAAGCTACACAGAAACCATATCCTGAAGCCAGTACACATCGCACAGAACATCCATTGGACTTGATCCACAGTGATGTTTGTGGTCCAATGAAAACAATGTCATCAGGAGGAAGCAAATATCTTGTGACATTTATCGATGATTTCTCACGATATACAAAATGCTATCTTATCAAAAGGAAGGATGAAGTATTTGGGAAATTTCAAGAATTCATTGCAGAAGTCAGTAATCAGTTTCAAAGAAAACCGAAAATCCTAAGATCGGATAATGGTGGTGAATATACTGGAGATAAGCTGAAAAACTATCTGAAGCAAGAAGGAATTCGACTTCAAACAAGTGTGCCATACTCACCATCGCAGAATGGAGTAGCTGAAAGGAAGAATCGATCAATAATCGAAATGGCGAAATGTATGCTGCTCGATGCAGCATTACCGCTGAAATACTGGGGAGAAGCAGTTATGACAGCAGTGTACTTACAAAACAGACTGCCAACAAAGGCAACAGATAAAACTCCTTTTGAACTGTGGAATGGAGAAAAGCCAGACCTTTCACATATCAGAATATTTGGATGCAAGGCATATGCATACATTCCAAAAGAGAAGAGAACTAAATTCGATGATCGAGCAATCGAAGCAATCCTAGTAGGATACAGTGAACAATCAAAGGGATACAGGTTGCTGCTGACGGATACAAACAGAATAATTATCAGTCGCAGTGTGACATTTGATGAATCAGATTCAAATAATGGAATGACAATTACAGAGGTAATAATGAATCCAGAGAACACAGAAAAATCAGAACCTGTTAAAATTGAAAAAGAAGCGAAAACACAGATGCCTCTAGAAAATAATAACAATCAAGTCAAAGAAGATGACAAAACTGAAACAGCTGACGCTGAAATAACAGATGAAAATATCGATCAACCCAGAAGATCAACCAGAAGTAACAAAGGCATACCAGCAGAAAGACTTTCATTAATGGTTCAAAATGAAATTAGAAAGGAACCTTCATCATGGAATGAGATGAAGATGTTACCAGAAAATGAACAGAAAAACTGGATTAGAGCAGCAGAAGAAGAGATGAATTCACACAAGGAGAATAAGACTTGGATATTGTGTGATCTTCCAGCAGAAAAGAAGGCAATAGACTGCAAATGGGTGTTTAAGTTGAAACACGATGCCGAAGGAAATGTGAGACATAAAGCACGCCTTGTAGCTAAAGGTTTCTCACAGAAATTTGGTGAGGATTATGAAGATACATTTGCACCAGTAGCCAGACATACAACATTGAGAACATTGTTAACAGTTGCTGCATCAAAGAATTTGAAGGTGAATCATTTTGATGTCAAAACAGCTTTTCTTAATGGGGAAATCAAAGAAGAACTGTACATGAATCAACCACAAGGATTTACAGAAATCGGTCAAGAGCAAAAAGTTTGCAAAATAAAGAAAGCAATTTACGGACTTAAACAATCGGCCAGAAGTTGGAATCAGAAAATAGACTCTATTTTGAAATCAGATGGATTCCAGCAAAGTGAAGCTGATTTGTGTCTGTACACAAAGAAGTGTGACAATGTGATTGTTTACATATTATTATATGTTGATGATCTGCTGATCTGTGGAAATGCAGAAATGATCAGGAAAACAGCAAACATGTTAAGTCAACAATTTGAAATCAAGGATTTAGGTGAAGTCAGTTTATACCTGGGAATTCAAATTGAAAAGGACAAACAAGGAAATTACTTGATTTCTGAAATCAGCAAAATTCAGGAAATCATTTCTGAGTATGGTTTAAAGGATGCAAACGTGTGTGCAACACCAATGTCTGCGGATTATTTAAACATAACAGAAGAAGAAAATTTGCTCGGTTCAAATGAACAATATCGACAAGCAGTGGGGGCTTTGTTATACATAGCTACTACAACAAGACCAGATATTGCAGCCGCAGTTTCTATTCTATGTCGGAAAGTCAATACACCACGTCAGTGTGATTGGACTGCAGTAAAGAGAGTTATCAGATATCTGAAGGGAACAATTAACTTGAAGTTAAAGCTTGAAACTGTTGGAGATCTAAAACTGATTGGATATGTTGATGCAGACTGGGCAGGCGACAGATCTGATCGCAAGTCAACAAGTGGGTACTTGTTTAAGCTCGGTGAAGGAGCAATTTCATGGATATCGAAGAAGCAAATATCCGTAGCCCTATCATCTACAGAAGCAGAATATATTGCTGCTTCTTTGGCAAGCCAAGAATTGATTTGGTTGAGACAGTTGCTGTTTGATCTTCATGTACCATGCATTGAACCAACTACTCTGTATGAGGACAATCAAGGATGTATCAAAATTGCAAGCAACGAGAAAATCAGTGCAAGGACCAAGCATATAGATGTTCGACATCACCATCTTCGAGACTTGCAGTTTCGTGGAATTATTAACCTGGAGTATTGCCCTAGTGATCTAATGTTAGCAGACATTATGACCAAGCCACTAGCAAGGGACAGGCTATGTAACTTAAGCGATAAGATTGGCTTGTGCCTTGATAATTGATAACTAATGTTAGATGGGGTTACTGTCGAGTGGGGGTGTTGGAATAACGACAGTATGTACTATTAGTTATTGTAGGATCCCTTAGTCATGTGACTATGTTAGGCGTCCTCTTCGTACTCTCGCCATGTTGTGGACATATTGAATGGTTTCATTTATCTTCTTTCGGAATTATACTTTGCTATCAGAGCTATGGTGTAGTTTTCACAATACACTTCCCTCAAAGTGAAATCTCTGGCATGTTGCCTAAAGAAGGTGTTCATCTGCCACCAAGAGTGTAGCAATGGGTGTTGTCCTGAGGGTGCTATACCGATACCTATAATTCTCTTGGATTGGTTGGTCGCCTGAGATGTCCTGGTGGCCACTGTAATTTCAGCTGGATCCATTGCTGAGCATGATGTGGAGATTTTGAGTTGCTCATAGCTTACGTGTTTGACACCATCGCCTTTCATACTAATTTATAATTGGTAGTTAATTTACGATAGCCAATAAAGGCAGTGTAATTTGTGTCCACTCTGGGCAGCACTTTCTGTGTCAATTGTTTGACTCTATGTTCATTCTTTCAACTCTAAAAGTATTCTTTTAATGGGACATATTCTATATTATGAAATAGACAACAATGTGAGTAGGTTTCACGAGTCACTCGATTATGATGCTCTCTTTAGAAGTTGTTTAAAAACTGCTCTTTGACTCCCATGTGGTAATAAATAATATCATAGATCTATAAAAAATTATGATCTCAATAATTTCAACATCTATTTTATTTATTATGTTTTACAGCAACTCTTGATAAATTTTATATGTGATGCGCTGTGTCACTCTGCTCTGATTGCCACAATAAACGAAAATAGCATCAGTTTTTTCTTCTCTAGTTCAACTATTATTGAGGTGCTTGTCCGTGTTATATCAGAATTTGTGTTAAAGTTAAGCATGTAATAAAGAGCCTCTAGTGTAACAAAGGATTGCTGTAGATAGAAATCAGGCCTATCAAAAGAACGTAGCAATGTGTTGGCTTACTAGTATAGGTTTATGGTCATCGATCTCAGGGGCTCACGCGTCAAATATATGCTACTATTGGGATGGTCGATTGTTCATAAAAATAAATAATAAACCATTATCATCATTGTAGAAGTCAGGCATACTTACTTGTCAGTTGAACTTGAGTAAGCGAATGTAGTTTTTCTGTTAAAACTAGTCATAGGTCCAAAAATGTGACTAAATTATCCTTATACTCAAAAAGACGATGATATTTCGTATAATGCAAAACTTCAAACACGTTGTGCTAGTCCTAAATAATTTTCAATCGGGATAATTTTTGGGCTACACCAGTCTTTTACCAAGTGGCACCAAATGGTGGGTTGGAGAAAGAATGAAACTGAAGTTGAAAATTTGCCATTACAGATACGACCACCCTAGTGGAGGATCTGAGGATCAGATGAGTGTGGGTATCAATTCTTTTGAACAGATTTTTTTCAGTTTTGGGTGTAAATCCTGAGGAGTGATAACCAGAGCCAAGTTTATCTACAGTTTGACCTCCTTGGATTCTGTACTGGCTGCTTGCAAAATGGATAAAATGGAGCCTGGATTATAGCAGACTTGGTTTATATAATTACAACGCTGGTGAATAATCAGTGTACTTTGAGAAATTTTCAAATTTTTGCGTTAGTATTTAATTTTTTGCAGCTGTGATTAATTGCATTACAGCTGGATTGCACTTAAGTAGGCCATAATCAATAGGCCTGCTGTTTGCATGGGTGCCCGCATGAAGGTTGAAAGCCAATGGTCATTGTTACAGTTTTTAGAAAGAGCTTGAACATGCAAGGCAGAAAGTTACATGTATAAGAGCATGTTTATTTCTATAGAGATGTAGATTTCTGACTTTCATTGTCTGTATCATTCGTATCATTGGTGCATTAATGCAACGAAATTTGTTAAAAACCCAAAAGTAGTAGTTGAAAAACATAGGTTTCAATTTTCCAGGGGGGGGGCAAGTGCCCCTCTTGCACCCTATGTGCGGGCGCCCATGATGCCTAATCTGTTTATGTTTTACCGTTGCAAATACTGAAGTGGTTTTCGCATTTAAATAATCTTATATTAAGCTTATAATTCCGAAATTCCATATGTTTGTTTGCTTGTTTGTACGGATTTTGAAAAAATAGGCTCGGAAATAAAACAGCGTCGGTTTAGACCTACCAAAATTTTTGAAATTGATTCTTACCCAAATTATAAGGCAATCGCAACTATTTTCAGCTTTTAATTCATTTTAAAACAAGAGCTATTAGCGTTTTAAGGCAGATTTCATCAATAATCGCTCACGCTAAGTTTTTAGTAATGAGTCTACAGCATGCATGACGTCATACATGCCCAGTAATAATTTCCGTAGCGCCCCGCAGGGACGGGTCACGTTTGGATTTTTGGGGAAGCGGGGTGGGGTGGAGGGTTGGCGAAAACCCGAAATTTAGCGGTCAACGATGGGTACCACAGTGGAGTAGTGTTTAAAACCCTAAATTTCCCGGGCAACGCCGGGTAACACATCTAGTACATTATAGACAAGCATCATGTTATGTAATTATCCTGCAATGTCTGAGCTTAATAGGCCTACATGAAAGTGTAGGATTAGGCTATCGCGTTCAATCCAGTTTTATCCGTCATCAATCCGAAGAAGGCTATAATGATTTTAAAGAACAGAACGTTCTTTTAAGATCATGCAATCGTTTAATTTTAGTCGGGTCCTGATTCTTCTGCGATCCTCTGCCCAACAGTCTTCTTTCTCAGACATAGGCCCTACTTTGTTTTTCCCCCGAAAAAGATCGAGTCTCAAGCACATTATGATGTCTCGCCCAGCTTAAAAAAAACTTGTGTTCTTGGCAAAATTAGTCATTAAAGACAATAGCAAAGAAATTACAATTATTGATTACTGGATTGGCGCGATAATTATTTCACAGTAAAACACGTGATGATACTGTTGCAATATTTTTTGATAAAAATTTAATTGCGACCTACCTAAGGTTGTAGTTGCCGATGGTGGCTGTGTAGGAGTGGTTGTTGTTGTTGATTCCGTTGCTGTTGAGTCTGTTGTTGCCGAGTCTGTTGTTGTTGTTGTTAATTCAGTTGTTGTTGCTTCTGCTGTTGTTGTTTCAGGAGTGCAAGCTGAAAAATTGATCTCCATCACAATAATAATCACAATATAACAGAGGCAAGCTTGCGAATTTTTATTGATACTCTCAAAAGTCAGACTTTAAAAAATGCCACATTTCCTCTAAATGAGTGCAGGCCGCTACCGGTAGCGCGGCCATGCAAGAACCATGATAAGTAAGCCTAACGTACAGATCATCCCGTATAAAACGGTATAATTGTAGTAGGCTAGAGCGAACAAATCTTTGACCAGATATGGTGGATCCCATTATACACATCAACCTAACTATGCTGATGACTGTTACTTGGTTATTCCTGCATCAAATATTGATACTACTGTTGCTGAACTTGGTCACATTGCAGAGTGGGCTAGAAATTGTAACTTGCGCCTTAATCATAGCAAGTCATGTGAAGTCATCTTTAGGCGTCCCCGTTCCAAAACTTCTGATAGCCCTCCCCCCATCAGAGGGATTGAGCGAGTCGACGTAGTTAAGGTTCTTGGCATCATGCTTTCATATAGATTGGGTTTTTCTGCACACATTGATAATATTATCTGTAAAGCAAAGCAATCATTTTATGCACTTCGTATCCTTGTGTCCCTCATGATGTTGTACGTTCCACCACAGTCGCGCGAATGCTTTATTCTTCACCAGCATGGTGGGGTTTTGCAAATGAGTGTCAGAGAAGTCGCCTGTCCGCTATTATTAGAAAGTTGATACGACAAGGTTTTTTGCCTAGTAACACTCCTACTTTTGACATGTTATGTTCTAAAGCAGATGTATCCCTCTTTACTTCTATCCTTTGTGACCCCGGTCATGTCCTCCATTATCTTCTTCCACCTGAACGTGTAACTGGTTACTCCCTTAGGCCACGTTCACATAATCTTGAGATACCACGATGTGATTCGTTGATTGGAAAGGGATTTATCACGAGAATGCTATATAGTTAACTTTTGACGATAACAGTTTAGTAATTATATTATAATTTAACTTGTGATTTTAATTTGCACGTATTTTTATTACCTATTATTACTTCGATGTTTTATAATGATGTTCTGTGTCCCATTGTGCGTTTGCAAGTGGAGTAATAAAGAAAATACTTACTTACTTACTTACTTAACATCGCAATAAATGGAGTGACGTTCATGGGAATTGCGCGTAAGAAAATGAAGATCATAAACTCAACGTGTTTATACATTTACAACTGAGTCTGATTCAAAATCCTCTTGCCTGAAACTGGTTACAAAACTGGCTTTATCTGTACCACTACCTATAGGTTAATCGTGGACGGGGTAGGCTTATAGCCCATCTGGCTTGGCCAGGTGGCAGGTATAGCCACTAGGCCTTGCAGTTCTGACGATATATATATATATATATATATATATATATATAATACTATTTTCAGTTCCTTCCCCGTGAAATTCATTTCTGAACCAGGGATGATTTTCCCAAGGAATTGAGCTTATCAAAAAAATTTGATGAGGGGCTCGAGATCACATTTGGCTATTAAACCGGCCACGATTTTATCGTTTTCCCTGATTCTGGGCCTGTTTCAGTCATCGTTATACGAGGGAGTGATAATTTATGGATGTCTCACTATTTTTCGTATGATAGTTTCACAACAGAAAATATTTCAGTTTTAGCAATTTAACAAAGGTTTTCTGAACAAGAATTGAAACAATTATTGGAAACTCAAGATGGCCATAATTATTAAGTATAAAAACGCATTTGATCCTTTTACTAACCAATCTTTAAAGTGCACTTTCGAATGCTGGACAACGCTACTACCTTCAATTGATATCTGCACAACTTTTTGCAGAACAATCTTCGAAACAAATTCGTCTATTATGCTATTTGAACTTGCATATGATGATATTATTATATTATTGTCTTTTTGAGTGGCGGAAAATCAGTAATTGATGATACTTGTCAGGAAGGCTTTACCATATTTTAAATAATCGTTTATTGCTTTAACCTATCTCCTATAAATAGTTGAGCGAAATTTCACCGTAGGTACGTAAGCCTACTCGTCGAGGATATGGATCCTATCAAAGTTGCCTCTGGGTGAGACGCGAATTAAGACTAAGACGACGAGCATGGGCAGGGGCTTCTATCCCTTATCCCTATACATGGTGGGCGCAGATTGAGCGTAGTGGAAAATAGGGGGAATCAGAAAAGGGCCCAAACTCACGTCGGTAGGGGGGGAAGCCGGCCATGGAGGACAGTGTTCAATCTATAGGCATCTCCATGGAAGTTCCCCAGAAATTAGTTCCCTCCACAGAAAATTTTGACAGACTGGTAATAGTTTTTAGCTATACTATCTACATATTTGCATCACATGAACTGTTATAATAATATACCATAATAAAATTTACGATTATGTGATTATTATAATATTATTTACTATTTTAATAAGTGACACAATCATCATTATTCTAATGAATATGATTTAATATTAATAAGCCTACTTGCACCAATACTATTTTGTACAACTAAATGGCTTCTCTCTAGTGTTATATTTCAAATTTCAGACTCAAATTTCAAAATATTGTGTTTCTTTAACTGTTTAACACTTAGTAAAACAACATCATTATTACGAAGGCCTATATTGTATTTTCCTTCTATTGCATTGTACTCCATCCATGAATTTATGTAACGCCTCTTGCAGTGCACACCGATCAGAGTCGCTAAGCACAATGCATGGCTACCCAATTTTGGCAGTTTGGTAGTTCCTGCCTGGTTTGCGCAACATTTGTAACAATTTCTGCTAATTGTATCTTGGTCAGCAATTCAGGACCGTCTTCGGCAATAGAGATATGCCATAATCTGGTTGAATTGCAACAAATAGGCTACAAGCCGCTATATTTTTGATGGGCCTAAGTTTACTCTCGTCAGCAATTATTCATTATCGTATAATCCATCACCAGCTGAACTGAGTTGCTGAACTTGGTAAATAAAGAAATTATCGTAATTATGTGTATATTTATCGAAATCTTAAACCACTCTTTTAGCAGCACTGAAGTTTTAGAGTAATTTTGTTATGAGGACATCGTAAGCAGCTATATATTTAGTACCATTAGGTCTAGGCCTACAATGTGGAAACTCCAAAAAATATTATTTTTAAGTATGGGCCTATTTATTAAGTCCTGGACCTCTTTTCAGCAATCCCTCCACTGAAATATAGTAGTTGCAAAAATGCCAGCTTAAAATGCTGAAATTGCAATGCGGAAATTGAATACAATTCTTACGGGGAGGAGAGCATCCCTCCTCCAAACCCTGCCCGTCTCAGAAACCTTCATTCAGCAGAGGAATTGACTAGATAACATATTGCCAAGACGGAAGACCGACCAAGGAAGATGGGGGGAAGACGATCTATTGAGCCCGGCTGCTTGGGGGGGGGGGGAGATAAAAGCCCCTGAGCATGGGAATAACTTAAACTGAATAATTACTAATGACTGGTCAATTTTTTGCTTTGGTTGATAAACTCACCAAATGAACATTGCTGAATAAAGTCTGGCGCATTCGTTGCAGAGAAAATAAACGAACTCGTTGGTTCGCTGAATGTATGGATGCATTGGTAGGTCGAAGAAGAAGCGTAATTAATGATCGTGAATGTTGACGTCGAAATGTAGGTATACTGGTCATAATTGGTCCTTGAAGGTGTTTCAGTTGCATAGATAGTACCATCAACGAGGAGCGTGAAAATTGCGTTGATAGGGCTATATACGCTGTCAGCGTAAATGGAACTACACGTCAGTTGAACGCTCGACGAGTTGACCGGAGTGCAAGAACACACTGGACCTTGCTCTGAAATGCAGCGTAATAGTGCCTTACATGTAGCCTACAACTGTCCATTACACAATAATATTGAAAGGCTGGATTCATCTCGAAGTAAACAACAACTAACAATCACTTTGTCATTAGGCTTATAGGCGTAATTATTATCAGCGTTTTGACTACTTTCTTACTAGAATAGAAACATTTTAATATTCACCTAGGCTACATGATGATGCTGGTTCTCTGCCCGAAGGCAGGTTCATTGGCCTCTGGGATGAGATGAGTGAGGTGGTTTCCCGTTGCCTTCCCCACAGACAATGATGGGTAAGTAACTTGCCCAAGATCGCTCCGCAGCAGCTTGCGCCCCTGCGACCCACACGTGCTAGCCCGAGATATCTAAATCTCTGAATGTCAACTCCAGCCCAGGGCTTGAACCGCAGTCCGTTGCAACCAACAAACGAATGCCGCTCTCGCTAACCGGTGTAGCTAACTAGGCCTGTTATTCACCTACAAAGCGCCATGCAAACTTGCCATAGTTTAATAAGACACATGCAGGTTGTCAGATTAAATTTGTGAGTTTATATAATAAGCCTGATGAACAGTATACGAGAATGCATAATTGGTAGATGGTTATCTTCGTGTTGTATTGCATAGAATTGCAAATGACTGAAGAGCTGTGATCCCGATGACAAATAGCAATTTGTCATTGGAAGCAGTGGCGTAGCCAGGAATTTTTCATGGGGGGGTTTTATGTCCGGAAACCCTGTTTTTTGCTATTTTTTCTTACTTAAACGGAAAAATAACCCTAAAAAAACTTTTTCCGGAGCCAATGGGGGGGGTTTTAACCCCCGAAACCCCCCCTTGCCTACGCCACTGATTGGAAGACGCAAACCCTTATTGTTCGTATCTTAATCTCACAAAGATATTTGAACACATAATTCTCATAAGAGGAAGACCGAGGGAAAAGTTCTTGGACTGGATGATGAAGGATGGATATGGGAAACTTAAAGAAAAGGCACAACACCGAGAAGAGTGGCGTCGTTGGACATCTGGACCTGCCGAGAGGCAGCAGACCTAAAGAAGAGAAGAATTCTCATAATACGAAGAGGAGAGTGAACGTTAAGTAAATCATCACAAAGAGAACTTACTGATGCCTGAATCGTACTAAAGAAATGCTCGAAGACTGTTAGGCCCACATAATAAATTAATCTGTTGTAATGAGTATTAGAATACGATAGGGAAAGACACTTCCTAGGCAGTCTACTTACGAACTACAAGAACCTTGAAGTATTGGTTGATATAAGATTCACACGAAATGGCGTACAATCCAGCCGTTGAAAGCAGATGTCCGGGTTTAGCCGTTGCTGTCGTGTTCCTAATTGTAAGGCCGGATGAGCGGTCAAATGCGTAGTCTGCTGCACAACCAGGATTGACTGTGTCATCGTAGTCTACTATAGCAACATCCTTATCTCCGTACGATGTATAGATCAACCATTGAACACTGTTAGGACTTGTAGGAAAGTAGATTAACAAGTCCGTGGTTCCTTCATATTCGGCGATGTTTCTGTGCTGGACTGAACATGGAATCACATCTATAATGAAAAGTGTGCTTTAATTCAGTATTCAGTATATTCGTTTAATTTCAAAGACGATCAGTGTGACATACCGCACCAAGTAACAGGTCAGAGATGTAAAATTATACACAGAAATAATAATAAAGCTTAGTAATAATAAGCATACTTAGCATAGGCGTACGGGACATTTCGGCAGCGAAGGGGCCAAAAAACTTTTTTGGCCCGAAAAATCTGACGACCTTTTTTTTAGTCATCCGTCCAAAATTTTCTTAGGATTTTCCCGTCCAAAAAATCTGACGACTTTTCTTTTACCCCTGCGTGCCCGAAAAATTCCTCCCGTACCTGTTTTGCCCGAAAAAAATTTCCGAATTTTTTTGCCCGACCATGCCTCTTTTGCCCGAAAAACACATTTGCCCAAAATTTGGGGGGCATTTTGCCCCTCTGGACCCCCGCCTCGTACGCCTTAAAGAATATACTTACTTACTTATTATTAATAAGTAAGTAAGTATATTCTTTAATGTACCAGTTGCAAAAACGCGGTGACCCGCCAAAAGCGCGCATGTCAAAAACGCGCAGACAATTGAGCGCAGTGACAAAAGCGCGCAGACAAATGCGCGCAGACAAATGCGCTCAAGAAGAACATATAGGCCAAATATTGTTCTTATAAGTGGATCGCTTTGACTTGCCGGTGTGGCATGAGATCTTGTCCGGCATGAAATAATGTCCGGTAAGCCTTGTCATTGGTTCACGTGACCGATGACATCAGATAGCAACTGTCAAACTACAGTATTAATAGCGCCATGAGATCTTGTCCGGGAAAGACACAAAATAGACAAGATAATTATTAGTGTGGTCCAAAAAAATAAAATTCAAGCTAGAATCCAAGACACCTTCCCAGTTTGTTAGACTTTTTATTAGTATTATTGAGACCAAATTTCAGCCCCAGATTCGGACTAGAAGACGGTGCTCAATGACACACAAAACTTACCATGTAGTAGTATTAGCTAGAAATCTTGATACCTTTCTTGTTTGGTCAAAAACTCAACATTTGTCATGTAGATGGGCTTTGAATAGTTTCTGTTGTGTTATCATACGTGCCAGAATTAAGACTACACAGTTGTTAAGCCAATAAGTGACAAGTGTATTTTATGGAAATGAGACTTTATCGATGATTTGATCATGAAGGATTGAGATTGTTGGTGCCAATTTCTGCAGCACTTGTGTACTATCCTTCTGTCGTGCCGTTTTCATGGAGTACCATTAACAAGGAATGCTTAAGAAGACCAGGATGGAACATGCCGAAGTTGAAAGATCTGACTTTGTACCTCTAGATTATCCTGAGATCTTCAGAGCTGGAAATGCCAACCGCCTGCTATTGCTGGTTTCAGGTGATGGTGTGTATACTCTTTGGAGTGCCCAAATTAGCTTCAGTGTCAGGATACAAATCAAATCCAATGCCATTCATTATTTTCTGGAGTGATGGAAACTCACTGATAATATTCAGGTCTTGAGCTTTGATACAACATTATGCCAGCACCGGAATTTTCAATAGAGTGTACGATTTTGCGGGAAGACAAGATAGGTCAAGACTCCTGTAGCTGACCTTCATATGAAGGAATTGATTTTAGCCATAAGCCTTCTCTGCATGTTCTTGTGATTGATCGAATTCATCATATATTCCAATGTTTAAGAGATTTAATGCTGCTTGGCAAGGTGTGACACTTGACAACATCTGAGGACTGGAAATCACATCCGGTACTGAAGCCCTCCATGCAAGAGTATTCAGCTTTCTCAAGTACTCTGCTGAAATAAAGTCAGTTTTAGAAAAATTACCAAGAACTCATTGAGATATCAATGGTTGACATGGTAAGTCACCTTCAATAAGAAATTGGAGAGTCCAATAAACAATGCACATTGGATGGTAGGCTACTGCGCGCCATCAAAATATACCTTTTCGTGATCAACATGATGGAATCAATCTAAGTACGAAGGAAGGAACCCAGATTCATCAACTTATGTAATTTTGTGGCCTTTGTCACACAAGGGCATGGATAAAAGACTCCTCTTGCTGCTGTTGCTCCAGATCTTTCAATATGGTCAGATATAGAAAATGCGAGTCAGTTGCCCAGGAGATCAGCCTTGCTTCCATGAAGGTCCTAGAAAACCACCAGTAGTACCTTTCATGTGAGGTTGTAGGTCTGGTTATGTGGCCGTTTGCCAATAATTTAGAGACAAGGTCAAATATTCCACAGAATGACTCTGAAGCCTGGTGAAAGGATGGTGAGGCCTAGTGCCATTGCACTGAAAAAAGAGATTGCATGGGTGACTTTGCATCTCAGCAAATGAGGACAGTACCATAATGCCTGAAGATTGGCAATTCTTTTTTACGCTTCCACCAGAAAAATAGATCGAGAAAGAGGATTATAAATAAGGCAGATACTGAATTCAACACTGGTCAGAGAGTGGTGAAAAACATACCTTTGAGATGTGAGAAGTTGTTCGAGGAATTCAATCGACTCATCACTGATGATGAAGAAAGCCAAGTGGTCGAGGGATGTAGTAAAGCTGTCCCCACTCAATCAATAACGAAATCTGCTGTTGTCTCCTGCTTAGTCTTCTAGATTATAAAGACCTTATCGGATGTTGGAGTAAGAAAACGAGAACTAACGACATTCATGGACTAAACGATGTTTTTGACAATTTTTAACATTTCCAATTTTTCAAACCAACTGAAATTTTACATTTAATGCTGACCAATTGCTTAAGTATCACACATATTGTCATATTACAGCAATATTTGATTTATATTGATTTAAAATACGATTGTATAGGAATGTATGCTCAACACATTATTTTGTACAGTCAACGTCTATACATTGGTCCATGCAAAGTAACACAGTCGTGGAGCACCGTCTTCCAGATGGAATAGGAAGCTGAAATTTTGTCTCAATCATACTATTGATAGGTCTAACAAACTGAGAGGGTGTCTTGGTTTCTGGCTTGGACTTTATTTTTTACCATGTATCTGTGAACCACACTAATAATTATTCAGAATATAAGAACCAATAATACGAAGGATAGCCTAGCTAGGCCTAACTATAATATTACTAAAACTAAGGCTTTTGTGTCGAAATCCTGTATCGTCCAAAATTATTGGTTATAAGTAAAATTAGCTATTCATAAAACAGGAAGAAATAGATTCTATTTAGCGGCTATTTTAAAGTGATTGCGTATGAAGTTAGAAAATGAGTAGGCTATAATCACACTTCAGACAGATAACCTAGGCTAACAAGGGCTATCTCGAGATCTGCTATACGTAGTAGGACTGGCCTATATGAACATCATACCTTTAACAGCAGCAGCATCGTACCGTGTCCATAGATTCAGGCTAGCCTATAGGCCTATAGCGCTTCTCGAAGAATGACTCTCATAGTCGCCCTCAGCACGAAAACGCGGGTTCCGAGGAAAAGAAAATAGGCCTAATGACCAGAAAAACGAGTCGTTAGTTTGGCCCTTAGTGCGAAAAAGTCATTCCATATGGAGGGATAAACCACAGCAAACGTCCAATGTTGGGCAAAACAGTAGCCTACCCTTATATAGGCCCTAATTCTTGGAACAATTAAAAGATGAAGAAATCAGCAGAACATTATAGGCCTAATCATCGATATGAGGATGCGGTTAACGGCTTTTGCGCATAGTTTTAGTGTTTGTATAGAGGTTTTCCGATCCAACCTGTGCTTTGAAAATCTGAAAGATGATCGATCTTGTAAAGATTGTAGGCTAGTGGATGCGTGTAGTGATAGGTAGTCATGCAGTGCATGATTTCAGGCTAATCAAGCATATGCCTAATATCAGTAGGCCTACTTGATACTTGGACTACATATTTCAAGTATCAGCAGCCCAGTTGAGCAACAGCGTGCAAACTATTCGTAGGCCTACACACACATAGAAGTGTACAGCTATAACAACTGGGTGCAAAAAAGAACTGAAAACTAAGTGATAAATGGAAAGTTTAATTTTTAAAGATTTTAGAACTCCTTTCTGTGCTCTGAAAGCGATCTTACTCATTTAGGCCTACACAGGCCTCAACTCATCGCCAGTTCGCCACGTCCTGCGATGGAAATTTCTTTCTAAATATAGAACTAGCGTCATCGTGGTCGCGATAACAAGCATCGCACATTAAAACAATAATGCAACTGCTTACATTCTTAATTTCTCGTCCCATATATATAATTAAATTATTGACATTACGTTAGTAAGATACTTTTACGCGGATAATTTATATGATATTAGTAGGAAATACTGTTTCAACAAAGAAAGTAGGCGGAGTCGTGTCCATTTCATGCCGGACAAGATTTCATGCCGGGCAAGATCTCATACGTATGCCGTATGAAATACTGTCCTGATAACGGAAGTGGGCGGGGTCCCACACAATTTCATGCCGGACAAGATTTCATGCTACACCGGCGAAAATCATGAAAGACTACGATGTGATAATAAACAATATCAAATACAGACTACATCAAACGAGTGGGACCGAAAATATGCGAAGTCATAGACTAATGGGCGGAGTTTGGTTTCCGTTCTTGGAGGGGCTAAAGCCTTCTTGGGGTAGGGGGCTAAGTTCGGAAAAAGACACCATTTACACGGTAAAAATATGATTCTGAGTCTTCTTGGGGGGGGGGCTTAGATCACCCTAGCCCCTGATAAACTCCGCCCATGCATAGACTCAGGACAGAGAGTGTGTGAAACAGTTATTTAACATTCTAAGGCGAGAATTCACCGATTATTGGAATTAATTTCGAATGAGTTTGGAATAAATACGTGTAATTAGGCGTTAATTTGACAATATTTGTGTTTGAATTACATGTTCCTGTTCTATAACGTATTAGCGTACACAATAATTTAGCCTGAGGCGGTAGGCGTTACGTTATTAATCATTATTAGTCAACAACTCAACATTAAATACTCGTCCGGGTAGCTACGCGCTTTGGTTGCGCTCTTTGGTTGCGCGCTTTTGTCTGCGCCCTTTTGTCGGGGAAAGTCCCGTTGCACGCTTTGCGCGCTACTGTCTGCGCGCATTTGTCTGTCAGCTTTTGCCCTGAACGATTTTGTTAAGGCGCCGCAAAACGCACTCTGGTCTACAAGCATATATAAAAACAAAACATGACACATAAAAAACAAATACAAAACAATTCAGGCAGCCATCAACGGCGCCAATAATATAGCTCAAGCCTATTGATAGTAAAGTCACGACAAAGTCATCCTTAAGCAAACGCCGCTCGAGAAGCACAAATCACCACCGTCGAACTCCTTTGCGTTGGCTACACGGAGAGTTCAGCCAACAGTTCTCGGGAATTTCTAGACAACAACTGTCGAAATACAGACCTTCTTGAGACGTGACATCCAACACGGAGAAGATAAGCAGGCCGCATGCTACTATAAGAATCATATCTCTGCTTCTGCTGCGGATCATGTCGGTTCAGTTGCTTTGCTATCGTCGTTCTGTTTTCCAGCTGTGTAAACATGATGTTGAAAGTTAAGCTAAAAATTGAGTTGAAACTTTTAAACCTGAAGATTTCTATTTTACTCTTGGCTCGACCAATGGAAACTAAAACATTGTAGGCTACTTCAGCATCTCAAATAGCCTAACTGCGCATTGAAATGTGAAAAATCAAGTTTGAGAAATGCAGATGACCTGTAACAAAAATTAGTAGGCTAACTCAATTTCATTTGGCATTATCTGCTAACGATATAATTTTTTATATATCTATAAATAGAAGGTAACGACAACACTGGAAGGCCTGTTTGACCAGATCATGTTGGATATTGCCCAGTCAGCGTTAGAAAACGAAAAAACTAAAAGTGAGTGTCCTATCTAACCTTCCGACTATTAAGACAGGACTCGTGCGGTCATTCATTCATTTCAAGAAGTCCACCCAGAAGCGGTCGCAGACGAACCCTTGTGTTATGCCTACCTCTTGCCAAAGATGTGTAGCCGTATTCGAAGCGATTTAGAGCTCCAGGCGTTTTCTGACTGCAGCACCTTGTCCTCCGATAAGGATAACTGGTGAGTTTACTGGTTGGCTACCTCTTAAATAACTTTAATGATCTAGGCCTACTTCGATGTTTGACCAGGATGACATTTTGATTAAACGACTGACATAATTTATGTGATCATCGCACAAGATAGAATACCATCCATCTCTGTTCTTTCAGAAAAGTGACAACATAATGATAGTAAAAATTATTTTCAGGCAACGGTTACGGTTCCGTGAGTTTCATTGTGCGCTATTAGATTTCTATCTCAACCAGTTTATCAGACGTTGGTGTACACGCATTCACTTTATTGACGTCAGCAGAGATAGTTTCTACCCCACTGCAGCATGTATTTATCACTACTGGGAACATTACATGCATGCTTCACAGTATTGCACATATCACAATCGATGTAATGCATCGGAATTACAAAACAAATTACAGAACGATTCTGGTAAAGAAGTGTTGAAATGCGACCTAAATGCTATAGCGCGGAATCCGCAACCAACAGACGGTCGTCAGAACTGATAACAACAAATGTAAGATACGCATCTCATACTCACCAGTCAACAGTTCAAGAAAGAAGCAACGAAAATCAGCGAATCAACGTCTTTCCATTTAGTAAAGAACTACGTATCCATGTACAGGTACATCCAGGACCATTGCTGAAGACAAGATTTCCATTGATCGAGAAGAACTTGAGTCTGGTATAATGAACAGCTCAACGCGATCAAAAGTAGCCTAAGTAAGTTATTCTTGTCGTTGATCGTCCTCTACTTAAGCTTCCCGGAGCATAGGCTAATCTGCTTCATCCAATCCAATAAACCAATAAAAGTATTGCATGCAGTACCGATGCACTCAAGCAAAATTAAAATGCATCTATTGACGTCTGCGCTGTGCATTCAGTCCATGTTTTATTGCTTGATACATGTATGACCGACAAAGACTGTTTAGGTGCCGTATTGTATATCTTATGAGAATTTATAAATCGCCTCTTGCAGTAGTAACTATTCATAGACGCTCTCAGCGTGACGGCCTTGAGGAAATAAAGCCTTCGTGTAGGCCTATAGCGCAGGGACGAGGATGCCACCTCGAATAAGATCCAGCGCAGTACTAATAAGAAAACTGTTCAAACCAAGAAGTAGCAGGCTATAGTTAAGAAATTGGTGCCAATTTACAGGGTAGTTGCCTCCAGGGCTGTAGCCTACTGGTAAATTTTGAGGCGAGTACACGCTGACCGAGTTTAAAAAAATCACTTTTTTGAGCCCGACATTTCTCACAACTTTTTTAGTCATCCGGCCAAAATCTTCAGAAAATGTCATCCATTTTCCGCTCGAAAAAAACTGATGACCTTTTTTTACCCGTTCGCTTAGAAATACACCTAAATAGCCGCGTGTACCCTGATTTACTCACGTATACCCGTGAACCCTGCTTTTTTTACCCACGTATATATATATACCCTGGGTTTCGGGAGGTGAGTATACGATGCCGTTTTCCTCTGTAGGTGAGTACACGCTGTATACCCGCGTATACCCTCGTGTACAGTCCTGGTTGTCTCCATCTTGTCCTCATGTGCGGGCGCCAAAGGTTATACCGTAGCAACAAAGCGAAGAATTTATGGCTCAAATACTCTTGACTTCGTCATTCCATGGCTGTGTAAAGGGCGGTGACTATTATGTCGGTATTCATGCAGGACAAGTTGCGAACTATCTCGAAATTTTGCATCGTTTGAATAGATTCATCGCACCTACATTTATGCATTCTGTTCTAAGTTCGACCATTTGTAGTACCTTGAAAAGAGAGATAGGTTTCAGCAGTAAATCAACAACTTTGACACGTTCTTTCATCGTAGACCTATGGGCCAACTCCTGTTATGCTTTCGAACAACTGTCTGCAATGGAACTTGGAAATTTCACACTAAATTTTATTGAAAAAATCCCTTTCTATTATTTTTTAAAAATTATTTATTTATTATATTTTTTCCTCAACCAAAACAACAAACAAACATGATACAATTATGGCAGTGAATAATACTTAGCATAATTTGGTGAAAAAGGAGAGACCCAGAAGGGATAGACAATCCTGCTAATAGGACCACTGAATATTCATGTAAAATATAAAAAACCAACATGACAGCACATTCAATTGTAGGAATAGGCCTATAACGATTATTAGGGAAAGAGAAAAAATTATCATTAGGCAATAGACAAATAGAGTAGGCCCACAACAAGAAAAACAACTCTTAACTAATGACTTAACTAAGGACTTAACTAACTTAAGGGCTTGGCGAAACCACTGAGCAGAAACTATTGCTATTACATATCAGGAAGTGTTTTAAGTAGATAAATGCGAAGTTTATGCTTAAATAATCTAGTGTTAGGTTGGGAGTGAAGATAGGGCCTATGTAGGCTAAAGGTGTAGAGACCATGGGCGGAGACTTAGGGGAACGGAGGAACGGTTTCCCAAAGTTTCTCGTGGGAGTTCGAAGCTGCTCATGTAGTATTAGGCTAACGCAATATCCCAAAAATATTTAATCATTTTCGTCCAAAAACTTAACGTGTTATCTAATGTTTAATCACAATGAGTAATCTTGTTAAGATGGCCGCTGAAAATGCTATCATACAGTGTGAAATTTAAAACAGCAAACTAGGTCATAGGCCTATATGGCTGTCCGCACTGAATTATGAGCGATTGTTCATAGATGACAGCTTAAAATGTTAGCACTACAGCTTGGAAAACTAAAAAAATAAAAGGATGGACACTTTTCAAGTCTTATTCCATGACCAATTGACCATCTGTCATGATGAACATTTGATGAGCAGCTTCGTTAAAACAATAGCTTAAAATGTTACCATTATAGTGGGAAATTAAATAAAATTAAACATGGGAAGGAGTGTTTACATAAATTCATGGGCGGAGACCTAGGGGGGACAGGGGGGACGGTCCCCCCAATAAAAGTGTTGGGGACAGCCCATGCATTTGTCCCCCCCCCAATCGTTGAGCGTCAAGAAAAAAAGTCAAGAACTTTTTTGGTGGCGAAAATAGAAAATTTCGTCGAGATTTAGGCGGATGACTAAAAAAAGGTCAATCAGCTTTTTTTGGCGGCGAAAATAAGAATTTTTTTAGATTTCGTCGGTCGTCAGAAATTTTCCGAAAAATCTCGCGTCATTCCGTCCCCCCCCAATTCTCGGCCCAGGTCTCCGCCTATGCATAAATCTTAAATAACACACTGGAAAATCACTGAAATTTTGAAATTTTTTGCTAAAAAATTTAATGACTGCCTAAAATGCTTCAGTTTCAATTTGCAAATTCCAAAAATTGTGCACGATGGAAGGGACTCTCTGAAAGTCTTAAGTCATGACTATATGTCTTACAAAAATAATATAAATTAATTGTGCTGAGATGACCACTGAAAATCCTATCGTTGCAGTTTGGCAAAATAAACAAATTTAAACAACGTGGAGTGGATATTTGTTGAGGTTTTAGACCATGTCTTTCGGCACTGAAATAGGCCTAATGAGTTGTTTTCTAGATGACAGCTTAAAATGTTTCCATTGTAGCTTACAAATTTAGATAAATAAAGCAATATGAATAGACACCTTTTAAGTCTGACCATGACTATTAGATGGTTTCTGAAATGATTAGCAATATTGATTCAGTTTCAGATTTACTGCCGATTCTGAGAATGTAAGATTTTGGAAAGTCCCTTTGAAATGCTTTATGTCACCGACCATCAAAAGCTAGGGTTTTAAATCTAGTTTTAATAGGGAACTTTATGCTCAGAGGCCTTTGGGTGATCAATATTAGAATGAGCTAGGACCTAAAACAAAAGTAGCTGAGATTCATTTAAAGATTATATTATAATTAAAACGATATCAAACAGTAAAATACAGTATCAATAATCCTATCTACTTATTGTGGCGTATTATCTAAGATATATTATAACTTGTTTCTTAACTTCCACGTTGGACTTCTCCAGCGTAGATGTAGAAGTTCTTCAGTTCGTATGGATTGGAATGAAGGTTCGAAGAGGAAGGAAGGTCACCTTCTTCTCGCTTGCCGTCGTTCCCGATTCTCTTCTGTAGCTGTGTAGACGGAGAATGCTGTAGTTGGCACAGCCCTCGGTAGTTTCTTCCGCCTCGTAGATTCTTCACAAGCAACGGTAGCTTCTTGTCGCTTGCTCGTCTTTTCAACCTCGTCTTGTTGTCGTTTCGCCACTTCTCTCTGCCGTCGAACTCCAATCGCAATTGTAGTTCCGAATTCGACCTTCTCCCGATGTCGATCGCAGTTCACTCGCAAGTGTCACACCAAACTTCGCAAAGTTTCGCTCGACACGCCCTGGTATCTCTGTTCCCAAGGACTTATAGTCTCACCAGTGGGACAGGCCGACAGCGTGTCGCCTTCCACACCCAATTCACCGTCAGATCTTCTGAATTACCGACGAGAACGCCACGTTTGACTAATGGCCGTTCTCGCTCAGAAATCTACGTCTTCTTCCTTCGCCATCTTTTCGCTGTCTCACGTTCATCGCCTGCCTTGGCCGTCGTCTGCTGGCGTTGACGCTGCTTTCCGCCCTCCGTTGTATATCGAGAATTGTTGTAGCGCTATTATTATTATCTAATTTAATGCCACAAGTAATATTAATTATAATCTACAATACGCCACATATTGTCTAGCTTAATTCTTACTTATTTAATACTTATACAATGCATCATTTAATAGGTTTGTTTGATAAGAAGCATTCTACTGCTACAAATGCCCCTCCTTCAAAAGACTGTTTACAGGCTTTAACAAACTCACCTACTTAACAAACTAACCTAGTAATCTAATTTACTTACTATACACGACAAGACAACTAATACACTTTACTCACTGGCTTACACTTCTTCATTTCTTTATCTCAACTTATACTATACAATCCCTCTGCTCAAATAGTCGGACATAACATTTTCGGACCCTTTAATATATCTAATGTTAAAGGAATAGTTTTGGAGTGCCAAACTCCATCTCATCACCCTTGCATTTTTCATTCGACCCTCTTTCATATATTGCAATCCGCAATGGTCTGTCTCAATTGTAAATGTTTTTCCGCAAAGATATCGGTCGAATCTGCTTATTCCCCACATGATTGCTAAGCACTCTCTCTCTTCCACCGAATATCTTCTCTCTCGCTCTAACAGCTTCCTGCTCGCATACGCTATGGGATGATTCGTCCCCTCGTACTGCTGCATTATCACACATCCGATTCCACTCCCACTTGCATCAGTTTGTAGGATGAAATCCTTCTCTAAATTTGGAAGTCTCAGAATTGGTTCTTTCGCCAATTCGTTCTTCAACTTTGTAAAGCTATCCTCCAGCTCTTCATTCCATTCTACTATCCCAGGTGCTATCTTCTTCGTTAAGTCGCTTAACGGTGCCATGATTTCCGCACAGTGTGGTATGAATTTCCGATAATAGTTTATCGCTCCAAGAAAACTCCTGACTTGTTTCTTTGTCTTTGGACGTGGCATGTCTACTATTTTATCCACTGATTTCTCCTTTGGACTTATGTCATCCTTGTTCAACGTATGTCCCAAAAAGTCAATCTTTCCATATCCTATTGAACACTTCTTCGGCTTCAATGTCAAATTCGCTTGTCTCACTCTTTCGAAAAATATCTCCAAAGTCTTCAAATGTTCTCTCCATCCTTTATTATGCGCTAGTATATCGTCGACATAACTTTCAAGATTTTCTGTTCCGTGAAGAATCTTTCTAATTAATCGGTTGTAACTCGACGCACTATTAATCAATCCAAATGGTACTTCATATTGCCTCGACTCACTTAACTCACTATTATTATTAACTTAAAGTTCTACTTATTATATATGTGTTACCTTCTCAGCACATGGCATTCATCCATCCTAGTTCTCATAATGAATGACCTTTGTCATTTCACGAACATCCCATTGTCTTAACTAGGCAACAATAGTACTTCTTCTTAACTACTTTCTCATCACTCAACTGTTTTCTAATTATCTAAGTGACTCAACATCACACTCAGATACTATAGTCAAATTAATCTCATCCTAGTGCTTAACTACTACACAACTACAATAATTTTACTACTACCTCACTTGATCCTAAAATTCACCTTATCACTTAACATAACTCACTGAACTACTTAAAATAAGCAACTCAACTTCACTTATCTCATACTGTATTCTATTTACACTCACTCTTGATTATATATTCTCCACAAGCTACTGTCAGCTTCTATCTACAGCATCTTTTCTCCTGCTTCGATAGTTCCTCCTTTCTACTTCTAATATTCCACCGGTATCTCTTTTCACCTTCTTGTACAAGTTCAACGTGATGCCCTTTCTTGTTTCTAGTTCATCTGTGTGTTCCTCTTCAACACTCAATGCATCTGTTTCAACATCAGATTTCCACTTAACATCTTCTGTTTCACTTTGTTTACTGACATACGAGTCCAGTATCTCTTCTTCCTCATTGTATCCTACTTTTCCATCGTGTACCACTGCTGAAATGCATGTCACTGTCTCGACATCTTGCATTTCTCCACATTCTCCTTTGTAGTCTTCACTGCTTTTACACTTTTCTACATTACTGTTAGGACATGACCATTCTCTGTCATTCCATAACCTACTTTTCCATTCACTCGTATAATTGTATCCTCTACAATTTTCATTCTGTCTTCTTCCAGAATTATCGCCTTGTTCTCTTCTGTACCATGGTCTACTATTCCAATGGTTTCCACGACTTCTATTCTCATCTCTTCCACTTCTAAATCTCCAATTTAAATCATTAGGTCTCTCATACCTAACTCCATAATCACTACTAGACTCTCTCATCACATGTCTATAGTTTTTCCAATTACACCTATTTGTGTCACCCATGTTCCACCTTGTATTTCTCCTATCCACATTTGGATTCTCTTTGTATCTTCCATACATCCACTCATTGGATCTTCTTGACTGAGCCTCATTAAACTTATCTCTATACTCCCTATTTCTCCAGTCTTCTCTTTGCTTCCACCAATTATTCTGATTTACACGACTATTATTGAATTCACTTCTTCCACCTGTGATTAAATATTTATTATGCGTCTCTACCAAACTCAATGGTTTATTTCTGAAGTTCTTCTTCATCGTTTTGTTAAAACTTGGCTTCCTATTATCTGTATCATCTTTATCTCTCAATGGTTTAGGTACCATTAGTTGCCATTTCACCTCATCCTTCTGTGCTTCTTTGTATCTTTTATACAACAATCCCTTCTTTTTCACATATGGTTTATCTTCTATGTTGTCTTCGTTACCATCCCATTCAATTGCTCTTTCCATTTGTTTCGACATAGTTTCATCCTGACTCTGCAACTCCTGTATCTCTTTTACTGACACATTCAAGTTCGGCATCTCCGCAACTTTCAATGGTTTGTATTTTGCTACCTTTCTAGCTTCTGCTCTAGTTTCCACAACTGCTACTGTCATTAATTTTTCATCTTGATTCCTCATCACATTGTCAGAAAATCTTACTGTTTTCTTTGCACCAATAGGCCTTTCTTCATGTTCTGTTTTTCTCATCAATATTCCTTTGTTTTCCACTTCAGTACATTTCTCAATTATTTCTTTTGGCTCATGATTTGTCACACTCTCAGTCCTTTCATCCTTAACCCTGTACTTCAATCCTTTGATTTTCCCAATTATTACTGGCTTTATCGGCTGTTCCATCACCATCGCTTGTACTTCACCATTAAAATGTTCACTCTCGATGTACACCTTAGCCAATGGGAAACATCTTAAACTCCCATCAACTAATACACAATGTGTTTCTTCTCCAGTCAACGCTTCTTCATTTATCAAAGAACGTTTCACAATACAACAACTTGCGCCTGTGTCGTATAAGCATCCCACTGTGTTTCCATTAACTGTCACCTGGTATTCACTCTTGTCTTCAAGGCTAATACATCCATCATTGTCTTTTATCACCATTGCACTGGCTGCCATGTACATTGGTGGTATTTTATTATGTTCACCCTGTTTCATCTGTTGTTCTCCTCTTGTAACCTCAGCCACTCTCTGTATTTCACTTTCTGGCTTAACCAAGTGTGCTCGACTTTCAAATATTTGTACTGCTGCTGCAGTGTGTTTAAATGTACCCCTGTTCTTCTTTGGGCATTGATATGCCTTATGGTTCTGTTCTCCACAGAAAAAACAAGTAATCTTGTGTCCAGTTGCAATTTCTCTTTCCCTGCTGAATCCTCGGTTTTGATGTGTACCCTGATTTATCTTCACATCACTTCTACTCCTGTTCAGATTGTACCCAGACTGTTCTTTGGGTCTGTGTTCATACGGTCTACCGTTCAACCTGTCACTATGAAATTTCACATCTGGTTTTACAGACTGCTCGCTGTACTTGTAACCGTGTGCTTCAATGTGTGATTCCGCACAAACTAACATGTCCTTCAAACTCATTTTACCCTTCTCTTTTATAAACATACGAAGTTCAGTACTGCACGTCAGGTAAAACTGATCTTTCAACAATAGATCTTCCACTCCTTCGTAAGTTCTTTCAAATCCCGCTTGTGCTAACCACTGCTGCATATACCTCCTCAATCTATGTACAAAACTAGAAGGTGTCTCTCCAGATTCCATTTTACTGGTTTTGAACTTGTTTCGATAACCACCTTCAGTAAGTTGAAATCTCTTCAACAGCTGAGTCTTCAAACACTCATAATCTTGCACTTCTTCTGCAGACAACCTTTGGTACACTTCCAGTGCTCTGCCTTCCAAATGTCTAGCTAACGTCAACGTCCAAACTTCTTTTTTAACTTCATACGCAACACAGGTTCGCTCGAATCTCAACAAGTAGGCATCTAAACAATCCTTTGACTCGTTGAATATAGGAAATTTGATATTTCTGATTCCTTTATTGTTTTCTCGGTGATCTCCCTGTTGTTGACCATCACCGATCCTCATGTAGGCATTCTCGTGCTCTTGGTTTTGCTCCCCTCTCGAATCAATTTCACGCATTCTCACCTGTGCTTCAAGTCTCTTTATTTCTAACTGGTGTTCACGCTGTCCCCTCGCTTCAGTTTCAGCTGCTTCACGATTTAATCTGGCTTCTGATTCAGCGCTCCTAATTGCTTCCAATTCCACTTCAGCCTTCTTTGCTTGCATTGCAGCCTCTGCTTCAGCTTTTCTCATTGCTGCTTCTGCCTCAGCTTTTCTCATTGCTGCTTCTGCCTCAGCTTTTCTCGTTTCTGCTGCCGCTTCAGCTTCCATCTCTGCTTTTCTTGCTTCTATCTCAAGTCTCTTGACTTCTGCTGCTGTTTCAGCTTTTCTCGTTTCTGCTGCTGCTGCTGTTTCAGCTAATTTCATCTCTTTGGCGATCTCCCTCTCAGTCGCTCTATCTTGTCTCCATTCTGCCTGTCTTTCTTTGACAAAGGCACGTATCTCGTCCCCTTCCATGTTCATTCGTTTGGCAATTTCTAACCAAGCTTCAAAATCACTTACAGACATACTTACTGTCTTACTTGCTGACTAGCAACTTATGACAAAAATATTGGCAACTATGTGCGTTATTTAAATTTCTAACAAATAGAAATTGTTCAATTCTGTAAAGTGTCAATTCAGTTCCACAACAACAACTAATCTATTAAACTATTAGAGATTAGTAGTTCCTACAACCTACTGCAGTATCTTCAATCTACAATTTCAGATTTAGTCTCTAACAATCTCCTAGCTATAATTGTTCAAAGCTTTTCTAATACTGTTCAAAAGACAGTAATCTTTACTGACTTAAATCTTTACTGACTTTTATCTTTACTTACTTAAATCTTTACTGACTTAAATCTTTACTGACTAAAATCTTTACTGACTTTTATCCCGGCATGGGCACCCACTCTGTCACCGACCATCAAAAGCTAGGGTTTTAAATCTAGTTTTAATAGGGAACTTTATGCTCAGAGGCCTTTGGGTGATCAATATTAGAATGAGCTAGGACCTAAAACAAAAGTAGCTGAGATTCATTTAAAGATTATATTATAATTAAAACGATATCAAACAGTAAAATACAGTATCAATAATCCTATCTACTTATTGTGGCGTATTATCTAAATATATTATAGCTTGTTTCTTAACTTCCACGTTGGACTTCTCCAGCGTAGATGTGGAAGTTCTTCAGTTCGTATGGATTGGAATGAAGGTTCGAAGAGGAAGGAAGGTCACCTTCTTCTCGCTTGCCGTCGTTCCCGATTCTCTTCTGTAGCTGTGTAGACGGAGAATGCTGTAGTTGGCACAGCCCTCGGTAGTTTCTTCCACCTCGTAGATTCTTCACAAGCAACGGTAGCTTCTTGTCGCTTGCTCGTCTTTTCAACCTCGTCTTGTTGTCGTTTCGCCACTTCTCTCTGCCGTCGAACTCCAATCGCAATTGTAGTTCCGAATTCGACCTTCTCCCGATGTCGATCGCAGTTCACTCGCAAGTGTCACACCAAACTTCGCAAAGTTTCGCTCGACACGCCCTGGTATCTCTGTTCCCAAGGACTTATAGTCTCACCAGTGGGACAGGCCGACAGCGTGTCGCCTTCCACACCCAATTCACCGTCAGATCTTCTGAATTACCGACGAGAACGCCACGTTTGACTAATGGCCGTTCTCGCTCAGAAATCTACGTCTTCTTCCTTCGCCATCTTTTCGCTGTCTCACGTTCATCGCCTGCCTTGGCCGTCGTCTGCTGGCGTTGACGCTGCTTTCCGCCCTCCGTTGTATATCGAGAATTGTTGTAGCGCTATTATTATTATCTAATTTAATGCCACAAGTAATATTAATTATAATCTACAATACGCCACATATTGTCTAGCTTAATTCTTACTTATTTAATACTTATACAATGCATCATTTAATAGGTTTGTTTGATAAGAAGCATTCTACCGCTACACTTTACAGTTTTTCAATCTGTTCTCAGCCCAAAAGTCATTTATGACTTTAAAAGTATTTTACTTGGTGCTAGGGTAAACAAGATCCTCTGATACTAAGGTTATTTTTTAGCCTTAGTCCTTTTCAATTTTAAGAACCTAACATTTTGCACTTTAGATCTACAAGATTAGTAACGCGGTTAAACTCTGTCTAAGTTTGCAAATATTATCTGTAACATTAGGGTGGTTCTAAGAAATGAAATTCATTTAAATTTGTTCCCCATCCCGCCACCTGGTGACGCCGTGCGCTAGTAGTTCACAGTTTAAAAAATTTAAAGGAAATATTACTATTTAGGACTACCCCGAAGTTGACGAAGTTTTTTACATTTGCTTCTGGTTTCCATCAAATTTATCATGACATCGGCACATGGTAAATGGTAATGTTTGACATAATTGCATAAGCTTAAAAGTAAATCATAATTTCATGTATACAATACAAATACTTTCATAAATAACATTACCAAATCATATCGGAATGTGTTAAATTTCATTTTAAGATAGGCCTACTTCACAACTTAGACAATAAAAAATAGAGAACATCACCATTTTTGATGATTAATGAGTAGGCCTATGTCATCATATATTAACCCAATAGTAAGCCCACGGCCATGATCGCCCCCAGAATTTTTGCAGGAGGAACAAAACACAATGGTCACGGCCAAACTGTTTAAGGTTGAAAAATGCAATGCTGTAAATTTAGGATCATGGATGGTTATTTTTCATAAAGTTTTTTAGTGCATTTCTCAGTTTCACATTTACATAGTTTTTAATACGAATAGTTTCTTTAGTGCGAAGAAATTTGTTTTAAAAATCATTAAAAAGTAGATTCATGAAGGCGTGTAATAAGTCGATTTGCCCTCTGAAAAACTGACACCTTCTTTCATACAGCCATTCATTCGTGCTCCCTCTAGTCACTTCTATATTCTAATTGTAATTCCCAAACTTCTAAAGCACCACTTGAAAGTCAATTGTGGGCGCCAACTTATTCACCGAGTTAAAGGGCTGTTCAAATGGAAGTCAAAAGGAGGTCCTAGCCCGGCTGACAGAGGGACAATGGCGGCAGAGCAGCTGTTAGAAGGAAGACCCAAAAATCATATGAGTAGCGGTGTGAATTCTTGGCATTTTATGAAGTAAGAGCATAGCAGTTCACATTTTATAAGCAAGAAACTGAAATCGCCGGAATATGCGCAAATATCGAAGCTCCAGCTGCTTTGCGCCAGTGGCGGCGCTAGGGGGGCTGGGGGGTTAAGCTCCCCTACAAGAGACTCAGTCCCCCCTAAAAAAGGTCCATCCGAATTTTTGACATTGAAAAATCCACGATTTTCGTCGGCTGACGACTAAAAAAAGTTGTCAGAAATTTTGACGGACGAAAATGTAACATTTTCGCCGCGAGGCTTCAGCCCCCCCTAAACTGAAATCCTGGGGCCGCCACTGGTTTGCGCCAGTCGTAAGCACGTTAGGAATCGGAAATTATTTATGATAAAGAGTCTCTATATTTTGTATTACCAAATGCTGGGTTGGAAAATAAAAAAGACACTTAAAATTTTCCATTATGGAAGGAGCCACCCTACTCTAACGTGCTGCTCAAAATGATGTGATGTCAGGATCAACACTAAAGGTAGATCTATTTACAGGCCTACTGATCTTCGTCTCATTCATTCATTCGTTCATTCATTCATTCAGACCATTTATATAGCGCCCCTTCCATTCAAGAAACTACTCAGAGGCGCTCACAGCCCAACCACGAGCAAAGAAAAAAGACCTGAGAGACTTGTACAACCCAGCCGGATGGGCCACAAGTAGAGAACGAAGCGTGACCAGGAGGTCGTTCCAGATAGTAGGCCCCACGACCGAGAAAGCGCGGCGCTGCTTAATATCCAAACGAGCCCGCGGGACCAGAAGCTCACCCATAGCCGAAGAGCGAAGTACACGACGCGCTGCAACGTCAGAGACTGGACAGCAAAGATCACGCAAGTATGACGGAACGAATCACGGACGATTCCAAGGACGATTCGTCATGCGGACGGTTCGTCACCGGGCTGTTCGTCAACCAGTAAAATTTGTACATGACAGACTATCTGTGTAGCGCCGATCCCAAATGGAGTGAGTTTAGTAGCCAAAAAGTCACCCACACTCGGCACACACGGGTCATCAATAATCACCTCTGGACGACATGCATCATAGCACATTTGTCTCTCCCGATCAGCACATCGTTGATCGATGGTTTATGCAGGTCTGCTGTCTGGATTGCTGACGGTACATCTAAGATTGTGCCGTCTCTCTTTTTCCAACTCTACAGCATTCACTTCATATGAACTTCTTACAGAGGACATGCCACAACATGAAAAGATGTATGAACTGCTATCTTATTTCGAACACACATACGTCAGAGGGAGGCGACTACGGGGAAGAGGTGCGAATTATGCTGCTCCTACCTTTGCAGTGCACTCCCTTTGTGGAACCAGTACGAATCGGCCGGTGACGGGATAGCCAGAACCACTAACATTGTAGAGGGCTTCTAAGCTTACTTGAAGGGTTGGAAAGAGATTGCCAGAAACAGAAAGCTGCGTACCTAAATGTACAAGGAGTGACTGGTTTTCAAGAACGAGGTAGGAAAAAGTACCGTCACTTGGTTGAGAAAGTGCAAGGCATATAACAGAACTGATGTGGTCACATAATGTCCACAACTAGAGCAGAAACTGTTTACTTGAGACAAAGATGTTTTTAACATTTTACATTGCATAAGCGTCAAGGAGAGTAGAAATATTAGAAAACACTGTTTACATGAGACACTTTTGTTTTTACGTTTACCAGTGCATTGTGCATTGTGTAAACTTATAAATTATATTCTTCTGAACTAAATAAGCGTCAAGTAGAATAGAACTGCTAGAAAATACTTCTCGGATAGACCTATTACTTTTCAACCTCCGGTTGTTTTATTAAACTTTGTAATTGATCTGACTTCATTCTTACTATAATCATTTATAACTGACGAACAGTCCGGTGACGAACCGTCCGCATGACGAATCGTCTGTGGACGAAACGTCCTCTGACGAATCGTCCGCTTGAAGAACAGGCCATGACGAACAGTCCGTGACGAATCGTCTTTGGACGAAAGGTCCGCATACCCACGCGAATAGGCAGAGACAGGAGCAAATTTAGGAAACCGCCCAACAAGACGAGCAGCCGAGCGCAAGACGTGGTGTCTAGACACTCAGCGCTCACGACTACATGCATGGCAAATAATACAGCTATTCATAAACCACGTTTCAAATACCTATAAATTTGGGTCTGTTGTATGCTTATGTCAAGTTATCGCAATTTCATACAGCTGCCTTTCTTCTACCATTTCGAGATTGATGACGTACCTATTGTTGAAGATGTTGCGATCCATCCAGGGGTCACGATTGTAGGACGGTATTCTCGTATACAGGCATGGGCGTAACTTTCCCCGTAAAAGTGGTGGTGACTACCGGTATTCCTTGGCACACAACTTCTCAGTTCAATTCTTTCCTCGGTTTCCTGTTACAGTACCCCAGCGGCTCTCAAACTTCATTTTTATTGTCTCCACCCCGTGGAGAATCGTATTAAGAAGAAAAAAATAAAATATATGTATAGTTTTAATCATGTAATCATGTTAACAAAAGGCAAATTTTGTCTATAACCCCTGTAAGAAAGAGCTAACCTATTGCGTTGTGGTGTTGTGGGCTTGTTTTTACTAGCGCAGAGATAAAACATCTGGTTTAATATTTGTCAAATTCAAACGCAAATTTTAAAGTCATGTTTGTCTTTGGCAGGAAGAAGAGTTTTAAAACCAGCCCACATAGATATGACCATAGGTGTAGGGGACATTTCGGAAGTGGGGGAGGGGGATTTCATTTTTGCCCGAAAAATCTTATGACCTTTTTTTAGTCATCCGCCCAAAATCTTAGGATTTTCTCGTCCGAAAAATCTGATGACCTTTTTTTAGCCATTTTCTGTGGGTTTAAATCTTCAGAAAATTTAGCTTTTTACCCCTCGTGCCCGAAAAAAATCCGCCTGCACCTTTTTCTCGTCCGTGCCTTTTTTGCCCGAAAAACACATTTGCCCGAAATTTCGGGGGGGCATTTGCCCCCTGGACGTCCGCCTCCTACGCCTATGGATATGACGTGCTGAAAGAAATCAAAAACTTTAAGCTCGACCAGAAATAAATCGTTAGGCTCATATTATTCAGCTCTCCCCTATTTTGAGCTCTGGGCTATAGGCCTACGCCGAGAATTTCTGGCTCACATTTAAACACAATTTGTTTCAAAAATTATAATAATATCATCATCATCATCATCAAAATCCATGGGCTAAATACCCGTAGGTGTCCGACGCCACTCTCTGTCTGAGTCTGTCTCGCATCATGCTGCCCAGTAATAATAATAATAATAGTAATAATAATAATATACCTAAGCAAAAATATGTTGCATACACTAGGCCTAGGCCTTTATAGTATGTGAGTCTAATGCTGTGAAAGAAATAAAATAATGATGATGATGTTATATGTTGCAACGTTAGAAATCTTTGCTTATCAAAGAAATATGGACACAAAGTCCATAAACACAAAGACAATTTATATTTCTGTGATTTTTCGCCTATAGGCCATACCCCTAACCATCTCATGTGCACAGTTTGAGAACCCCTGCGCTGTACCATTTCCCAAGATAGCCTACAAATTTAGTACGAACTCTGGTGACTCCCTTCTCCATTCTCACTCTTTACCCTTTCGTCTCTCTCGCTGGTGAACCCCACGATCTTTCCACTCACGGAAAACAAAATAAATTTTTAAAGGAGCTCTTTCACAAATTTCCCCCCAGATTCTTCCTATTCTATTCTTGCTCACACTTCCCTTCTAAGCCAACATTTGAGGGGGCAAAGGTACGGAGGTCCCTTCAATGCTATTTTGATAATAACAATGATTCCAGATGGTTTTGTGAGACTGTTGACAGGCCATGCACTGCATCGGAGCCAAAACGATTTGTGGGTGAGAATTGCTTCACGTTTCCTCTCGAAATTTAAAGTGGTAGGGAATTCCTTCTCTTTATGTTTTTAGCCATGACTGTGAACAATGAACACGCTGTGGAGTGTGGACAGTGGAGGCCTCTGGGCTATCAGCATTGGTGCTTTTGCGGTGTTAATCATGAATAGTTTTTATTTATGTTTAATAGACAGCCAAATGCTTTCATGTTTCTAAAAAATATTTTCTTGTCGGACCAAAAAGTGGTGGTGACTGTCACCACCACTTTTTAAAGTGGTGGTGATTGGACACCACCGTCACAATAGAACGTTACGCCTATGTATATAGGTCATTGTATAACTACATGACGCTCGAGGCTGGAGTCATTGAAAGAGAAACGAAACGTTACGTGGGTGGGTGTTGGGATCTGAATGTTACGAAACGCCCTTACCAACAGTTGAATTCACTCTCTCTCTATCTCTCGGCGCATATAAACAATATTTATTATTCAAATTCTTATTTTGGTCCTCACGTCTTATTTCATGGGTCTTGCTCCGAAGTATCTTTGTGACCTTATTCTTCGCCCAATTCTGTCACTTCGGAGCGTCCTCTTAGGTCCTCTGATCGCCCCATTGTTCCTCAGGTCAACACTGCCATGGCGCAATCCAATGATTTTTCAGTTCTAAAAAAGCTCAAACTTCAGTTCTAATTCAGTTCCAAGGATCTAATTTTAGTTCTAGTTCTACTTTTACTTATATTTTTTTTTAAATTTCCGTTAATGAAAATATCATTCACTCATTCTAGCTCATTTGCTTCCATTATATAGTTAGGCCTACCTCCATTTAGAATGGACTTCCTCATAAGTTCGCTCTGTGGTCCTTTCATAGTCTTTCATCCTCTCTCGCGTCTCAAAACATGCCTTTTCTCTCGGAACTGTAACCACTGGAAGTGCTTCTAAAAGGCCCTTTCTGCGCAGAGTGAATTATAAATGACCGTATTTACTGTGCAGTACAATACAACAATAATTTATAAATGAAATTTAAGCCACCAGCGGGTGACACTTTGGACATGATGTGAATGTGATCGAAGTTTAAACTTATAGACATGGATTTAAAACTTACCCGAAGCGACCTATATCTACTCACTATGAAGAAGAAAATGTAACTATGTATGTATGTATGTATGTATGTATGTATGTATGTATGTATGTATGTATGTATGTATGTATGTATGTATGTATGTATGTATGTATGTATGTATGTATGTATGTATGTATGTATGTATGTTAGTATGTATGTATGTATGTATGTATGTATGTATGTATGTATGTATGTATGTATGTATGCATGTATGTATGTATGAATGTATGTATGTATGTATGTATGTATGTATGTATGCATGTATGTATGTATGTATGTATGTATGTATGTATGTATGTATGTATGTATGTATGTATATATGTATGTATGTATGTATGTATGTATGTATGTATGTATGTATGTATGTATGTATGTACGTATGTATGTATGTATGTATGTACGTGTGCACGTGTGTACGTGTGTATGTATGTATGTATGTATGTATGTATGTATGTATGTATGTATGTATATATGTATGTGTACGAACAAACAGACACATACACACATACACACGTACACACGTACATACATACATAGTGTACGTGTGTATGTGTGTATGTGTCTGTTTGTTCGTATGTGTGTATGTGTGTATTTGTGTATGTGTATGTATGTGTGTATGTGTGTATGTATGTATGTATGTATGTATGTATGTATGTATGTATGTATGTATGTATGTATGTATGTATGTATGTATGTATGTATGTATGTATGTATGTATGTATTAGGGTGGTTGCATCCGTAATGGAAAATTTTCAACTTCAGTTTTATTCTTTCTCCAACCCACCATTTGGTGCCACTTGGTAAAAGACTGATGTAGCCCAAAAATTATCCCGATTGAAAAATATTTAGGACTAGCACAACGTGTTTGAAGTTTTGGATTTTAAGAAAAATCATCGTCTTTTTGAGTATAAAGATTATTTAGTCACATTTTTGGATTTATGACTAGTTTTTAACAGAAAGACTACATTCTTTACTCAGGCACAACTGACAAGTATGCCTGACTTCTACAATGATGATAATGGTTTATTATATGTTTTTATAAACAATTGACCACAAAAACAATTGATCGATGACCACAAACCTATACTTAGGTACCCTATAGTTTATACTTTTTTACTAGTCTAGTAAGTCAACACATTGCTATGTTCTTTTGATAGGCCTGATTTCTATCTACAGCCTACAGGAATCCTTTTTTAACACTAAAGGTTCTTTACTACATGCTTAGCTATAACACAAATTCTGATATAACACGGGCAAGGACCTCAATAATAGTTGAACTAGAGAAAACTATTGATGATATTTTTGTTTATTGTGGCAATCAGAGCAGAATGACACAGCGCATAACAGATAAAATTTATCAAGAGCTGCTGTAAACAAATGAATTAAAATAGATGAGGAAATTATTGAGTTCGCAAATTTTTATGGATCTATGAAATTACTTATTACCACATAGGAGTCAAAGAGCAGCTTTTGAACAACTTCTAAAGAGAGCATCATAATTGAGTGCCTGGTGAAGTCTACTCACATTGTTGTCTATTTCATAATATAGAATTTATCCCATTAAAAGTAATCTTTTAGAGTTGAAAGAATGAACATAGAGTCAAACAATTGACAAAAAAGTGCTGTCAAGAGTGGACTCAAATTACACTGCCTTGATTAGCTATTTTAAATTAACTACCTATTATACAAATTAGCATGAAAGGCGATGGTGTCAAACATGTAATCTATGTGCAACTCAAAATTTCTGCATCGTGCTCAGCAATGGATCCAGCTGAAATTTCAGTGGCCACCAGGACATCTCGGACGACCAACCAATCCAAGGGTATTAGTATAGCACCCTCAGGGCAGCACCCATTGCTACACTCTTGGTGGCTGATGAACACCTTCTTTGGGCAACATAACAGAGATTTCACTTCAAGAGAAGTGTATCGTGAAAACTACACTATAGCTCAAACCCATGCAATGATCAAATACAATTTGAATTGTGAGACAGGGTAATAATGCCTCAAGTTGAAAACATATTAGCCTAAATTTGAGATAAAAATTCGCATATAAAAATAATGGGCTTCTACTTTTTAATATTGCACCACTTCCTTGTACCCAGTAACCCCATGAACAATGACGGTAGAAAAGAAATACTTCTCAGAAATCAGACCTCATTAAGAATTTTGGTGATTTTGCAGAATAAATTAATTATGTAGGACACAGATAAAACCACACAATTTTATATTTATCCCTATTATATACTATTACTGTTCCCTTAATGTAACAGTCTAAGAACAATAAGCTATTATTATCAATCAAGCCAAGGTAAAACAAGTAGCATTTGTAAAGAAATAAGATTATGATAGATGTTATCTGTTATGCGGTGTGTTATACAGGTTTTCTTGCCTTTGAGGAATTTCTCTTGAAGTAGCGCTATATAAATTGATAATTATGATTACGATAACAGTAGCATCATCATGTTTAAGTGTGGAGCAACTACAGGTATTTGAATTAATTCCTGGTTTGAAGATTCCTGGTTGATTACAACCATATAGCTACTTTTTTAGCATTAGAAGACTTGCTATTATAAGGGTAAAACGTTGATGGCGTTGTGCTAGTCCTAAATATTAGTATTTTATCTTACTAATTTTTGTGTGATGTTTCTGGGGAGAATGGAACCAAATGGCGCCTTGGAGAGCAGTCAATTCAATCTTTCATTTCTAACGACCACCCTAGTATGTATGTATGTATGTTCGACAAAACTTACTCATCCACGCGACCGATTGCTTCCACATTTTTCGCGAATACTTCCTAGAACCCGAGAACAAACATAGAAGGGTTCGCGGTCCAAAATTCTTACCAGTTCCCGAGTTATGAAACAATTTAAATTTCGATGCGAGCGTTAACAATGCGACGCCATTTGTTTTAACCGACGGCCGAGCTTGGCACGCAATTCAACACATATTTAATCGGATTCACTAAACTCCTGACGTTATTTTTCGACCTCATTGTCTTTACGTCACATTCTGGCCGAAGCGTAAGACAGTATGATTGCAGGCATGGGCGGAGTTTATCAGGGGCTAGGAGGGCTAAGCTAGACCTGGGAGTGACTTTGGTCAGCTAATCTGACCCCACTTGACCCTAAAGTGACTTGAGGTCGACTTGAAGTCGACCTCTCGGCGTCAAAACGACTTGACCCGACTTGGCAGAAAAACAACCGACTTCCGACTTGAAGTCGACTTCTGACATGGTACTAGCCATTAGCCTAGGTCTATTATATATGTACGGCTACTACCGTAATGCAAGAAGTCAAGCCAGTTTTTCTGCAAGCATTAATTTCATTTAGGCCTACAAATGAATAATGAGACCTCAAAGTTAAAATGTTATTAAGCCCATTTCAAGCTGTCTGTGTTTCAGTTTGAATAGTTTTGTGATGCTTTGGGCCATCTATAGTAACCTAGAGTAAACAATGCGATGGCAAATTATTAGGCCTATGAATGTTAGCTTGTCCATTGTCTGTGATTATTCAGATTACACTCATTATTATTATTTTTTAATATTAATATTAAATAAATTTGTAAAAAGCGCAAGGTCTAAGATAAAATAGAGGACCGTGGACTGCATGGTTGCACTGAATGGCGTGTTATGATAAACCTAATTTGTAATTCTGTTTTCATAATTATTTGGCCACTAACATCATTTCGCAACTTAGCATATAGTATTGCAAGCGCATCATCCTACAGTAGGCTACTACAGCTACATGCACTAGGCCCACTCACTGACAGTAAAGTCTTTCATTGTCCAATTGGCCCTACAATAGTTTTTGTCTGCAGACAACTCCAGACTGATGCAGCGCTCCAAAGTATATCGCCAAACTATCGATTTATTATAGGCCTCGTAGATCCAGCTTTCTTTGCGCCGAATTCACTGACCACTAGAAGTTCATTGATTGTTTGATAAGCACACGTGCTAATTTTCTAGTAACATTTTGTTTCACCATTTTAATTAAGCGCATGCCTAAGCGTGACGTTTAAGCATAAAATTACAAATTATATGAATAGACCGGCAGACGGCAGTCTGCACGATAGCCTACCGGCAAAATAATCAACAGCCTAGCCTAAGTCTCTGTTTAGCAAATGTCTCACTCATTCTTGTAAAGCACTAGGCAGCAAAAGCTGCTCAAATGTTGTCGCAATCATTGGTTTGAAGTGACAAATTTAACTATGTCTGTGTCTCAAGTCGGTTTAAGTCGACTTGAGGTAAAAACAACTTCAAGTGACTTCTATCTACAAAATTCGACTTGGGATCAGTTGCGGTGAGCAGAAACGACCCGACCCGACTTGGGATGACCAAGTCGACTGGGGTCGACTTATTGGGGTCGACTCCCAGGTCTAGGCTAAGCCCCCAAGAAAACCCAGATTTTTTACCTTGTAAATGGTATCTTTTCCCGGGCTTAGCCCCCCTCCAAGAAGGCTCCCTTAGCCCCTCCAAGAACAAAAACCAAACTCCGCCCACGATTGCAGGGTAAGAACGGTTGATTGCAAGTAAGGACGCTATCAATGAATGAATCAATCAGAATTTATATAGCGCCCCTACTAGTTAACTACTAAGAGGCGCTCCGGCAGTGATCAACGGAAAAACAGTCTTCAGCAGTTGTGAAATTGAGAACAATATAAGTCCATTCCAGCAAGGTCGGATACAAAAAATTTCAAAGGGAGGGGCCAATATTTTCGGTCTTGTTGGGACAGGGGAAAAATTTCGTCCTCTTCGTCGCCGAAAAATCTGATGACCTTATTTTAGTCATTCCGCCAAAATAGTTGATGACCTTTTTTAGTCGTCAGTCATCATAGTCGGGAGTAGGCCTAAATGGTATCCTGCTTTTCTCTCCCGCTGCATTTATTTTATGGCTTGTCGAATACAAATGGAGAGGGGACCACGTCCCATGCAATTTTTAAATGGGTGGGCATGGCCGGATTGGCCACCCCTTGATTCGCCCCTGCCAAAGTATGCCCTTCAGTGAATGAGTATGTAAGTACGCAAGTCAATAAGTAAGTGACTATGTAATACATTTTATGAACCATTTGCTAATTGCACCATGATGCACAGACGACTGATAAACGTATTTAAAACTTATATGGCATTCTAATAATAACTTTATATGATCTCGATCAGTCATCGTCTAAACATCATATTATAGTCCGTGCTGCTTCCATGCACTTGTCCTTAAGGCTGCATGCTGTCCGAAAGGATATATTTATCAAAATCGTATTCTTGGCCTTCATGCAGAACTTAACTTTTCATCGCCTCTGACCCTAATACTCTTCTGTGGGACTCTGATTTCTGTTGCTTTAAACATTCAAACACCAAGGAATACTTTTTAAATAACTATAGGTCTGTGCCCTATCTCCTGCGAATTTGATATATGTCTTTTCGAGTCGATAATAGTCTGTGCACACAGTACACTGTTGTACAGTGTGTAGCAAGTAACAATGTTCATTTTAGAAAAGAGGTAAGCATATAATTTTATTGTCACTGATGGTTTTAAATGGTCTCTGTGTCAATGTTCCAGTGGGGATATCTTCTTTATGACGGCTGTATAGGTCTTAATAATGCAGAAGACAAGAGAGAGAGAAACATGGAATGCATAATTGCTGGCAATGATGTCCAAATCTGTTTGCAATGTAATGCAATGGAACACTAATATAGCGCCTTTTAATCGATTAAAAAAACATTTTGAGCTACATCAACTGAAACAGAACGTATAATATTATTTAAATGAAGATTGTTCTTGAACTTAGAGGAAAGTACAAAACGTCAGAGATCCACGTTCTTGGTAGAATCTTCCAGCATAACCATAGTATCGGAGAACTAAGTGTCGGTTAGGGTCAGGTCAGGCGTTGTTAGGGTCGGCAAGGTTCAGGTTAGGCGTTGTGTGGGTCGGCTAGGCCTAGTGCTAGTGTCATCATTAGACACTGTCCAAAAATGCAGTATATGCCGGTTCCCGATGCCATAGTTTTTGCCGCGGAACCTTCCCACTTTCGATCACACGCCAAAAGGTTCTGTTTGCCCGAGGCTGCACGAGGCTTATTATACAAGAACATTCATAGTCGGATTGATGAAAAATCTCTATGTGATCCTTATCTCGAACTCATCCCTCCCTCTTCCCGTCATCTCGGTATGCGGACTGTTCGTAAAACGGATGCAACTGAGCAGCAGGGCAATCTACTATACAATACAATACAATACAATACAATACAATACAATACTGCTTTATAGCGTTCGATTTTTATCCAGTGCATCATTAATATTTCGTCAATCTAACTTCTACCTTGGCATGAATCATTTCATCAATCCTCCATTTGACCCAGAAGGTTTTTTCATCAATCCAACTTCTATCTGACAAGAATTTGTTCATCAATCCGCCTTATATTTGACCAAGAATTTTCATTAATCCAACTTCCAATTATGGATGAATTATTCTAATCAAACCCACTTCTAGTTAGGCAAAAGAGAATTCCATCGATCCAGCTTCTATTGAAAAAGGCTTAGTTACATTCAGCTGTGTGCGTTTTCGGAAACAGTTAGCCTATTTCTACCAATCCAGCTTCTAAATGTAAATGTAATCGCAAATTTATATAGCGGCTGTGTTATGGCTTCGACCCTGAGGGTGATATCCTTCACCACCGCTACTCCACGTTTATATTGCGACCGAGCCACCCGCAGTAAAGATCCGAGAAATTAATCTCTGACCGACCGGGAATCGAACCCGGGCCACCGGCGCGGCGAGCGGGCTACCAACCCACTCGACCACCGAGGATCTCGGAGGATTTCTACTTAGCCTACTGAAAGAATTAGTTTCGTCAATCCAACTTCCATTTAGGTAAGCACTTATTTTATTTCAATTGCAATCTTTGGAACCTAACTCCATTTTGGATAGCACACGAATAGTTGTCATGACCGAATTAGAGCCAAAATAATCTCCGTTAGTCAGTCGCTATATGATTCTATAAATGCTTCTTTCTATGCGTCAATGGCTTTTTGTCCAATAATGGACAAACACTTAGTTCCGTCAGTTTGGGCAAACAGAATCTGGATCCGTTTCAGAAGTAGTTTGGCTAATTTTTCGTAACTTTGGCCCTCTGGTGGGGCGCTAAGAATAGATCTATTTCATAAGAAAACCTGCAATTTTCTCTCAAAAATGCAATTTTTCGTAACTTTGGCCTTCTGGTTGGGCTAAAGACATTAATATTTTTGAACTTTTTTACACATTTCTTGAACCCATGTCATTGGGGAACTTTTGGTTGCTATAACTTTTCGATTATCTGATTTTCGTTTTTCCACTCCACCCTAATAAACAAACAATTAATAAACCAATGATTTTATTTCCCGCGTATGCATCCTGACATAATTACCATGGTTAGAGAAGCATCAGTAACGTTGTTAGTTGTAACCAAAGAGAAAATCCAGAATTAAGATAGAATATACCGCTAATAATTCAACCTTCTATTTGTTAACAATTATACAATTAATTGCGATCGGTTTATTTAGGCACAGAATTACAATAATCATACAGATTTAGCGTAACTATAATAGAAATAGCTATCATGAATTAACTAACACACACGATGGACAAAAAAGCATTCAAGTGGGCCTAACTCGTTCAAACAGAATGATAATGAAGCAAATAAAAATGTTATTCTTAAAGATGTCCAGAGAGATAGACCAAGGCACACTGTTCCAAACGTTAGCCTCTGCCAATATCTGATAGAAGACAGTGACGTATTTGTGTCAATAAATTATCGTCCCAGAACTTTTCGAAGATAATTACTAGAATGAGTTTCAGAGGCAGTAGTGAGAGTTTTCTATAAATGCTGGTAATTAACAATGTTCATCATGAAAATACATAACATTCATCTAGGCCAGTTGTGTTAATAAGAGTCTATAAATGCAGTTGTGTTATTAAGAGTCTAAACTGATTCTCAAAGCAACCAAAATAATCAATTTTTAACCATTCGGTATCGTTTCCATAATACACCACAACAACTCCGCTAAGCAAGTCCACAACCGACTACTTTCAGATTAAGATAATTATCTCTGTTTCGCTTGTAACATCTGTGCTATAAATGGATGGATTTTCCTTTAATCAACAGGATAATTATTCGGGTAGACACGGCGATAACTAATAGGCTAGGCCACATGTCTCATTTCGAATCTTCGATATACACTAGTCCCACATAAAAGTCATGAATTTAATAAGCGAAGCTGAATGAGTCGCGTTAGTCACTACTGCTGAATGTTGTCGCTTCTGGTCGATCCGGTTCTAGAGAAGGCTCATCATGGCATTGCACGATAGAATGCAGGGGATGACGGTCGAACCAACTTGAGCAATATTTCCCGCTTGCACGAAAGCCCCGACATTGAACAAAAGAATTCTTCTCTCTGATATCAACTTCCAATTGCTGGTCATACACGATGCAGCAACGACAGCCATATTCAATTTGTTATCATTACAGACAGCATCGTGTATCAAATAACGGCTGCCGTATTGCAAGGTCACAACAACTCCACAGACCTGGCTGTTTGGACAACATTTGTCAGATCTTGTGTACAGCTGAGCCTTGACGACACTTTTGATGTAAATACCGAAATTGCCGGTTCCATATTCTGAAACGCAAATCCAAATAATTCGACAAAATGCTCTTTGTTTCATTGTCAAAATTCCGATTAAGACTCACCACTACCTGTCAATCATTCATTCAACCAACCATGAGTCATTTTCTGCTATTAGATTAGATTGACTTTTGGAATTGGATGAAATCTTTTTCTTTCAAACCGATTATTTTTTCATCTTATTTTAATCAGCAATTTATGTCCTTAAGAAATATGGGTGCTGTTACGCACTAAAATTCTAGTTTAATATTTTTTTCGCTAAATATTTGACACCACCAAAGCAGCAATGTCCACTCCGTTACCCAACTTTCTTATCCAAAAATTTTATTGAAAAACTAAAGCAACATCAAATAACTGTGTTAATCTTAACTCCATTGTATCACTTGTCTACAATTTCGGTAAACTTGTATTATCAACTCGGTAACACACTTTGCGGAATTTTTTTAATGCCAAAAAATTTGTCCACTCCGTTACGGTCAATTTTACTCAACAATACAAGTTCACAAAACTTAGTGGAAATGTTTCAAAAACGTATAGCTTTGAATATACTTGAATGAAAATATAATTCCATCAAAATACACAAAAGAGTAGGAAAATATCTGTTAAGATATTGGCAAAACACTCAAGAATTTCAAGACACCCAAGAATGTCCACTCCGTTACCAAATTTGCTTCTCCCTAAACTTTATTATAAATTTTATTGAAAAACTAAATCAATATCAAATAACTGCATGTTAATCTGAGCTTCAATGTTCCATTTAGCTAATATTGTTCTAGTAAACTACTCAGTAACATGCAATACGGCATTCTTGTAAATTTCTTATATGCCACAAGAATCGTCCACTCCGTTACTGCCAAATTTGCTCAACAATACATGTTCATGAAGCTCAATGGTCATGATTCACACATGCACATTTTTGAAAATTCACGAATACATGAAGGAAAGTAATTCCATCTTAACCAACCAAAGAATAAGAACATATAATGTGTATATATTTCTATTTTCTACCGTAATTCGAACAAATGTCCACTCCGTTACCTCTAAAAGTCCACTCCATTACCATTTCCGAGGGTATAAATAGCATCAAATGTAACGGAGTGGACAGGTAACGGAGTGGACAATTTCTAAATAATGCAGCACACATTTTGTTATTGACCACGTTTAGGACACCTTTTTTCTACATATCAATTTAGTTCATTAAGGAGATGAAACCTGGTAATTGATGCATACATAAGCATCTTTAATCTCGACTAATTCTCGGTAACGGAGTAGACACCTATTAAACGTATCATTCGCAGGTAATACCTTTTAAAACATATTATTGCGGTTTATCTTCGAAAACTCATCATATATATATAAAGACTGGTATGCATAAACAGAGACATGACTAAATGATTTTACTGATTTGCAGCGTGTCTAGTTCTTGTAAATTATGTGGTAGTACACGGATTTATGCGCGGTAACGGAGTGGACAATATTTCTGGAGACAACTGAAAATAATTTATTTATCCATGATAAGTATTGATTCATTCAATGACAAACTTACTAATGAAAAGCCTTTCAATTTTGATTATGAATAACATTAAGTTTTTATAAAACTATCATTTGTTGTCGCAAATTTTTAGTTATATTGCAGTGAAAGTGTGAAAGGGACAGTAACGGAGTGGACATTTTGGACATTAAAATGCAACAGATAAAATAAAAATTGAGGTATATGCCATGAATATCCGTGAAAACAATAATCTGATGAATATTAAATTCAAGAAACATCTGCATTTAAACGAAATTTTGGCGTATTCGATTTTTAAAATCGTTGGGACAATAGAAATGTCAAATTAATCTAATAGCAGTAGAGGCGCTCCAAACACAGGCATAGTAGGAAAGAAAAGAATTCGAAGACGATAGAAAGAGTCAGCAGAGTCACGGAGAAACGACGGAAGAAAACCATGACATATTGTTGGACTGAGAATAATTCTCAGCTGCATGGTCGCAGTGCATGAAGCTGTACTTTCATTATTTTCTTTGCATCGTATTCATTGAAGTGTCAGCTCTGAGACATTGGTACTGAGGGGGGGAAGTTCGATTGCGTGCAGCCATTTTGCCACCATATACCGAGTTCAACAAGGTAAATAGGGTAAGCTTTTTTTCTCCGAACGCAAGGCGAACATTATTCGCAGGAGTAACTACAATGATGTCACATGACTAAGTATTGCTTCATTTGTTTACTTATTTATTACGATAATGTATATAGCGCCCCATCAGGCGATTATGCAGAAGCACTCCCAAGTCCCAACCCAAGCACAGTTAAAAGGATAGATTTGAGATGCGCTTAGAAAGCCAGACCCTGTGATAAAGCTCTCTTTGGCAGCATAGGATTACAAAATTATTATATGAACCTACAATAAATTACTTTTGTTACCGAAAGGAGTTATTCAATGATAATATCAGTATATTGGCAGATAAAGGTTGGTTAATATATTATGTCGTACCCGGCTGACATTGTCTGGTCTTACTGCAGTCTTCGCCTGGTGGAGGACTTCCTGTACACATCGAACAATCACACTCTTTACAGTTTCAAAAGCATATGCATAACCTGTTTTATGTTTTGCTGTTGCAGATACTGAAGTGGTTTTCGCATTGAAATAATACATTATAATATAGACAAGCATCATGTTATGTATTCTGTAACGTCTGAGCTTAATACATGAAGGCAAGGCCGTAGCTAGGGGGGTGTTTTGGGTGTTTGAACACCCCCCGAAATGGAAAATGTGAAAAATAATAGAATACATTTACGAGCACATAATGTAAAAACCATGAAATAAAACCATAAAAACAACCCCCAAATGGAAGAATGAAAAAAACAGAATGCCGGATGACTAAAAAGGGAAATTGGTGACGTTTTTGAAGATTTCGGCTCGACGACTAAACACGTAAGTTTTTTAGGAAGGGAAATTGGTGAAACACCCCCCGAAATCAAATCTTGGGTATACGGCCTTGCATGAAGGTGTAGGATTAGGATATATCGCGTTCATTCCAGTTTTATCCGTCATCAATCCGAAGAAATCTATCATGATTTTAAAGAACAGAACGTTCTTTTAAGATCATGCAATCGTTTAATTTTAGTCAGGTCCTGGTTCTTCTGCGATCCTCTGCCCAACAGTCTTCTTTCTCAGACATACTTTGGTTTTTTCGAAAGAGACCGAGTCTCAAGCACATTATCATGACTCGCCCAGCTTTAAAAAAAATGCTAATGTTCTTGGTAAAATTAGTCATTAAAGACAGCGAGGAAATTACAATTATTGATTACTGGATTGGCGCGATAATTATTTCACAGTAAGACACGATGATACTGTTGCAATATTTTTTGATAAAAATTTAATTGCGACCTACCTAAGGTTGTAGTAGCCGCTGGTGGCTGTGTAGGAGTGGTTGTTGTTGTCGAATCCGTTGCTGTTGAGTCTGTTGTTGCCGAGTCTGTTGTTGTTGTTGTTAATTCAGTTGTTGTTGCTTCTGCTGTTGTTGTTTCAGGAGTGCAAGCTGAAAAATTGATCTCCATCACAATAATAATCACAATATAACAGAGGCAAGTTTGCGAATTTTTATTGATGCTCTCAAAAGTCAGTCAAAAAAATGCCACATTTCCTCTAAACGAGTGCATGCAGACCGCTACCGGTAGCGCGGTCATGCAAGAACCATGATAAGTAACGTACAGATCATCCCGTATAAAACGGCATAATTGTAGTAGGCTAGAGCGAACAAATCTTTGACCAGATATGGCGGATCCCATTATACACATCAAATGCCCCCAATTTTCGGGCAAATGTGTTTTTCGGGCAAAGGAAGCATGAGTGGAAAAACCTTTTTCGAAAATGTTTCGGACAAAGCACGAACGGGAGGATTTTTTCGGGCTAAAAATTTGCTGATCACTAAAAAAAGTCATCGGATTTTTTCGGGCAAAAAAGGTCATCAGATTTTTCGGCCGAGAACATCGGGATTTTTTATCCCCCACCCAAAAAATTTTAATTTTACTTTTCGGTCAAACAAGTTTAATCTTTGACACCCCCCACTGCCGAAATGTCCCCTACGCCTATGCATGGAACTACTATAAACTTCATCGATTATTAGGTGGCTTTAAACTCACCAAATGAACACTGCTGATTAAAGTCCGGCGCATTCGTTGCTAAGTATTCAAACGAGTCCGTTGGTTGGCTGAATGTATGGATGCATTGGTAGGTCGAAGAAGAAGCGTAATTAATGATCGTGAACGTTGACGTCGAAATGTAGGTATACTGGTCATAATTGGTCCTTGAAGGTGTGTCAGTTGTATAGTTAGTACCATCAACGTAGAGCGTGAAAATTGCGTTGATAGGGCTTATATCGCTGTCAGCGTAAATGGAACTGCACGTCAGTTGAACGCTCGACGAGTTGACCGTAGTGCAAGAACACATTGGACCTTGCCCTGAAATGCAGCGTAATAGTGCCTTACATGTAGCCTACAACTGTCCATTACACAATAATATTGAAAGTCTGGATTCATCTCGAAGTAAACAACAAATAACAATCACTTCGTCATTAGGCTTTATAATAGGCGTAATTATTATCAGCGTTTTCACAAATTTCTTACCAGGCCTAGAATAGAAACATTTAATATTCACCTACATAGCGCCATGCAAACTTGCCACAGTTTAATAATGGATATGCAGGTTGTCAGATTAAATTTGTATATAATAAGCCTGATGAACAGCCTACGAGAATGAATCATAATTTTTTTGTAGATGGTTATCTTCCTGTTGTATTGCATAGAATGCAAATGACTGAAGAGCTGTTATCCCAATGACAAATAGCAAACTCTTATTCGTATCTTAATCTCACAAAGACAGGGCTTAAAGTGTGGCTGGACGGTCATGGACGGCGTCCATGCACTTATTTTAAAATCTGAACGCCGTCCAGCCACTTATTGGCCAGCAGTGACTGGAAAGGTAAAGGGCGTCCAGGCACTTCTTTTGGAAAGATAAGGAGCGTCCAGGCACTTATTTTTCAGCACTTTAAGCACTGCACAAAGATATTTTAACACATAATTCTCATAATACGAAGAGGAGAGTGAACGTTAAGAGAATCATCACAGAGAGAACTGATGCCTGAATCGTAATAAAGAAATGCTTGAAGATTGTTAGGCCTGCATTATAAATCTATTGTAATGAGTATTAGAATACGATTGGGAAAGACACTTTCTAGGCAGTCTACTTACGAACTACAAGAACCTTGAAGTATTGGTTGGATCGATGTTCACACTGAGTGTAGTAAAATCCAGCCGTTGAAAGCAGATGCCCGGGTTCAGTCGTTGTGGTCATGTTCTTAATTGTAAGGCCGGATGAGCGGTCAAATGCGTAGTCTGCTGCATAACCGGGGTTGACCGTGTCATCGTTACTTACTATAGGAGTATCCTTTTCTCCATACGTTGCAATGTTCGACCATTCAACACTGTCAGGACTTGTAGGAAAGTAGATTAACAAGTCCATGGTTCCTTCATATTCGGCGATGTTTTTGAGCAGGATTGTGCATGGAATCACATCTATAATGAAAAGTGTGCTTTAATTCAGTATTCAGTATATTCGTTTAATTTCAAAGACAATCAATGTGACATATACCGCACCAAGTAACAGGTCAGAGATGTAAAATTATACACAGAAGTAAAATTAAAGCTTAGTAATAATAAGTAAGTATAGGTCTAAGTACATTCTTTAATGTACCAGCTGCAAAACGCACTCTGGTCTACAAACATATATAAAAACAAAACATGACACATTAAAAAACAAATAGGCCTATAGGACAAATCAGGCAGCCATCAACGGCGCCAATAATATAGCTCAAACCTATTGATGGTAATGTCACGACAGAGTCATCCTTAGGTAAAATGCCGCTCGAGAAGCACAAGTCACCACCGTCGAACTCCTACCCGTTGGCTATACACGGAGAGTCCAGCCGACAGTTCTCGTACCGATTCCCGATGATGATAGTTTAACAGCATTTTCAGTGTCTACAGAGCCGAGAAGCATAGTGCGAAGAGCAGCGACGGGCAGCACAACGCTGGAAACGTGGCACTACTACGGCACTGTTTTCGGTTGCTTGTAATTAGATCCTCTCTTTTCCCATTCATGTGTGCAACCGTTCGGCAATCGATAAAGACGAACCAATAATGACGAACCTGGAACCCCTTGATGTTGAGCGTAATCGACCAGTCCAAAAAGGAAAGACGCATGGTGAGGGTTGAACATAAAAATTTACAATCATTATCAATATACCGTCCAAACTCTAGCGACACTGATGAAGAAAAGTCAAAAACTCGATACTCGACATCAGTAAACATCAGAAAATCCGAACAAGAACTAGCTAGTTTCGCCACAGACGTAAAAATCTGCCATAACAACAGAAAGGCAAAATCGTCGGCCATGTTGGCCGACGACCATAGAGCTTTTCGTGTCAGCTCATAATGTTTCCGCATTCTGACTCTCTGAGTATCGATAAATCAAGACGTAGTGATTCTGTGAAATAACCACATCCATTAGTTTGCTCTTTAAAGATCCCCGAAGCCGATTCTTTTGAACGGGCCGAGGTGTCAGATTGCGTAACCAAACTCTAGTCCAATCTGTGTCCAATACTCACGATCCTGGAGGTATTTCTATCATACTGCGGAGGCGGGGGCAGCACACATTGGTCACGGTTAGGGTTTTAGCATGACATTGAAAATCCGAAGCACGAAATTAAGAACATTACGTTGTGTATTTTTAGAAGGAGTTTTCAAGTGTAGGCTATATTTCTCAGTTTCACAAAGATCATCATTAGTAGTCCTAATTTTGTGCTTTATTACGAAGAAATTTGTCAAACACTAAAAGTAAGCTCAGTCGCAGGTCTGTGTGTAACATAGGTCCATTCGGTGCGGTGCACCGAATGCCTCTGAGCCGAGTTTTGCTGCTATCGGCCAAAATGTCTTATGTGAGTGCAGCGAGTCTCAGTGTAGCGATTTAGGAAATCGCTATTTATTCCTACTAACCCACTTACGTGCCGCATCTTTTGCTATAGCTAGATCATGGTAGTTATTTTTAGCACTGCAGGCTGCAACGCGCTATTAATAGCTTCTACGTCGCAAATTACCCTATGCAAATGCGTAGTATTCCGCAGTATCGGCACGTGAGGGCTTTTGATTGGTTCTAAATTGCCCCACGCGGTTTTAGCGCCTAGTAGGTGGCCTGTGATTGGCTACAGAAATTCTCTTGGCGCAAATTTAGCTGTCGATCCGCAGTTGCCGCTTAGATTTGGACAGAGAAGGACCTGTCGGCAGCCGTGTAGTGAAGGTGATGGTTTCAAATGTAGAAATATTCGAGAAATTCAGATTTTCTGATCGAATTTATGAGAAGAATTGATTCTCCGATAACTGGGCAACTCATCGCTATAATCTGTGTCGCCGTTTCGCCCGAGAAACGTGCATTTGATGTCTGTTTGGTGACAAATATTTCCGGAGGAAGAAATTGTCAGAAATACATTGGGCAAAATTTTCCCAAGGGAGGATTCGCAATTCTTAAGACAGGGAAGTATTAACTTACGCTAATATCGGATCGAATCTAATAGTGACAATTATTGAAATGCGATAGATGCTATATATTGTGTTTATTCGATGATCGGAACTAGGGCAGAAGTTGAACACTGATTTAGTTATTGGCTATGTGTCAAATGCGAATGACTCTAAGGTTAAATTGAAAGCGGTTAACCTTAATTCAGGAGAGTGTTCTCCTTAGTCAGTGAAGTATTTTGGTTAATTGGGATAATTTGTATTTTAGATAAGGCTGTTGGTTTTTATAATAAAATTGCATAACGAAACAATCTAGTAATTTAAATACAACGAATATGTCTGCACCCAAATCCGAGGAGGTGAGGGAAATGGCCCAATTAGAAGAGGATAGAAATCCCTTACTAGTATCTTCTGAGAGTGAGGCAATTGATTGCTCAGTAGCGCCGCCTATTGTGGTAGAAAGGCTCTTGAATATTATTGAACTAAATCAGAAGCGATATGCGGAATTGGAGGATAATACCGAGAGAGTATTAGAGCAGCAGTCCAGACAGAAAAGACAATTAGGAGATAGGATAGCATAGCTCACTGTAGGTATTTCGCCTGACAAACCTGTTGTGTGGGAGTCGAACCCTAATGAGTACCAGAGTATTGGTACTGTTGCTTCCCTAACGGGAGCCGCTGACATATGTCCTGACTTGGCCCTGGTAGAAGCGAGAGAAAAACGGAAATACCCGACGACAGAGAGCTATGGTGAAACCGAATACCTGTGGAGCCGAGCAAGGCCCTTTAACTATGATACCTCTGATCCATTAGACCAGCGGTTCTCAACCTGTGGGTCGCGACCCCCACGGGGGTCGCCTAACGATTTGCCAGGTATCGCCTGGGTCCTTCAGAAATTAGTAAAATATGCAATGGTAATTTCAGCTCTAGTTACTATATTACAGCAATTTATAATAAACTTTTCTTATACTTTTTATATGATTCATTCATTAGATTGCGACAGCTAAAAAACGTTTTGCCATCTTAGTTTTCAAATGTAAAGTCCACTTTTACAATTCTTCCAAAAAAACAAGAGTGGTGTATAAGTCTTAGACCACCTCTCCGAGCACTGAAATCATAAGTAATGTTGTTAAGATGAAAAGCTTAAGAAAATTTCAGATGATGTGCAAGCCTACATTAACACATTAAAAATCCAAAAACAATTATTAAACAATTAGGGCCGAAACTCTCAAGTCTTATACCAAGGCCGTAGCTAGGGGGGTGTTTTGGGTGTTTGAACACCCCCCGAAATGGAAAATGGAAAAAATAATTGAATACATTTACGAGCACATGATGTAAAAACCATGAAATAAAACCATGAAAACACCCCCGAAATGGAAAATGGAAAAAATTGAATTAATTTGTGACATTTTTTCGGCCGGATGACTAAAAAAAGTCATGCACTTTTTCAGGAAGGAAAATTTGTGACATTTTCTGAAGATTTTGACCGGATGACTTAAAAAAGGTCATAAATTTTCGGGCGAAAAAAAACACCCCCAAAATCAAATCCTGGATACGGCCTTGTCTTATACCATAACTATCAGCATTGAAAATCTGAGCAATTTCGTTCAGATGACAGATGACAGCTAAAAATGCAGCCATTACACCGTGGAAAATTTTTTTTTAATCAATGGGGGAAACATATTTTGAGTCTTAAACCATGACTTTCAGCGCTGAAATTCTGAGGATTTTTTTTTAGTGAAAAATTGTAAACAAGGAGATGGGGCGCTTTTTATGTCTTACACCACGACTATCAGCACTGACATGATGAACAATTTCGTTAAAATTACAGCCTGAAATGCTGCCATTGCAGTGTGTGGAAATTCAAAAACATTTTGACAATTGGGAGAGGCACATCCCCTCTCCAAACCCTCTCCATGTTCGGCGCATTGATAAAGAACACACGTATGCCTATGGCCCAAGTTCATCAAATTGGTTGCCAACCAAAACGAATCAGCAAAGGTGAAATGAGTGTTAAGAAATGAAGGACTATTGACCAATTTTTAGATTAGCCTTTTGTTTAATAATTGTTAGGTTTCACAAGCTGAATAAACTTAGGCCTATGACATTTCAGCTTCAAATTACCGAATGGGTAATGATTAGCTTTCATAATCGCAAGAGCCAGGAAGCCTCAATTATTGTCGAAACCAGTTTTCGAGTTTTGAGAGTCAAAACGCATGAAATGGTAACAAAAATGCAGTTAAGAAATGAATGACTCAATCAATTTTGCAGTTGGGGGTCGTCATAACTTTCGAAACGTTGCCAAGAGGTCGCCGCACTAAAAAGGTTGAGAACCGCTGCATTAGACCATAGGGTTGAGCCCACACAACAGTGCGGAGGCTTTCGCAGGGGGTCACTGAGGCTGTTTCTCCCTCGGCCCTGGTAAGTGATAGTGAGTTGGGGGTAGGCCGACACGTGACTCCCAGCGGAAAGGCCAGTCCGTTACATCAGTGTTACTTATAACAGGCCTAAACCTTTTGAAAATTAAGTAGGCTAAGTGTAAGATACCATTAATTAAAAGTGTAGCTACCATAAAAGCCCCATAGTATAGGATGACGTAAATTTCTTTAAGATGTAGGCCTAATACTTATTTACATGTGGCCATAGCTTTTGGCAAGCCAACGGCCGATCAAACGACACTGCCCCTGCGGTAACACTATGAACTGACACTCGAGGAACCTTAAACACGGCCCTGCTCAGTCGTATATAGTAAATTAAATTTTAATATGGCGACGATGTGGTGAATAATAATTTAATTTTTAGACAACAGTATCGAAATACAAACCTTGAGACATGACATCCAACACCGAGAAGATAAGCAGACCGCATGATACTATAAGAATCATATCTCTGCTTCTGTCGCGGACCATGTCTGTTCAGTTGCTTTACTATCGTCGTTCTGTTTTCTAGCTGTGTAAACATGATGTGGAAAGTTAAGCTAAAAATAGAGTTGAAACTTTTAAACTTGAAGATTTCTATTTTACGCTTGGCTCGACCAATGGAAACTAAAACATTGTACTTCAGCATCTCAAATAGCCTAGCTGCGCATTGAAATGTGAAAAATCAAGTTTGAGAAATGCAGATGACCTGTAACAAAAATTAGTAGGCTAACTCAATTTCATTTGGCATTATCTGCTAACGATAACTAGAAGTTAACGACAACGCTGGAAGGCCTGTTTGACCAGATCAAGTTGGATATTGCCCAGTCAGCGTTAGAAAACGAAAAAACTAAAAGTGAGCGTCCTATCTAACCTTCCGACTAGTAAGACAGGACTCGTTCAGTCATTCATTCATTTCAAGAAGTCCACTCAGAAGCGGTCGCAGACAACTCCTTTGTTATGCCTACCTCTTGTCAAAGATGTGTAGCCGTATTCGAAGCGATTTAGAGCTCCAGGCGTTTTCTGACTGCAGCACCTTGTGCTCCAATAAGGATAACTGGTGAGTTTACTGGTTGGCTACCTCTTAAATAACTTTAAAGATCTAGGCCTACTTCGATGTTTGACCAGGATGACATTTTGATTGAACGACTGACATATGTGATCATCGCACAAGCTAGAATACCATCCATCTCTGTTCTTTCAGAAAAGTGACAACATAATGATAGCAAAAATTATTTTCAGGCAACGGTTACGGTTTCGCGAGTTTCATTGTGCGCTATTAGATTTCTATCTCAACCAGTTTATCAAACCTTGGTGTATAGGCCTACACGCATTACCTTTATTGACGTCAGCAGAGATAATTTCTACCCCACTGCAGCATGTAGGCTATTTAGGCTATCACCACTGGGAACATTACATGCATGCTTCCCAGTATTGCAATTATCACAATCGATGTAATGCATCGAAATTACAAAAACAGTCAGAACGATTCTAGTAAAGAAGTGTTGCAATGTGATCTAAATGCTATGGCGCGGAATCCGCAACCAACAGACGGTCATCAGAACTGATGACAACAACTGTGAGATACGAATCTCATTCTCACCAGTCAACAGTTCAAGAACGAAGCAAAGAAAATCAGCGAATCAAAGTCTTTCCATTCAGTAAAGAACTACTTACATGTACAGGTACATCCTGGACCATGCATTGCTGGTGTAAAGATTTCGATTGATCGAGAAGAACTTGAGTCTGGATTAATGAACAGCTCAACGCGATCAAAAGTAAGTAAGATATTCCTGCCGTTGATCGTCCCCTACTTAAGCTTCCCGGAGCATAGGCCTATCTACTTCATCCAGTCCAATAAACCAATGAAAGCATTGCATGCATTACCAATGCACTCAAGCAAAAATTATTAAAAATTATTTATGCATCTGTCGACGTGTGCGCTGTGCATTCACCCCATGTTTTATTGCTTGATATGACCGACAAAGACTGTTTAGGTATTGTATTGTATAATTTATGAGAATTTAAAAATCGCCTCTTGCAGTAGTAGCTATTCATAGACGCGCTCAGCGTGACAGCCCTGAGGAAATAAAGCTTTCATGCAGCGCAGGGACGAGGATGCCACCCATTGTTGACTATTGTAATACTCGTTGTCGTCAATCATTACAAATAAAACGACCACAATATGCCCCATCAATTTATTCGAATATCGCCCATCTCCCCGCAAATCAAATCTTAACCAAATCAACTTAAATAAACAATGAAACCCTCGAATAGAATCTGTCTGTCCGAGGCATAATTATGCAAAGCACTAAAAGTCATCACTTTTTTGGCAGGAAAAATTTAGTATATTTTCCAGACAAATGACAAAAAGGGTCATCAGATATTTTCTGGCGAAGATCACCGAAAAGTTTGGCCCCTCATCGGAAATTTTGGCCCCTCGTCGGAAATTTCTGTATCCGCCTCTGGCAGCCTGTACCTTTAAACACCGGTTGAGCGCGCATCCTAACTTTCTGGCAGCCAAGGGGGATGTTTACCACCCCTCCCCTTATGTTTTCCATATAAAACTTTTTTCGTACGCCTGCGCATTGATATTTTGGTAATTGGTATCTAGGTTGTTGCAGTGGTTCAATTATACACATCTTGAGGCAGGAAAGCGTGATGCTAATTATCCCATGCTATTCAAACTTATTGCCGATATAATAAATAAAAACATGAGTTAATTGGTAATATTTTATCAAAACAAAAACGTAACTCAGCGTGAGCGTTTGTGGTGACCTGATTAGCTGTAAAATGCTAATACGATGTACTTGAATTCTGGGGTCTCCTCTCATTATACACTACGTTAACAACTTAACAATTTATGTATATACATGCATTGTATCAAATCCTATTCTATTGCACTTTGCTTTGGGATTCATGTAGCTCCTGCTCCGTAACAATCTACTTAGCAGAATACCGCATACAACATCACCAGGCTTATGACCAGCATTTCGTTTGGAATTAAAGGAATGATGAGCTGGTGTTCAACCGGGTGCATACCGAACATTTCAAAAATTCAACGAAAATCCGAAATATATGAGGCCTAGGCAGGAGAGAGGTGCATCAGTGGAGAAGTAGGCAAGGCCATAGCTAGGGGGTGTTTTGGGTGTTTGAACACCCCCCGAAATAACAAATGTAAAAACTAATTGAATGCATTTACGAGCACATGATGCAAAATCCATGAAATAAAACCATGAGGATACCCCCTGAAATGGAAAATGGAAAAAAATTGAATTAATTGGTGACATTTTCTGACGAATTCGGCCAAATGACTAAAAGAAAAGTCATCAGTTTTTCAGGAAGGGGAATTTTTGAAATTTTCCACAGATTTCGACCGGATGACCTTAAAAAAGGTCATCAGTTTCTCGGGCGGGAAAGAAACACACCCCCCCCCCCAAATCAAATCCTGGCTACGACTTTGGGAGTAGGCTTCACTGACCTCACAAAGCTCTTAAGAATCACTATTAGGATTTCATGAAATAGCTTTCTAAATTTATTTCTACGACAAAACGACTATCGTATAGGCCAACGCATACGTGCGAAAAATGTTCCACTAGGTTCGGTGTATTTCTTCATACTTGCCAATAAATAGCAAGTCATTAAGTAAGACTTATGTATCAATCGATGAACGTCAAGTTGGAAAAATAATAAATTTATACATTATTGATGACGGATTTTTATGAGCATCTGACTTTCAATAAACCTAGAGCATCAACCGAAAACTGTTTGAGACCCATGATGCAAGGATAGGCGCTTAATTTTTATACATGCTACTTTAAGAGTAGATTTTGCCAAAGACCCCGAACGCTTCGCTGGGCACGTTATATCTAGGCCTATACTAGTTTTAGACGGGTTCTGAGTTCTATAGGCCTACAGTCCTACACTATTCACTAACCACGGCGATTTATGGATGCAAAGTGATAAAGTAGTTTTCAGTATTACTGTTAAGCGACGCGAGACAGAAAAACCGAGTATGTTTTGTAGGCCCTAATTGTATGTTGGTTTATGCAGCGATGCTATTGTGATAGAGAGACCACATGTAATTTTGCAGGAGTGGCAAACACAGAGGTCATAAGCCTGGATAGTGTTAAGTATAGCTTGAAAAATGTAAGGCAACAATTAAGAATGTCATTTATAAAGAAATGTAAATTTATGTTTCACACGATGTGTAATTTGTATCACTAGTGCTGTAGTGCGAAAGAATTTGTTAAAAACCAAGAAGCAGCCTAGTAGTAGTCTAGTTAAGAAATTGGTGCCAATTTACAGGGCAGTTGCCTCAAGGGCTGTACTGGTAAATTCTGAGGTGAGTACACGCTGACCGAGAAAAAAACCTTTTTGTTCCCGAAATTTCTGACGACCCTTTTTTAGTCATCCGGCCAAAATCTTCAGAAAATGTAATAAATTTCCCGTCCCCAAAATCTGATGAATTTTTTACTCGTTCGCTTAGAAATACACCTAAAGAGCCGCATGTACCCTAATGTACTCGCGTATACCCGTGTACCCTGCTTTTTTACCTGCGTATACCCTGGTTTTCGAGAGGTGAGTATACGATGCCGTTTTCCACCGGAGGCGAGTACACGCTGTATACCCGCGTAGGCCTATACCTTTGTGTACAGTCCTGGTTGTCTCCATCTTGCCCTTATGTGCGGGCGCCAATGGTGTATAAATCGTCCTTGGTTATACCGTAGCAACAAAGCGAAGAATTTATGGCAACAAATCCTCTCGACTTGGTCATTCCATGGCTGTGTAAAGGGCGTGTCTATTATACAATACAATACAATACAATTAGTCATTTATAACGCGCTTTAACAAAACAAGTCTTGCACAAGAGCGCGCTTCACTACAAATCTAGTTATAATACAATGAAAACAAATGAGTTTTTAGCTTTGATTTAAATTCTGCAACAGATGAGCACTGGCGAATGGAGGTTGGTAGACTGTTCCATTCTTTAGGTCCTGATGCTGAGAAGGCACGGCTTCCAAGCTTCCGGTATGTGCGAAGTGTAGCAAAATCACTTCGCGAGGACGAACGAAGTCCTCTGGACTTAGAGGCGGAACATGGCGTGACCATCGATGCCATGTAGGATGGAGAGGTTCCGTAGTGGATATGAAACATCAGGAGGGAAATTTTGAAAGCAATACGAGCACGGATAGGAAGCCAGTGTAGTTGTTTCAGAGTTGAAGTGATGTGGTCTCTGGGACCAAGACCTTTTATCAGACGAGCGGCCGTATGAAGAACTGAAGACAGGGGTTGAAGTGTTGATGATGGAAGACCAGATAGAACCGAGTTGCAGTAATCGAGGCGAGAGATGACGAGGGCTTGAGTGAGAATACGAAGGCAAGTTTCATTCAAACAACGTTTCACTTGTCGAATTCGACGAAGGTGGAAAAAGCATGCTCTGGCTACAGAAGATATATGGTGATTCATCTTTAAACTGCAGTCCAGTAGCACACCGAGATCACGGATCACATCAGATGGTGGAATAGAGCAGTTGGAGTCGAGGTCAAGAGTTTTCATTAGTTTATCATCGATTCGTCCACTTTGACGGTCAAACCAAATGAGTTCTGTCTTGGTGGCATTTAACTTCAAACGCATAGATGCACACCAAGACTGAATATCACGGAAACAGGCTGCAATCTTGACTTTGATGTTACCAATGTTCTGTCCGATAGCTTTATGTAGAGTTGTGTGTCATCAGCATATAGGTGAATCATGAGACCATGTTGCAAGGCGATGTTGACAATGTTGGAGGTGTATAAAATAAAGAGGAGTGGGCCAAGAATGGAGCCTTGGGGGACGCCGAAAAGGACAAAAAACATTTTAGAAGAGGACCCACCAAGTTTATTACTGTAAGATCGTGAGGAGAGGAAAGAGGCAATCCACTGAATAGCTGAAGCAGTCACGCCAAATTGAGTTTGTAGGAGTTTAAGGAGAATGGTGTGATCCACACAGTCGAAGGCCGCAGAGAAATCCAGAAGTAGCAGGGCTGCAATGAGTCCCGAGTCAAGGGCCAGAACAATGTCGTTGTAGACTTTAATGACTGCAGTTTCGGTAGAGTGATGACGACGAAATCCAGATTGCGTTGTTGGAAGCAGATGATTTGATTCAATGTAGAAAGATAGTTGTTTATGAATAACACGTTCGACGAGTTTCGAGATGAAGGACAAATTCGAGATGGGCCGGTAGCTGGCCGGATCTGTCGGGTCTAATCCTGACTTCTTTACACGAGGTCGAATGATGGCGCGCTTGTGTTTAGATGGTAGACACGCTTGGGTTATGGAAACATTGATGAGGAGTGCAGGGATCGGAGCGAAAATGACGTAAAGAGATTTGAGGAGCCAAGTAGGTGCAGAATCCAATTCACACTGCTTTGATGACGAATCGTTTATAAGTTTTTCAACTTCACCAACTGTGACTTCGTCGAACTTGCATAGTGAATGTGAAATCGGAGGTAGATTTGAAAAATCCGGAGTCGGTGCATCTTTAGTCGAATCACGGATCATGTCTATTTTATTTTCAAAATAATCAAGGAGTGTATCTGGAGAGATGCGTGAGGAGGTGTCTTGAGGAGGTGTAAGTAGCGTGTTCAAGGATTTCCAGAGTGTTCGACCATCACCTTGAGCACTCTCGATGCTGTGACGAAGATAATTTGAACGTTTTTGCTGAAACAAGATTCGTTGAGCTTTAACCTGGGTTCTCCAGCGTAGCTCTCTGTCTTTAGAAGGCGAATTTCGAAATTGGCGTTCGAGGCGACGAGTTGACTTTATTGATGTAGCACAGATTCCATCGAACCATGGGCAGTCAGGTACTTTTCGTATAGTTATTTCTCTTCGAGGGGCATGTTGATCAAAAAGATCTTCCATGGTTGAGTCGTAGAGATCGAAGAGCTCTGCAGCGTTAACATTTGAGTCTTCCTTCCATAATGCTTGTTTAAAGAGGTCGGTGGATTCGAGATCAGAACCAAAAGCTGATTGATCGAATTTTCCGAAGGAGCGGCGTACAACCGACTGACGGATTATGTCGGTATTCGGGACAAGTTGCGAACTATCTCGACATTTTGCATCGTTTGAATAGATTCATAGTAGCCTACATTTATGCATTCTGTTCTAAGTTCGACCATTTGTAGTAGGTCTACCTTGAAAAAGAGAGATAGACATCAGCAGCAAATCAACAACTTTGACACGTTCTTTCATCGTATGGGCCCACTCCTGTTATGCTTTCGAACAACTGTCTGCAATGAAACTTGGAAATTTCACACTAAATTTTATTGAAACCAACAATCCTTTTCTATATGCAGGCTAAAGGTGTAGAGACCATGGGCGGAGACTTAGGGGAACAGAGGAACGGTTTCCCAAAGTTTATCGTGGGAGTTCGAAGCTGCTTATGTAGTATTACCGCAATATACCATAAATGTTTAATAAACTTCATCCAAAAAGCTATTATCTAATGTTTAATCACAATGAGCAATCTTGTTAAGATGACCGCTGAAAATGCTATCACACAGTGTGAAATTTAAAAAAAGTAAACTATGTGTAGTCATTTATGGCTGTCCGATGGAAATGTCTCTCAGCACTGAATTATGAGCGATTGTTCTTAGATGACAGCTTAAAATGTTAACACTGCAGCTTGGAAAACTAAAAAATAGAAGGATGGGACACTTTTCAAGTCTTAATCCATGACCAATAATGACCATCTGTCATGATGAACAATTGATGAGCAGTTTCGTTAAAACAGCAGCTTAAAATATTACCATTAAAGTGTCAAATTAAACAAAATTAAACATGGGAAGGGGTATTTATATAAATGTTAAATAACACACTGGAAAATCACTGAAGTTATGAACAATTTTGCTAAGAATAAAGACTGCTTAGATTGCTTCAGTTTCAGTGTGCAAATTCTAAAAATCGTGCGCGATGGAAGGGACTCTCCGAAAGTCTTAAATCATGACTATATGTCTTAAAAAATAAAATTAATAAATTGTGCTGAGATGACCACTTAAAATCCTATCGTTGCAGTTTGGAAAATAAACAAATTTAAGCAACGTGGAGGGCGCTAGTACATGTAGGTCACAGTTTAAAACATTTAAAGGAGATATTAATATTTAGGACTAGCGCGAAGCTGACGAAGTTGTTTTGACATTTGCTATTGGTTTCCATCAAATTTATCATGACATCGGCACATGGTAATGTTTGACTTAATTGCATAGGCTTACAAGTAAGTCATAAATTTCATGCATACAATACAAATACTTTCATAAATAACATTACCAAATCATATCGGAATGTGTTAAATTTAATTTTAAGATACTTACTTCACAACTTAGACAATAATATAAAAAAATTAGAGAGCATCACTATTTTTGCTGATGAAAGAGTATGTCACCCGATTTTGACTCAATAGTATGCTTACGGCCATGATCGCCCCCCAGAATTTTTGCAGGAGGGGCAAAGCACGATGGTCACGGCCAAACTGTTTAGGTTGAAAAATGCAATGCTATAAATTTAGGATCATGCATGGTTATTTTTCATAAAGCTTTTTAGTGTATATTTCTCTGTTTCACATTTACATAGTTTTTAATACGAATACGTCGAATAGTTTCTTTAGTGTGAAGAAATTTGTTTAAAATCATTAAAACGTGCGTTCATGAAGGCGTGCAATAAGTCGATTTGCCCTCTGAAAAACTGACACCTTTTTTCGTACAGCCATTCATTCATGCTCCCTCTATATAGTCACTTCTATATTCTAATTGTATTTTCCAAACTTCTAAAGCACCACTTGAAAGTCAATTGTGGGCGCCAACTTATTCACCGAGTTAAAGAGCTGTTCAAATGGAAGTCAAAAGGAGGTCCTTGCCCGGCTGACAGAGGGACAATGGCGGCAGAGCAGCTGTTAGGAGGAAGACCCGAAAATCAGATGAGTAGCGGTGTGAATTCTTGGCATTTCATGAAGTAAGTAGCATATAGTTCACATTTTATAAGTAAGAAACTGAAATCACCGGAATATGTGCAAATATCGAAACTCCAACTAGTTTGCGCCAGTCGTAAGCACGTTAAGAATCTGAAATTATTTAGGATAAAGAGTCTCTATAATTTGTATTACCAAAAGCTGGGTTGGAAAATAAAAAAGACACTTAAAATTTTCCATTAGGGAAGTAGCCACCCTACTCTAACGTACTGCTCAAAATGATGTGATGTCATGAGGATCAACACTAAAGGTAGATCTATTTACAGGCCTACTTATCTTCATCTCATTCATTCATTCATTCATTCATTCAGCCATTTATATAGCGCCCCTTCAATTCAAGAAACTACTCAGAGGCTCTCCCAGCCCAACCACAAACAAAGAAAAAAGACTTGAGATACTTGTAAAACCCAGCCGGATGGGCCACAAGTAGAGAACGAAGCGTGACCGGGAGGTCGTTCCAGATAGTAGGCCCCCGACCGAGAAAGCACGGCGCCGCTTAATAGCCAAACGAGCCCGCGGGACCAGAAGCTCACCTTTAGCCGAAGAGCGAAGTACACGACGCGCTGCAACGTCAGAGACTGGACAGCAAAGATCACGCAAGTATGACGGAGCACAGCCAAGGACACAGCGAGAGACCACAGCAGCAATGCGGTATGAGATCCGCTGGGACACAGGCAGCCAGTGCATGACATCACGCATATACATGTAGGCAGAGACAGGAGCAAATTTAGGAAACCGCCCAACAAGACGATCGAGCAGCCGAGCGCAAGACGTGGTGTCTAGACACTCAGCGCTCGACTACACGCATGGCAAATAATACAGCTATTCATAAACCACGTTTCAAATACCTATAAATTTGGGTCTGTTGTATGCTTATGTCAAGTTATCGCAATTTCGTAAGCTGCTTTTCTTCTACAATTTCGAGATTGATGACGTAACCTATTGTTGAAGATGTTGCGATCCATCCAGGGGTCACGATTGTGGGACGTTATTTCTGTATAAGGTCATTGTTTAACTACGTGACGCTCGAGGGTGGAGTCATTGAAAGCGAAACGAAGCGTTACGTGGGTGGGTGTTGGGATCTAAATGTTAAGAAACGCCCTTACCAACAGTTGAGTTCACTCACTCTCTCGGCGCATAATAAACAATATTTATTATGCAAAGTCTTATTTTGGTCCTCACGTCTTATATCCGAAGTATCTTTGTGACCTTATTCTTCGCCCAATTCTGTATGTATGTATGTATTATGTATGTATGTATGTACATGTATGTATGTGTGCATGTATGTATGTATGTATGTATGCATGCATGCATGTATGTAGGTAGGTATGTATGTAGGTAGGTAGGTATGTATGTATGTATGTATGTATGTATGTATGTATGTATGTATGTATGTATGTATGTATGTATGTATGTATGTATGTATGTATGTATGTATGTAATATATGCATGTATGTATATATGTATGTTGAGTTACATCAATTGAAACAGAAAGTATATCTAAATGAAGAATGTTCTTAGACTTAGAGGAAGGTGCAAAGCGTCAGAGATCCACGTTCTTGGTAGAACCTTCCAGCATAACCACAGTGTCGGAGAACTAAGTGTCGGTTAGGGTAAGGTCAGGCGTTGTGAGGGTTGGCAAGGATCAGGTTAGGCGTCGTGGGTGTCGGTTAGGCCTAGTGCTTGTGTCGTTATTAGATAGTGTCCAAAGATGCAGTATTTGCCGGTTCCCCATACTATAGTTTTGCGCGGAAACTTCCCACCTTCGATCACAAGCCAAAAGGGCCTACTCATTGCTTTGCCCGAGGCTGCACGACTGTACCGGCCAACAACGATAGAAATTACACCCAGCGATTTTTATACAAGAACATTCATAGGACCTGATCTCTATGTGATCCTTATCTCGAACTCATCCCCCTTCCCGTCTTCTCGGTATGCGGACTGTTCGTAAAACTGATGCAACTGAGCAGATGTTGGCAATCTAATGCTTTAGCGTTCGATTTTTCTCTCAGTGCATCATTAATATTTCATCAATCCAACTTCTACCTTGTATGTGCACTTGTTATAGCGCCCCTTCAAGCTCCATTCTACTCAGAGGCGCTCCCGAATGCAGAGCGGACACTGCATCGGAGTTTCACGCCGAAGCGCTGAGCAATTGTGCGTGAAGGACTTGCCCAAGGTCCTTACGCGGCGAGGTGGATTCGAACCTCGAACCTTCCGGCTTCAAGGCAACGACGCCACCAGTATTATTATTATTACCATTTATTAATATGATTTTTTAATATGATTTAATATTACAATTTTATTATTATTATTATCATTATTGCATTATATCCCTATTACTTTCAGTTATGTTCTAATTAATTAAGTCTTAGTTAAGTATTAATACTGACTTGCACTAAAATAGTCTTGGAGCTAGGGGTCAGGGTTATATAAGCTGTTAGCTTTTTCCTGATTCCTTTTGCACTATGTTTTTTAAGGCTTGTTTATACTATTTGACTTGTGTGTGTTAGGGCTGCCAACTCTTTATTTTGCCATTCCGGGACGGCCGCAGTCACTATAATATGACATTTAGGCGTATACCAATTTACACCGTCCACATAATTTATAGGCCTATTGCATATGCACAAAGTCGTGAAAAACAGCGCGTCATCTCTCAAAAAGCATTAGAACGGAGTTCAACGGACTAATAGTAGGCCTGCATAGGACTCAATAGGCCTATAGGCTAATGCTAGTGAGTAGGGCCTATCATTGGTTTCAACGTTTTCAAGACTTCAATCCAGCACTGTCCAACATTCGATGTTCAGCCAACAGCGCTAGGTTTGATATAGCGCAGGTTTACAAAATCATAACGCAACTTGCCGAGTTTAGTGTGCAAAATGACAACATTTTGCCAAGTGCATCTCTGCCATGAATTCCGGGACAATTTGAGATCAATCCGGGACACGGGACGCACTCGGCCGATTCCGGGACTTTCCCGGCGAATCCGGGACGGTTGGCAGCCCTAGTGTGTGTGCAATAAACAAGTTCATTCAAGTTCATTCATTCACTACACCACCGCGCCCCACATGAATCATTTCATCAGCCCGACTTTCATTTGACCTAGAAGGTTTTTTCATCAATCCAGCTTCTATCTGGCCAGAATTTTTTCAATTCGACTTAGGCTATAATAGCCTAGCCCAGTGATTCTCAAACTTCCGCAGGCCACGGACCGGCAATAATTTTTGTTGGAAGCTTGCGGACCACTAACTTTAATGGCATGCGCAAACAAAATCGAACTATATAGGCCTATTATAAAAAAGACTATTACAGGGTTATTCGCAATTAGGAATTTGCTTCCTTAATTAGAACATATTCCTAATAGCATTTCAGTTATTTCTCAATTTAATTGTCATTGCATTTTTAAAATTTGAACTCAAAGTTTCAAACAAGATTAGAAGTTTGTTAATGTTGGCCTATAAGAAGATCTGCAAAAATAGACAATGACACACTAAGATTTTGCGCTAATGATGGAAACACGTGCTCGAAATAAAACACAGAAATCAGAATGTCACCACATTTTAAATATAATAGTGAATCATATTTTCGTGTGCATGGTCGATTCCCATTTAGCTTGGATGCTCGCATAGGAAACCAGTTCAGAATTATCACTTTATGCATTCAGAGTTTCTGAGCGGCCACGCTCTTACAATGTTCTTTCATTTAAAGAGTAAAAGAAAAAAAATCCCGGACAGGTTTATTTACATTTTGCAAATTTTTTTAATCAGACAAACACATTTGTTTATATTTATCATGTTATAAAATTAAAAGAGTAAAAATACCTACACCCAGTAAGAAAAAACTTAATGATTGATCAGCATTTAGGCCTACTTGACTATCGCACACAAAAGAATCAACAGAAATAAAGCTAAACTGACTGCAGTAGACCTATATAGACGTAGAAAATTAATTTTTAAAATACAAATTGTTTGAAAAGTCAGTTAGCAAGTTAAAATAAGGCACTGGCAATGTATTTTTTAAATTCGAGGAAGAAGTTTGAATAAATTTTGAATGACAATTCAAACAATTTCACAGTTTGAAACATTTGTAAAAATATTTATAATTTATTTTGACTTCTTCACGGACCGGTGATCAGGTCTCCGCGGACCGGCGCCGGTCCGCGGACCACCACTTTGAGAACCACTGGCCTAGCCTATTTGACAAAGAATTTTCATCAATCCAACTATATTCTAGACTGCCCTGAAAAGCCAAAACACACTTTTGACTGTTATAGCTTACCAGTTAGGCCTACTATGTTTTACCAGTTACCGTGTTTTGGCTTTTCAGGGCAGTAGACTTATACGCCTACTGAGATATTTAATTAATTAGGCTGCAAAAGCGGCAACAAAATTGAATTTTCCAAAGACTTTATGACGTAACGATTGCGTCATTGTAGATTATTGTAACGGTTACTAAGTAGCAGTAATTAAGTAGCCTTGAGCATTCGCCAGATAAGAACTGGGCGAATCAAAATTAATTTTTTGAAATTTTCGCAAATGTCTATCGAAGTTTTTCGTATTCTGCTCAAGCAAAATACTATTTCGATTGAATGTTCGACGAAGGATATCAGGTAAATCAAAACGATTACGAAACTACGATTTTTTATCGAAATTTTAAATTTATAAATTGAAGCTACAAACCTTGAAGTAACTTTATTTTGATGAGTCTCAATAGGCCCCTAACTTATTCGTTTTGTTATAATGTATTACATGAATTTCAGTTTTTAATGAACAAATTTGTTTTAAAATTTTGTTTCAATAAGTTTGCGAGACTATCTGAAATCTATAGCGTTGGAAGGTATTTCTTTGTACCTTTTGACATAATTGTTTAAATTGATATAACCTAGGTTGATTTTAATTTTATTTATTTAAGCATTTTGGTGAAACTCGGCGACTTATATTGCGTCATAATATATTCTGTGATACTAGAAAGTCCCAGCGTTTGATTTGTTCGGTCCGACGACTACTCGACCCGGACCACCACGGACTACTCTCACGGACAACCCTTCTGACTCAACGCAACGCCTGGCTTTCGAGTAGCGCTTTAGAAATTTCGAGTTTACGATTACGATTACGATAAGCACCTTAGGTATATTATTTGTTTTCTAGCTACAATTCTAGCCTATATGGCATGTATCTACACGAATTCATAGGAAGACAAGCCATTTGGGTTTCAGATGCAAGAAAACAGTGGTGTGAAATATGCCAGAGAAAAAGGCTGCCATTTTTACCTTTAAAGGCCTATGCATTTATGCCTTACCAAATTTTATAAAAATATTTGAAACAGAGCAAAAGTTACATCATTTTTAGTGAGCCCACCCACTGTTTTTTTGACGATCCAAAAACGTGATGCAACAAAAAGTAGTAAAAACGATTTAATCAAATCATAATCTCAAATAATTCTTATCAAATGAACTTGTTAATCCTACAGAGTATAGACTGACGCAAATCCAAACTAGGCCTACATGTATAATACTGCAATAATGTCTCAGTATAACTATAGCCTAAGTTGAAATATCACTCGTGCATAATAAGCACTGGCCCCAGATGGCCTAACGCTGTTGCCCGTGCAATATCAAGTGACCTGCAACAGGCTGCAAGGCCATAGTGGTTTATCAAGTCATTGGTATCCAGCTTGGAGGAAAGAAGTCTTCTTTTGTAAACTGTTCATACAATTGAGATCCTAATCGCGGCCAGTCCTCATAGTAGATGGTTGTCCCTTTAGCCAACCACGCTCCCCACCAACTATATGTTCCAGTTGACATAATCACGTGGTCACACAGGGACAGTATCGCCAGGTCTAAACCGTCAGAATGACCCAAGCTGTAAATGACGTTGACGGAAGCATTGGTTGACAGATTTTCGGGAATGACGATGTTTTCCCTGATCCATTTAGGATCTTCCGACATCGCGATGAACTGGACGCGAGAGTATCTATCTATAAAGAAGGCCATGGCGTTTTCAAAGTAAGTCGCATTCGGCACCGTGAATCCATATTCAAGGGCTTCTTCATTGGCAATATCTCCTCTTCGTACGTGTATTCCCACTCTCACGAATCCAACTTTCTTCCACCCTCGGGGAATGTTCCTTTTAAGAAAGTCTTCGGCGAATCGTTGAATTTCGTCCTTGAACACCAGATGGCGTCTGAGTCGGTGCTCAACCGCCATCGTATATTTCCAACTCTGGCGGAATCCATCAACGAGAATGGAACTATTTTCAGCTTCCTGAATCTGCTTCCTAGTGATCTCATCATACGTCAGATATCTCGCTTCACCGATCGTATGACATGGGCAGAGATCATGATCTACTCGTTCGAGATTCAGCTGGAAAACCGTCTCAATCGTGAGTCTTTCAGTGGTGTTCTTTAAGACTGGTGTTCTGCCAGTAAGTTCTGCGGCGAACACAACGGCTGCGAAGTCGAAGAGTTGATTTCCGAGGCCTCGACCTTCGTAGATCGAATCGTGAAAGCTGACGAACTGAGACGTGTCGTGATCGCGTGTAATGTTATTGAGCCGAGCTACATCGAAGTGCTTCGTTGTTTTTGAAGACGAGGTCACGCCCAGATCTTGGGTGCTGTTCATTGACGAAAAGACAGGACATTGCGATGTTGGAGTGAGAAGAAGACTTTTAAACAGTCTCCGACCATGTGGCTGGAGATAGAAATAGAAGAACGCACCTATTAAAATTCCCTGCAAGGCTAGCAAACCAACAGATCCATATTTCCACGGATTAGACATTGCAATGCCTTCGGTTTTCAAATTCAAATAATAGCCTAGACCGTTAATTCTATACTGAAGTTCAGGTGTCTATTGGTCGATATCACTGGACCATAATTACTTATTTCGTTTTCTGTAGTTCAGGCGTATACGTTTGAACAGAAACATACTCCATATGTAATATTATACTGACCTTAGAATTAACGGTTAATGGAAGTTGGCATGTATATAGAGAATCCAGAGCAGTGTCTACCAGCTGATCTGCATAATAGCCTATATAGGCTAAGTCATTATCTCCGCCAGGATATTGCGACGAGACAATTTCAGTATTAAAATAATGCCATGGAGGCGCGTGCATGGCCGTACAATTGAATCGCATATGCTGTTTGCGATTCGTACGTCTAGGACAGCTGCCCAACCTGCATGCGGCCCACTGAGTGATTTCAAGTGGCCCGCCCAAGCTCACCGTTTGAACTTTGTGAAGATGAAGTGAAGGATAAAGTCACTGGTCGATTGTACCGCTAATTCTTTTAATCAATATTGTAACAGCCAGTCCGCCGACTAATAGCCTAAGTATTATTATTATCTTCTTTTCTATCATTGCAAGGGGTCAAGTTGACGTTTTTTTACCAAGAGATTGATACATTTATCAGCTCAGTTATATATATATATATAATATTATATATATATAATTATATACACGACTTCCGGCTTTAAGAAATTTTATTTGTCTATACTCAACTAAACTGAATTCGCAGACCGTCCAGACCAATGAAACCATGCACTGCTCATAACTTCAAGTGAGCTGCTGAGATGTGTATACATGCATTGCAGAGGTTCAGTTCGTTTGTAAGTACCTTTCAAGAGATAGTCCAGGTTGGAAGGAATTAAGCAATCGAAGAGTCCATGCACAGCGCCGATAATAAATGGCGAAGTCTTGGGTTCTTTCTCTACGACGACTACGAATGCTCCTTGAACATATTACATATAAGAACTTCCAAGGGCGGATCCAGGAATTTTCGAAGGGGGGGCCAAAAAATTGTTGGGCTGGGGTCGGAAATTTTTTCGTTGATCTTTCGCCGAAAAATCTGATGAACTTTTTTAGTGGTTTTTGGCCGAAACCAGAGTTTAATTTAGCCCCCACCTCTGGGGGAATTGAGGTTTTCGGAGGGGTAGATAATTGACCGTCTGAAGACAATCATGAGGCGCGCAGCGCCGATAGTGGTAGGGGAGGGGTGTGGGGAGGGGATATGCCCCTCCCCACCAGAAACTTTTTGAATTTTCACATTGCAATGGTAGCATTTTAAGCTGTTATCTTAACAAATTAGCTGTACTTTTCAGTGCTTGTAAGAGTGCCATAAGGTGTCAATAAATATGGACTTTACTTAAAAACTTCTTTCCCGAAAACTAGATGTTCTTTTTTAAGTAATCCGCCGGAAATCTTCAAAAAGGGTGTTCAATTTTCCTTCCCAAAACACTGATGAAATTTTTGGGTCATCCGTGCGAAATCTTAAAAAAGGTGTTTAATTTTTCGTCTAAAAAGAGTGATGACATTTTATTCATCCATGCGAAATTTTCAAAAAAGGTGTTTAATTTCGCATCCCAAAAAAACTGATGACTTGTTGTAGTAATCCCTGCGAAATCTTAAAAAAGGTGTTTAATTTTTCGTCTAAAAGGAGTGATGACTTTTTAGTCTCCCGTGCGAAATTTTCAAAAAAAGGTGTTCAATTTAGAATTAAAAAACTGATGACTTTTTGTAGTCATCCGTGCGAAATCTTAAAAAAGGTGTTTAATTTTTCGTCTAAAAAGAGTGATGACTTTTTATTCTTCCGTGCGAAATTATCAAAAAAGGTGTTTAATTTCGCATCCCAAAAAACTGATGACTTGTTGTAGTCATCCCTGCGAAATCTTAAAAAAGGTGTTTAATTTTTCGTCTGAAAGGAGTGATGACTTTTTAGTCTCCCGTGCGAAAGTTTCAAAAAAGGTGTTCAATTTAGCATCCCAAAAACTGATGACTTTTTAAGACTAGAATAAATAAAATACTTCCGGTACGTGACTTTTTGGCGCCGCCGTTTTGGCGCCGCCGTTTTGACGCCGCCGTTTTGGCGCCGCCGTTTTGGCGCCGCCGTTTTGGCGCCGCCGTTTTGGCGCCGCCATTGCGCTATAACATTTGCGTTTTGCAGTCTATTTCTGGTTCAGTGTATACGACGCGTGAAACAAATTGACGAAATCCTTGCTGAAATAGAAAGTGAATGTACGGCTTGTTGTTGCGTTAATTGAGGCTGGATCGATGAAAATATTCCTGGTTTAATTGGAGCTGGATTTATTAAGCGAACGCATGAGAAATGGAAGATATGATCAAGAAAAGAACGCTTGAGATTTGTAAGCTCGATGAAGAGTCTTTTAAATGCGAAAAAGCGGCGGGAGTTCCGACGAATGCTTGAACAATTGAAGCTGAAAGGAGATTTTTTTGCCGGTGAAATAGAAGCTGGATTTTTTAAACAAATGCTTTATTTAATAACAAATTATAAGACATGTGAGGTAGCAGATTAATAAAGTACAAGCGATCAAAGCAGAGGATGTCACATCGAATGATTGAAAAAACAGGCCCACCAAAGAGAGAAAGTCCCGCTAAGACTGGGCCTATTTAGCTTAGTATAGAAATAAGAACTTTAAGATGACATAAGATTTTAGCACGATAGATCGAGGAAATACAGACTTTAGTGACAACAATGAATATGGTGTATTAAAGACAAAAGCGACAGTTCTTTTAAAAAGTCCATTGTTTTGAAATGTCCATAATTGCAATTATAATAAAAAGGTGTGCAACTGCAAATGTCTGCCAACACTAAAGAAGGTGTGCAATTGCCAATTTTTGCCAACACTAAAGAAGGTGTGCAAATGCCAATTTTTGCCAACACTTAAAAAGGTGTGTAATTGCCAATTTTTTAGAAACCTAAACAAATCCATTGGTTCGAATTGTTCATTATTGCAATTGTAATATAAAGGTGTCCCACTGCAAATGTGTGCCAACAGTAAAGAAGGTGTGCAATTGCCAATTTCTGCCAACACTAAAGAAGGTGTGCTATGGCCAATTTTTTAGAAACCTAAAGAAATCCATTGGTTCGAATTGTTCATTATTGCAATTATAATATAAAGGTGTCCCACTGCAAATGTGTGCCAACAGTAAAGAAGGTGTGCAATTGCCAATTTTTGCCAACACTAAAAAAGGTGTGTAATTGCCAATTTTTTAGAAACCTAAACAAATCCATTGGTTCGAATTGTTCATTATTGCAATTGTAATATAAAGGTGTGCAAGTAAAATAATGATGCTTTAAAGCACACTGCTGTTGTACAAAAAAGTTGTGCAATTGCACACCTTCTTTAGTGTTGGCACACATTTGCAGTGGGACACCTTTTTATTATAATTGCAATAATGAACAATTCGAACCATTGGATTTGTTTAGGTTTCGCAAAAATTGGCAATTACACACCTTCTTTAGTGTTGGCAAAAATTGGCAATTGCACACCTTCTTTAGTGTTGGCAAAAATTGGCAATTGCACACCTTTTTTAGTGTTGGCAAAAATTGGCCATAGCACACCTTCTTTAGTGTTGGCAAAAATTGGCAATTGCACACCTTCTTTAGTGTTGGCAAAAATTGGCCATAGCACACCTTCTTTAGTGTTGGCAAAAATTGGCCATAGCACACCTTCTTTAGTGTTGGCAAAAATTGGCCATAGCACACCTTCTTTAGTGTTGGCAAAAATTGGCAATTGCACACCTTCTTTAGTGTTGGCACACATTTGCAGTGGGACACCTTTTTATTATAATTGCAATAATGAACAATTCGAACCAATGGTAAATTACTTCTAAAGGGAGGACAATGATATTTTGGCTAGTTTTAACTGTACGTAAGTGCTTCTACAAATGCACAAATTCGATTACAAATGCACATTTTGTGTATAGCTGCACGTTAAAAAAGCCCTGCCGGGTACCCGGCTAATGTTCTAATATAGCGGCAGTTTTCTGATTTTATTGAATGCCAGATACGATTGCAACAATTATTATTCAAAAGCTTAACTACATGTACATCATGTGATCACATTGACTATAGGCCTACTCACTGCCATACCATATAACAATTAAGGAAGTTTTATTACATTTCGACAAAAAATACATAACATCAGATTTTTGAACACAGACAAACATACTTTTGCTTAAATCGGAGTTGGATTGTTCATCAATGCAACGCCAGTTTAAGGAAGAACATTTTCAGCAATCCAGCTCCAATGAAATTTAATTGTGGTATTACCTAATACGAATAAAAACCAGCTTTGACCCTTTCAGATCAAGTGAGGAGTGTACGTCGAACATACATTCTGAGCTATTTCGGGCATAACTTTTGAACGGCGTGGAATATCATCACAAAATTTAACTCAAAATGTGCGTAAATGAACCGCCTAAAATTACCTACAATTTGATAATTTTTATACTTTAGAATGAGGGAGAAAAAAATTCCGGCGCCAAAACGTTGGCGCCAAAACGGCGGTGCCAAAACGGCGGCGCCAAAAAGTCCGGCGCCAAAACGGCGGCGCCAAAACGTCCTGCTTCGCGAATAACATACATTCCATGCCATAAATCATAGTTGGATACTGTTGAAAGATTGTTTCATTTCGATGCTTTATATAAAGACAATGCAATTGCGTGAGAGACTTAGATTGGATTTTAATTACATTTACACAGTATTTTTATTATAGGTTTTAATTACATTTATACATTAATTCTCCTGTGCATGACTGACACCCTGAATTTTTTTGCTCCACCATGGATGGGGGGGGCCACGTCCCATGGCGATTTGAAATGGGGGGGGGCCATGGCCGGATTGGCCCCCCCCTGGATCCGCCCTTGAGAACTTCGATGACTCTTCATGTAGCCTAAAAGCCAGAGAAGAAGTAGGGGGACGGAGAACGGAGGTTCAGCCACAAAGTGCAGTGTTTAATCTAGTCCCCTCCACTGGGGGGAATTCAGGTTTCTGGGGGTGGGAGTATGGGAGACAATTGAGCGTCCGAAGGACGCTCGTGAGGCGCGTAGCGCCGAGACCGGGAGGGGAGGGGCATGGGGAGGGGAATGTGCCCTTTCCCATCAGAAACTCTTTGAATTTCCACATTGCAATGGCAGCATTTTAAGGTGTCATCTTCACAAAATACCTGTACTTTTTCAGAGCCTCATCAGAAACGTTTTGAATTTCCACATTGCAATGGCAGCATTTTAAGATGTCATCTTCACCAACTATCTGTACTTTTTCAGTGCTTCATCAGAAATGTTTTGAATTTCCACATTGCAATGGCAGCATTTTAAGATGTCATCTTCACCAAATATCTGTACTTTTTCAGTGCTTCATCAGAAACGTTTTGAATTTCCACATTGCAATGGCAGCATTTTAAAGTGTCATATTTTTCAATGCTTATAGGAGTGGCCGAAGATTTGAATAAATATACGCAATGCTTTCAAAAAAAGTTTGGGGGTTTCCACACTGTAATGGTACCCTTTGAAGATGTCATTTTGGCAAAATAACTCCATTATTTCAGTACTGATAAAAAGTGATTTAGAATTTCAATATAGTATATATTTATATATTATATATAATTATAATTACAATAAAAATATCTCTATGTATCGAGTTCAGTAGCTCAGTTCTGCTGTTGCTGGGATATTCTAATGAATAACTGCAGATGTGAATATATAAGTACATAAGCTGACTTTTCATCACTCTGATCGACTTATCCCTGTTTCCCAAAATGGCCCTGAATTGCTGACCAAGATACACTTTCCGAAATCATATTTAATGGTACACAAATCAACCAAGAACTAATAAACTACCGGTACCAAAATCGGGAAGCCACATGTGGTAATGATGTTGCTTTACTAGGTGTTCAAATAATACGACCAAAACATTTTGAAATTTGACAGTTTAAGATTCGAAGGATAGCACTGGAGAGAAGCAATTCAGTTGTACAAAAATAGTATTTGTACAAATATTAACGGTAAATCATACTCATTTTAGCAGGATTGTATAATATATTATAATAGTAAATAATTACCATAGACTAACCATATAATAGTAAATAATATTACGGTATATTACATTACAACAGTTCATGTAATGCGATGATGTAAACAGCAACTAAAAACTATAATCATTTTGTCAAATATTTCTGGAGGGATGTCATTCCAGGGTGAGAATTGCCGGGGTGGGTGGGGGTTTCAACTCACAGTCATTCTTAGAGCCCAACAGTAAAATCTGTCTTTTACACTCAGATTCCAAGTGGATAATGGTCCAACCCCCAGCCATTTTTCCACAATTCTTACACTAGTCTTCTCTGTTTTTAGTCAGGCAAAAATAGTGTTTATACAAATATATACACTTATACAGTAATTTCTTCTCATTGCAACATGATAGTATCATATGTTATAGTAGTAAATAATGCCATTATAATCACATAATAGTAAATAATATCACAGTATATTGTAACACTTCATGTAAAACAATGATAAAAACAGTAAATAAAACCAATATCAATTGTCAAATTTTTCTGGGGGGAATGTCAATCCTGGGGGGGACCTCCCCACAGAGACGTCTAGATTAAACACTGCACAAAGGTGAAGTGAGCCCCAAAAATGGTGGCTGGGCGACCAAATGAAAACGAACTCCATGAGTGCAAGGCAGGGATACACTTCCCTTTTTATTTTTAGGTGTTGATTTATTATAGTAAAGCATGCAAACATGCATGATATATATACGCATAATTATATATTATATGCCATTATTCATTACGCACAATAATCATTCCATATAATGAGTTCCAACAGTGTCTTTATAAAGGGTGGAAAATAACTGCCTGGACGCCTCTTAACTTTCCAAAAGAAGTGCCTGGACGCCCCTTACCTTCCCAGGCTGTGCTGGCCAATAAGTGGCTGGACGGCGTTCAGATTTTAAAATAAGTGCATGGACGCCGTCCATGACCGTCCAGGCACACTTTGAGCCCTGTGCCTTACAATGTTTAATGAACCAAAAACTGTTCAAGTAGGTGTAATGCAAATGTACACAGAATGAGCATTTTGGCATAAATTGCAGAGGCCACAGACCTCCTACGGCAATGTTGTACCGTTCGTCCTGCAGAGAAGGGAAGCCTGGCAGCCTGTCAGGTTGTCAGCTCTGGCAAGGTCAATCCCTGGCACGAGCACCAGCTAGTTCTGGCGTCGTCAGTATTTATTTTGCAGGTCAGAGAAGTCTTGGAAGCGTCCGTCGAGGTACTGACGGTGCAAAATCTGACGGGTTGCCATGTCTGTCAGCTCTGGCACCGTCAGGCCCTTCTACGCCAAGTATAAGTGTTGGCACCGACGCCCCCCGACACCGCTACTCTGGCGTCTGACATGCATGGCGCGCTAGATTTCTGCCCTTGAGTTGGTTCTGGTGGCAATACTGATGCGGTCAACCACTGGCGTCAGGATGAAGGTCTTTACTCGAAGGATCACAATTCCGGACAGCTGCAGTATGAAGGTTTGCGATAAGTCTGATCGATTGGTTGCTGATGAAGTTTCGGGTTTAATATTTGGACGATGTCGAGTAGGCCTAGCGACTGAAGATGAAAACATTGTCGAGACGACGCATTGAGGTCATGCCATATTTCTTTCGCTATTTTCTCCTTTTGTCGTCGTTGGTCTTTCTGTCTCGTGCACATTTCTCTATTTTATCGACGCTCCTTGTGGCTGTCACTGTTTTAACTTAATACTATTCTCTTTCAGTTTTCCAGCTGAAGTCTTTCAGCTTGCTTTCCAATCAGGGTCGCCTGGCGTCTTGTCTTTCGGTCTGTTGGACTTATCCTGTCTTCCCGATGAATGTTGACTGATCTGACTTGAGGCCAATGCCTGGGTTACCCTTCAAAAGAGCGACCAACAAATGAGCGCCGGTGTCATGAAACGGAGTATCCCTCCTGAAAGCTATCCGGGGGGGTTAATGAATCTATCCCCCCGGATGGAATTAACCGGTCTATACTATCCGGTGAGATAAACAATTCTATCCCCTTTTTTGAAAAATGCGCACAATAAATTTTTTTAGGCTGTGATCAAAATTTTAAGTGACTCCAATTGTTTTAAGTGTCCTAAGCAATGCTCAGATAAAGGCAACTCGAATTTATTTAGTGATTCTGAGTGTTCTTAAGTGTTTTAAATGTTTTAAGTGCTCTAAAAACAGGGCAAAACAAATTATCTAGTAGGAATAAACATACCTGTTAGTGTCATTGTTCAAAACAAAGCAGATGAAAATTAATTTGCCCAAAAAAATAAACGCGGAGGCGGTTTTTTCGACTTTTTTTAATTTGGGGGGATACAATTAATACGGGGGATACTCTATTTCGTGACACCGTCATTTGCTGTTTAGATTTGCTGGTCTCTCTGAATAAACAAGTTTGATTTGATTTGATTAGAGATGAATCTTTCTACATGTCTCATAATAATTAGGTCGAATTATGGTCACATGCATACTCAGTTTACTCACTGTTACTCATGTCTTAGTAATTTACATAATAGGCATAATACTGCTACACTGCGCACGCTAAATGAGCTTAGTCATTCGGCTATGTTCAGCTGTGCGCGTGCTGCTCTAAGCATAACCAAATTGTGGCATAGGCCTACATGTATATGCCTTAAACTTAAAGTGAATCTGTTTAAAAAGTGAAAATAGGTGGATAGATAGACCTATAATTATAATTTGACGATTGCAAAGACCTATAATTATAATTTGAGGATTGCAATTGTTCTTCTTTCAGTGTTGTCTCCTTTAAGCCAGCGCCGGTGCCACGAAATAGAGTATCCCCCGAAAGCTATCCGGGGGGGTGAATTAGTCTATCCCCCGGATGGAATTAACCGGTCTAGACTATCCGGGGGATAAACCATTCTATCCCCTTTTTTGAAAAATCCGTATAATTGAAAAATTTATGCTCTAATCAAAATTTAAAGTGACTCTAACTGTTTTAAGCGTTTTAAGCAATGTTCAGAGAAAGGCAACTCGAATTTGTTTAGTGACTCTGACTGTTCTTAAGTGTTTTAAATGTTCTAGTTGCTCTAAAACCAAAGCAAAACAATCTATGGGGCCGTCCGTAAAGTACGTCACGCTCCAGGGGGGGGAGGGGGTGTAAGAAAGTGTGACAGTTTGTGACAGGGGGAGGGGTCAGGCCATGTGTGACGTCACATTTATTTTTTAATTCTTTTTAATTTTTTTGTTCTTAGTACCTAAAATCCGACCCGGCCAGGCCAGGCGTGTCTAAAACCCGCCCTGGCGGGATAAAAGTTTATTTCCCGTCACTGTCAAAGCGTTTAGGGACACACGTCACTATCAGAGGGATTAGGGATAGTTTCCTAGGGTTTAGAGGGTTAGGTAAATGGTTATGTCTTAAAAAATTTGTTCGAAAGTGTGACGTACTTTAGGGGGGTCCGAGATTTGTGACAGTTTGTGACATGGGGGGGGGTCAAAATGGTAAAAAATAGCGTGACGTACTTTATGGACGGCCCCTATCTAGTAGGAACAAATATACCTGTTAGTGTTATTGTTCAAAACAAAGCAGATGAAAATTAATTTGAAAAAATAAATACACGGGTAAGTAACTTTTTCGACTTTTCTTCATTTGGGGGGATACGATTAATACGGGGGATACTCTATTTCGTGACACCGGCCGTTCAATGCTTAATCTAGGCACCTCCGGGAGTGGAGTGGGGTGGAAAGTCTCCCAGGATTGATATTAGGCTATCCCAGAAAAATGTAGCGGCTTTTTTACATCTATGTTGCATCATATCAACGGTTTTAATAAACTGTGATACCGCGATATTAGTTACTATCATCTGCATTCTCTGTTCTCTCAAGTTGACAACTGAGTCCTCTGGAGGTTTTTATAAAGGGAAGTTTACCTTTAAACTGAAACACGTTGCAGGACTTCGCAGTGAACTTTGATGTTTGTACGACGAAGTAATAGAAATCAGCCCTGCCATGGCAGTCACACGCATGGGCAGTAAGTGGCGGGCCATGCAGGCTACGAGAGGCGTATGAACTATATGAGGGCAGGGATCTGGCAGGGGCTTGGGAGGACCTGCAGGAATATCTAGAAAATTTCTTGCAAAACTAAATCTAACAATTGGTGTTTTAAAGCATGCACACATTCAAATAAATTAGGCTTTAAAATGTCTTAATTTTTATCTTCAGTATCAGTGACAAGCATCGCATTAAACTCATTAAGCCTTGATATGACAAGATTTGACTGTTTTTCCGAAATACTATCGTCTTTAGGCAAGTCTCCGCGGGCCAGAAAATCCTTGTGGGCAATTCAAAATTGTCCGCGGTCCGTCCCTTTGACACCTCCGATTCAACTAGACATGCACCGGGCTAAAAGACAGAAAAACAGGATGACAGACAGGGCCGGATTAAGGTATATTCAACATGTTCGGCCGAACAGGGGCCCCTACACTATATGGGGCCCCCACACATACGGTGGAAAAATTTCCAAACATTTTCAAATTTTCAGCAAATTTCAACCAAACTATTAAGAAAGGTTGTCAGAATTTTCGGCCGAAGATCCGCAACAAATTTCCCGTACAGGGCCCACATTTTTTAATCCTGCCCTGCAGGCAAGGACATACATAATGGGAGACACATACTTAGATGCAGCCAGAGAGACAGAGCGTTAGGGAAGAAGCCGCAGCTTTGATACATTCCGTAAGTCGGATCCACAGCATTAAGAAACTCAAGGCGAACCGTATACGCTCTATGTTTAGCCTGCCTCTGACCTATAACCTTTCATTGGGCTTCTGCTTTCCCTGCGACTCCATGTGCTCCCAATGCAGAAAAATACACAGGCACAGGCCTCAGCAGACGCATATACGCAGGCATACGGGCGGACTTAGTACCATGAGTGAGAGAGAGAGAGAGAGAGAGAGAGAGAGAGAGAGAGAGAGAGAGAGAGAGAGAGAGAGAGAGAGAGAGACAGAGACGGAACGAGGGGGCGAACTAGAGCGAGTGGTAGACACGCATACAGACGAGAAGTCTAAAGCAAATTTAATATGTTATTGAGAAGTAGAGAAACAGAGACACAGAAGTACAGAGACAGAGAGAGACACGCGTAGACAAATGAAGCCAGAGACGCAGATACACGACATATTGCAAAAGTGTGAGTAATATTTATTAGAGTAAGAGCAAATGACAGACAGAGAGACAGACAGACAGAACAAGAAAGAGAGGGAAAGAGTGAGAGAACCAGTGAGATAGAGACGGTAAGAGAAAGACAGTGAGCTTGAGACATGTAAACTGTAGAGAGAAACAATAAAAGCAAGAGATAGAGAGAGAGAGCCAGTGAGAGAGACAGGTAGAGAGAGAGAGAGAGAGAGAGAGAGAGAGAGAGAGAGAGAGAGAGAGAGAGAGAGAGAGCGAGAGAGAGAGAGACAGAGACAGAGACAGAGACAGAGACAGAGACAGAGAGACAGAGAGACAGACAGACAGAGAGACAGAGAGACAGATAGAGACAGAGAGAATAACAGAGAGAAACAGAGAGAAAGACAGAGAGAGACAGCGAGGTATAGACAGGTAAACACATAAACACAGAGACACAGAGAGAGACAGAGAGAGATAGTAAAGTAAGAGAGACAGTAGAGAGAGAGAGAGAGAGAGAGAGAGAGAGAGAGAGAGAGAGAGAGAGAGAGAGAGAGAGAGAGAGAGAGAGAGAGAGAGAGAGAGAGAGAGAGAGAGAGAGAGAGAGAGAGAGAGAGAGAGAGACAGTGAGTGAGAGACAGTGAGAGAGAGACAGCGATATTCAGACAGTGAGAGAAAGAGAGACATTGAGGGAAATTGATGCGCATGGGAGCCACGCGTACAGTGAGGTCAGGCTGTGGATGCGTGTTGCGTTAAGTTGTTGATGCAGTCTGTAGACGGGAGACTCTGTCAGTGTTGTTGTGTAGCACAACCCATCCGGACAGGTTACAGCTTAAGCCTCCGGTTGGATCGAAACATCGAAACAGCCGGGACTTAGTGTAGCAATTAGCTTCCGTCGGAAAAATGGCAACTCCGGCAAACAACGTTTCCGAGGTAGGATGATACGCTTCTATTTTTGAGGGACAAGTAATAAAACGAAGACAATATTATTCCTTTCCAAGTAGGCCTAATTTGCTTGTATGCGCACTTGTTATAGCGCCTCTTCAAGCTCCCTACTCAGAGGCGCAGAGCGGACACTGCATTGGAGTTTCACGCCGAAGCGCTGAGCAATTAAGAGTGAAGAACTTGCCCAAGGTCCCTACGCGTTGGCTTGAGGTGGATTCAAACCTCGAACCTCCCGGCTTCAAGGCAACGACGCCACCACTACACCACCGCGCCCCTCAAATCGCCTGTAATACATTACTCGTACATGACTGGGTTTAAGACCGAAGCTATATAAAGTCAAACAAGCATATTTTTTATTTTTCTATTGTTGTTGATAATTCAATTTTCATTGTTATTTCTTTCGTCGTATTGTTCTCGTGATTAAACTTCTTTTTCAAAGTCGTAATTTCTAGATGTCGACAGAATCCAAAAAGTAAAGGCGCGGGAACCAGATTATTTATTCACAGGCGATTGGTTGAAATGCAGCTGATAGACATGGAAGGTCAAAATCGGTTTCAGGTCACAAGGGATAGGTAGACAGAGACGGCTACGGTCACACGGTGGATAATATTAGAACTTGGAGTGGCAAGAAAACTAAAAGATAGATGTAGAACGAATGTAGAATTTGTGTGAAAAGAGTTTTTAGGTTTAGAGCGAAAGACCAGCGCAGAGATTGCAAGAGGTAAAGTCTTGGTGAGTTTTCGGAACGGATCGGACAATAAAAATTGAGAGCCTTCTGTTTGGCTACAAGACCGCTTTTTCGGGTGGTATCTATTTTATACTGTAGCCTACATATCGACAAGCAAAAGCAATGGATGTAACAACGTTTGATGCTGCTTTGAAGGCAGTCATAGCGCAGATTCTACGAAGGTCAGGATAATTATGTAGGAAGCAAGCTATCACTGTGGGAAAGTTTGGTGATACGATGGGAGACACAATGATTTTGGTAGAATATCATACAGGAGTTGCGAACAGAAGAATTTATTAATAGCTTTTCAGAGTAAAAATTTAGGAGAAGGTGGTCAATAGCATGAATTCTGTTGTCGACGGGTTCAAATGTACAGAACAAAAGACATCATCAATAGGAAGAGATTTGGGTATAACCTATACCTAACGAATAAAATGATTTTCGGAGTCGGATAAACTATTTAGAGAGATGGAGATGAATAATATTTGTGTGTGTCATTAACACATTTTGTAGATGATTATAGATATTATCTGAACAATCGAGGCTGATTCCATCAGTGTTATGTATACCCTAAAGCAATAACAAAGAGGTCCAAGAACAGTTACTAAGCCTTGTGGCACTCCGCCATTTGAGAAAGCGTGAATGATATGAGGCTTCCGATGTTCAATACTTTAAAGATGAGTTGCATTGGCTTCCAATCACATTTATAGTACACGCTCCTCGTTGAAGCGCCAAATGAGAAAGAGGAGAACCGTGGAGAAACAGGATTGATTCCAGCTGAGACCAGTGCCGTTAAAACCGAACCAGGTTCCGTCCTTTGAACTAAGATGTTGTGATCAACATTTCTCCAGATAAATAGAATAATCATGGTATTGACAGCTGCTGTCGAAATGTTTAGGAGGCAGACGTAATAATATTATATCCGTTATTGAAAGATGGCAGAAACAAGCATATTGCAGAGGAAATGAGTAGGGTTTCAGTTGAGTGGAGTTTTAGATCTATATGGATTAGGGAATGAGCTGGACTCGGGTGATCCTTGATAGGACAATGCATTCAGCAAAATTGGATATTGGTGGCAGGTTGGAGGTATACATTGTAGGTCGGTAGTTGGAGAGGATTTCTTTACCAGGAAATGGCTTCATATTTTGACAGCAAGTAGGCCTACTTGGAGCGGAGGGAAAACTGCTAGTAGATAAAGTGAGGTTAGTTATTCTGGTTATGTCAGGAAAAGTATCATATGAGAGAGAGAGAGGAGAGAGAGAGAGAGAGAGAGAGAGAGAGAGAGAGAGAGAGAGAGAGAGAGAGAGAGAGAGAGAGAGAGAGAGAGAGAGAGAGAGAGAGAGAGAGAGAGAGAGAGAGAGAGAGAGAGAGAGAGAGAGAGAACCAGGCTTCTAAATACTATCGAGTGTGACGCTACAAAGTGCACCGGACAAAAACGCGCAGACAACAGACAGCTGCTGCTACTAGGCTACTACTACTACTATTGTTATTATTTCTATTATTATTATTATTATTATTATTATTATTATTGTTATTTTATTATCATCAAAATCATCATCGTCATTTTATTTATTTATTTCGACCGTACTTCAAGAACCTCACAGATGCGTTGCGAACGGCTGTCTAATATATTTGAACAAGTGGATCTAAACAAATCACTTGAATGTTACTTGGGCCGAGTTACTTGGGTCGAGTTTATTAGGCCGAGTTAATTGGGTCGTGTTATTTACTGTTCTTATTTACTGCGTTGCTCAGATGTCGCTTTGATCCCATAAGACTTAGGCTCTGGCAACAATGTCTGGAGTCCATAGTCAGTTCAATGAACGTTTGGACGGTTTAATAATTATTTTTTAATATGTTTTTTTACCCAAGGTTGTTCTAATCAATTAAGATGCAAAAAATTGTCCGGTGACTTTTGGTAGTTGGTGGGTTTTGGAACGGCTGTAGTAATATAGGCTGACGCTTCGTCCAATTCTGGCATGTCAAAGCGCTGCGGTGAGCAACGGCGTTGAATCGCTGAATAATAATAATTATTGAAAACCCTTGGAATAGGTGACTGAAGTTTCTCTCAGGTGTCCGTAAATCCGAGTAAAATTGCGTGAAAGATCAGAAATGAATGAAAGACCAGTACAGTGCTATTGATGGGACCAAGGGTTTCGGAGGTCAGAGAAACCAACTCATGTGTTGCACGGAGTGGTCTGTATTTCGTATCTTTTCTTGCAGCTGCCATAGATCTGCAGCGGCGCCTATCGTAACAGAAATCGCTGGTAAGTAGGCCTAGGTTATGAAGCAGCTAAAGTGTCAGTCACTGTGGCATCCCATATTAGGCTACGTCCAGAACGCAAGGGAGTTAGAGTGAGACCACCCGGTCTCTTACCATCAGTTCGAGATAGATCAGGTGGTTCCTTAATGGCAGGAAAACCAGCACGAGTAAGACTGCGCCAAATGAGGTTATTTAAGACGCAATGTCGAGCTATGCGACCGGGGCCAAAGGTGTATGAGAGTCCATGTGAGCCATCGGCAGCAACCAGAGTGCCACGTGCACAAGTATGTGGCTCACATAAAATGGCTCCAAGACGAAGATCAACTGCAATTCTAATAACCTCATAGTCCAGTCTCAAGCTATACAAGCTGTTATTGGCAGTGCAAATAGTCAGTCACCAGAGTGTGGGGCAGATGCTGCCTTCAAACGTGTCTGATTGTAGGCATCGGTGTCTAAAGCATATGCCTCATTCACAGTCCTGTCAAGAAGTGGTTTGTCCCAGAATGACTGCATAAATATTATGTATAATATGTATGGATGTTATCAGGGATCACGATCGTGATTTTTCCCAGCCAGTGGTTTAACAATGCCTGGCACCTTGGATCTATGGAAATGTGCAGACATATTATTTTGATTATTTATCTTATTTTAATAATAATAATATTAATTATTAATAATAATAGTGATAATTATTATTCTTTATTGTTATTATTGTTATTATTATTATTATTATCATTATAGGTCTAATCACGATTATTATTATTGCTCTAATTATTATTATTATTATTATTATTATTCTTTTTTACCCGAGGTATCTCAGATCCCTCTGGATTTAAAAAATTATCCGGAGACGTAAAGAATTGTATTCTAGAACGGCTAGAACTCGTCAAGATCAGGCGAAGCAAAGGTGCCATGGAAGGCTATGGCGTTGAAACGTTATTATTATTATTATTATTATTATTATTATTATTATTATTATTATTATTATTATTATTATTATTATTATTATTATTATTATTTAACCTTAGATGCCGTACTATTTGGAACCTTAAGTAGTGAGTTTAATAACACTGTCGGAAACTGCAGGAAATGGCTTTTGGAGTTTCTTCTACAAGTGTCTGAGGTAGGCCTAGTAAGAATTAAAGGCAAGTTCCGGAGTGTCTTATGCTGGACACTGGACAGCCATTCCAAATAGGTGAAAAACTTAGGATTTTCTGCGTGTGGCTCTTGGACAGCATCCGCCGTCTGCTGCCCTATGTTACAATGGTGTGAACTTCTATAATTATAGTGAGAATAATTCCAAAATATTTGGATATCGTTGAAATGAAGTCCAGTTGTTGGCATCGCTGCTGAAATGCTTACAAATCTGCCAAATATTTACTCGAGCAACAATAACACATTGGAATTAGGCAGACCGTTTATAACACACTGGCATTTGTCAGTTTTATTGCCTTCCCTCGCCTCATCTTATATCACTGTGAGTTGGCTTACTGGTTAGGTCTTGTTTGCGAGTGCTTATTGTAAAGCATCTGTCTTAGGTAGGGCTGCAGCTGAATCCACGACCCACGAGATGGTCGGGCAGGGGACAAATGCCAAAGGTCAGGCGACTTTTAGGAACCTGGGCAAGATAGTCATTATTTAAAAAAAATATTTATCCATTTCTATAGCGCCCTTTCTAAATATCCACTCAGAGGCGCTCCCGACTGTAGCGCGGGCACTGCAAGCGTCGGAGTTTAACGGCGAAGCGCCCGAGCAATTGCGAGAGAAGGACTTTGCTCAAGGTCCCTACGCGGCGACTTGAGGTGGATTCGAACCTGCAACCCTTCAGTTGCAAGGCAACGAACATACCCACTATACACCACCGCGCCCCACAAGTTTATGGTTTATGCCTATTTAAATGCACTATTATAGAGAATTAAGTAGAATCAGTTTAAGCTTCAAATTAACAATTGAATAAAATTCTTTTGCAAATAATTATAGGCCTAAGTCTCTTAAATATCAAAATCGTAGGTCATAATTATATAGACATACGTGGCCATTTTTGCTATTTCAATTTGTTTCTTGAACAAATTTCTCATGAAGCTATAAGATAGTTTATTGCCCTTGATTTGTCTGTCTCGAAATTTTTCTCGTCAGCCCTGGCTGAATCCCAGACGCTGAATGAAATCAAGTTCATTATATTCTGAGGATACGTAGAGGGAATCTGCTTCAGCATTTGATCGGATGAAAGTGTTTTGGTGAAAGAAGACACAATCAAGGCGTGTGTACTGTATACAGTGTTGCTTTCGTCGGAGTTTAGCAACTTCGTATACGATGGCTAGAAGCAGATGAAGGACTAGCAGGAGAAGGAGGAGAAGGAAGAGAAGGAGCATGAGGAGGGGATGGAGGAGAAGGGGAGAAGGAGTAGAAGGAGGAAGTGGAAGAGGGATGACGGAAGATGGAGGTGGAGGAAGAAGAAGAGGCAGAGGAGAGAAAGAAGAGAAGGAAGAAGGTAAGGAGGAAATGGAAGAGGGATGGAGGAGGGGATGATAGAGGAGGAGTAGGAGGAGGAGGAAGAAAGGAGGAAAGAAAGAAGGTGGAAGGGATGTACATGGAGGAGGAGGAAGAAGAGGCAGAGGAGAGAAAGAAAGAGGAGGAGGTAAGAAGGAAGAGGGAATATGAAAAGGAAACGATAGAGTCCTGTAAGTTATCTCAGAGAGGCAGCGATGGCTATGAAGTATTAGCGACTTCATTTTTCAGCCTCGGCTTACGAATAACGCTCATATAGTATGACTCTGACTCACATTTTCTCCACGGGATTGTACGATCAGCTTAATTGATAAGATTGGCTTCCGCCTCCACGATTAAACTTTCTGCACCTTATACAACAATCAGTATTTCCGTGTATACTGTATACACTTTATATACAGATTTATATTTTTTATGCATTTCAATTTCTAGTCTGTAAGTCATAACGTTAGCGTGGCTGGCATTTCTTGTCCAATTGCTTGAGGATAGGTAGGCCTACATGTGGATCTAGTATGTTTGCCGATAAGATCTATACAGTCAGCGCTGTTTGTATGCATAGGCCTATATCTCCAAACGACCACAATATATTTATCTGCAAGTCGTGTTATTTGGCTTGTACATAACGATGCTTTTTTGTTGCTATACCAACACTGAGCAGTGGCATTGAAATAACAGCCTGGGATGCGGATTGCGGAGGCCGAACCGAGCGAGACCTTGGCGGTGCTTTTGGTGCACAACATCCCCGTTTGTTGCGGCACAGATGCTGAACATCTTCTGTTGCTTTATATTAGACGCACACCTCGTCAACATAGGCCCATCATCTTGCACCTAATTGTCGATTCGGCCAATAGGGCCTACAGACGATTTTGTGTTAAGATGAGAAGGGGGCTTCAAAGTAGACAACCAGGGAACAAGACCTTAACATGATAACATGTCCTTTTTCCAGCGTTTTAGAAATCCATATGATATAATTATGTGTTTTTGCTCGATTGAGTAACAAGAGATTCTAATAGATGTAGCTGAATGAATGCAATATATTCTGGTGGCTGACTTGTAAGCAGGGCTTAAAGCGTGCCTGGACGGTCATGAACGGCGTCCAGGCACTCGTTTAAACATCTGTACACCGTCCTGTCACTTATTTGGCCCGCACAGCAGGGAAAGGAAGGTACGTACAGTAGGGTGCTTTTAAGGTACATGTGAAATCTTAAACTCGAATATTTTTTAACGACCAAGTCAGATTATCGTGACAGATCATGAATAACCTCCATATCCAAAATTATATCTTAATAGCTCAACATTTAGGACTTGCGCAAAGCGACCAAAGTTAGGAACCAGGTTGGATTATAGGCAATATTTTCATGATTCCCATTCTTGCCAGCCTTTGACCCCTTCTGAATGGCCGCTTCCCAACTAATCAATATTCGTGACAATGACAGCTTATCTTTTGCTTATGTCATGGGTGTCGTGCTGCAAATGGCGGACAGTGTTTGTTTTAATTAATATATCATATCGCACTTGGGATGGCTAAATCTACTAGAAAAAAGGCTGAAATCTGGTTGATAGGCAGTACGGAAGATCATTTCAGTTATGCGAAATTACCTACACGAGGACAGGTTCTGAAGGTGCTTTTTAATTTCCATACACTAAGAAATCAGAGTCTGGATGATAGCGTAAAAGAAACGGCAGCTATGGTACTCCCAATTTGGGAAAGAGCCCGCATTCCAACGAAGGCTAGGAATCACGTTTGGGATCGGCTACGACATCTCCATAAGGAATGGCAAAACCTTAAGAAAAGTATTTCGAGGACGTCAGAAACCGAAGATGGCAAGCGTGAGGCTTTCAAGGATTCCCTGGAGGATCTGTTTGATATTGCCCACAGTGATGCCATGACAATAATCAAGATAGAAGAGGATCGACAGTTTTTGAAAGCACAGCGTGAGAGAGGACGACGTGGTTCAATGGCAGGTATTGATGTCAAACTTTCAAAGCAAGAAACGAGAGTGGCAGCAAGATCAGCAGCACTTGCAGAGCGTATGGAACGCTATCGTGCTAGCACAGCTGCTGCAGCGACAGAAGTTTCTGTGTTGGAAAAGTCATCCGAAGAAGAGGCGTCATCCAGTAGCTCAGAAAAAGAACCAGAACCTTCGACGTCTGCTTGGCCACCAAAACGGCGAAGGGGGACAATCTCTGTCGTTACTCGTGATGTTGCTGCTGCTCTAGATCGTACCAAAACCAGCAGCAGGAAGGCCTCTCACATTTTGACTGCTCTCGCTGTATCCAATCTTTGTGCAGCACCAGCTGGCGAGCTGATTATCAGTCCTTCTGCGATTCATCGAGCAAGGAAGGATAGCCGTGCAGCCCTAGCAGCAGAGATTCATGAATCTTTCGATCCGAAAGTTCCTCTTACTATTCACTGGGATGGCAAGATCATGCCAGATGCTACAGGAACAGGACGAGGGTGTGTTGATCGCCTTCCGATAATGGTATCTGGTAAGGAGGTGACCAAGCTATTGGCCATCCCCAAACTCCAATCTGGTACAGCTGCCGTCATGTCAGATGCGTGTTTAGTCGAGATCAGACGTTGGGGATTGGAAGACAGAATCGTGGCCATGTGTTTCGATACAACAGCGAGCAACACGGGTTGCAAGGGCGGCGTATGCATCAGGCTGGAAACAGAATTAGGAAAGGACCTATTGAACCTTGCTTGCCGACATCATATTTCTGAAATTGTTCTGGAAAAGGTGTTTTCACTGCATGATTCTGCAAGGTCTCCAAAATTGGAACTCTTTGTTCATTTCCGAGACTTCTGGCCACAAATCGATCAGACCAAGTATCGCACAGCAATGGAGGATAAAGATGCAGTACAGCATATCACAGAAATTCGAGATAATGTGATCAGCTTCGCATTGCAGCAACTGAGTACTGATCATTACAGAGATGACTACAAAGAGCTACTTGAGCTGACAGTAATTTTCTTAGGAGGAATTCCGCCAAAAGGAATAAAGTTCAGGTACCCAGGGGCAGTTCATAGAGCACGCTGGATGGCACGTGCGATCTATGCTATCAAAATGTGGCTTTTCAGAGATCAATATCCCATTCAACAACGTCAGAGCTCAGAGAGGGCATCACGAACATCCTATTCTCAAAAGGTGTGGAATCATTTAGTTCGAGTGTCCCTTTTTGTGACAACAATTTATGTGAAGTACTGGTTCACATGTGTCTCACCTAAAGAGGCCCCAAGGAACGATCTTGAATTCTTGAAGGCAATCCACACTTATCAAGACAAGGAAGTCTCACAGGTCGCCTCAACAGCATTTTCGCGACACCTTTGGTATTTATCAGAGACCCTGGTTGGCCTCAGCCTTTTTGATGATTCAGTCACCGTCAATGAGAAGCAGCGCATGGTCTACAACATGCAGAACAATCAGGGATCTGATGATCCTCCAAAGAGGATTCCTCCCATACATGATCCACTTACAAAAGCACTGCCCGATTTCGTCTCCACTTCAACCTCAAAAATATTCAGGATCCTCGGATTGGATGACTCTTTTCTTGAACGAGATCCGCAACAGTGGGAGTCAGAGCAATCATACAATGAGGCAAAAGACATCATATCTGCCCTAAGAGTGACGAATGATTTGGCAGAGAAAGGAGTGGCTCTTATGCAGACCTTCAATGAAGCGCTGGTAAGAAATGAGGAAGAGAAACAATTTGTTCTGCAAATGGTTGAGTACCATCGAGATAAATTCCCGAAAGCACTAAAGGGAATAAATTATGACGAATAACTGACAGTATTTCCTTTGATTATGACATATATCTAATGTTCAAGGTTCTAAAATTGTTTGGATCTCTGAAAATAACAATGAATCACATTGATGACAAAGTCACAAATCTTAAAGGGCTTTGCGCAAGTCCTAAATTTATTTCGATTTTCACATAATTTGGCAGATAATAATTACTATCATGATGGAACAGAAAACCAACTTGGTCGATGTTTAATTCGAGACTTTAATATTTAGACACACCCTAACGTACAGGCACCTCCTCTTTTTCTACACTTTAAAGTTTATGCATTGCTTGTAAAGGAGCCCTTGCAACGGCATGGTCGTGTTACGGCGCCATATAAATTATTGTCGTAATTATCATCATTATTAGTCTAGTCCAATGAACACTCTACATGTCTTCTGGACTTTAAATTGCGCGATATCCCACCAGCATTCCACAAACACTCAGATCTTCCATTTCTGCTGACATTTATCCAACGCCATTAATCTTCAGCACTTCCCAAAACCACTCACCAGGCTTTCCATTTGAAACCAAATGTAATTCTTAAACTGATCTGTCCAATCCACTATTTTCTCATATCTTTCAACATGAACACAACCCACCAGAATGACTCCCTGCAGCATGCTTCTTTTTCTGCCCCTATACTGGTAACAAGGTTATTGTGTTCAGGTGATATCTCTCATGGTCATAATGTTTATTATGGTACATGTATCTCTCATGGTCATTGTGTTCAAATGGTGTCTCTCAAGGTCATGTTGTTCATTTGATATCTCTCATGGTCATTCTGTTCATATGGTATCTCCCATGGTCATGCTATTCATTTGATAGCTCTCAGAGTCATGGCGTTCATATGGTATCACGAAGAGTAAATGTTGGCCAAAAGGGCCAATAAGGCCTACAGTTCATGGTTATGGTGTTCATTTGATTTATCTCATCGTCATTCTGTTCATATGGTATATCTTTCATGGTTATGGTGTTCATTCTCTCATGCATGGTCATGCGGTTCATATGGTATCTCTCTTAGAGTCATGGCGTTTATAGGGTATCTCTTGATCGACTTTAGCCCTAACCATAATAACCCTTGCTCATATTCCAGGTCCAAACAATTTACCTGGAATGCTATGCTCTCATAGAACTGTATTCTACCGTTGATACTGGCTGTAGCGTTCCTGATCTACCATAATTATACCGTATGGCAGTGTATTCTGATGGGCTCTCTATCCGAATGAGCGCTAGGTCTATGATTATATGCGGAGTGTAAACCAGCGGGTTTGAGTCTTCAGCATGCGGTCACGGTGTAAATACGGGCATTGACCAAGACAGTCTTTCACGCCCAGTTGCTCAGTGTCACCATGTTCAGCCTCAGCAGTAAAGTCATAAGCGTACTTCTGAACTTTTTAAAAGGAGTGTGTTGGATTGCAGCGTTTGATTCAATGTGCATATTCGACGTCAGTGCTGTTTATATGACTGTGGCCGTTTTACAGGTAATCAAGTTTTAGGAGTGACAAACTAAACGAGGTTGATCATTAAAGGTTGTCTGTAGAATTGATTGTGGAGACGAAAAGGCAACATTGACCCTAGGGATGCTCATCAGGCCTTAAGCCATTTAAATCAGCCATTAGCTCGACATTTTGGCTTCTTCTTGCTAAATCAGACTATTGGCATTGAAATGTCATTAGTTACACGGTTATAACAGCGCCTGGAATACGAATAGACCTAGAAATCAGTAGACCGTGACCGCTCGAACGCTGCCGCGGTTGAATAGATGGCATCGTCACGGTGCGGTCGACCGAGGAGGCGTCTGCACGGTTGACTGTGTCCGATTCACCGGACCGTGCATTCCGACATGGATCGTCAGTCCTGCGTAATTTAGGGACAAGGTAGAGACTGGATGCTGATTATTGCAACCGTGAACAGAAGAGGGTCAGCCCCTGCAGCCCTTTGCATTTGAACCGTCTGACCTATGACGTCATTGAGCAGCAAGAGGTGAAGGTCATGATCGCGGTCAACTGCGTGTCACTCCGCGTAGGTCACTACTCGTTATGGAATGGGTTTCACCCATCCGTTAATCATGATCAATGTTTCATTTACAATAAATTGCTGAATTCGAGCGTCCTAAGCTCGCTTGAATGTGGGGCATACCCTTTGTTACATGTTTAACGACACCGCAATATCAAAGATGATTAGTGTCGCCCTTCTCCTTTATCCAGGCTTGGGACTGGCACTGGCAGAGAACAACCAGTGGTAGATAGGCTACCCATATGATATATGCGACTTGGCGCACGGTTAAGATTCCATTTTCAAGGTCAACCAAAATAGGTTGCGTTGTGCATACCTGTTGACGAAGGATAATTATTTACCATGCAATAAAGGTTATGATCTGTTTTTCGGTGCATTTTATTGAAATGTTTCATGTTTAGAGTGTATGCGATTTATTATAGAAAAATATGGGCCACAGCTGCATCTACTATTAAACGAGTTTGATGCTCGAATTTCGGAACATTGAACTTTCAGTTTTGACCCTGAAGGCTGAATCCTAAGCTTGCAGGTTATCAACTGGCGGCGATGCTTATCATCTTCCACCGTATATACACTGCGAATAACTTCGCCTGCTCCTCAGCCACAGACGGCATACATTGTAGAGGCGGCGGCTGGTCTTCAGACGAAAGATGAGCGGCCCACTTATTATTAGCCTGTTTGCGGCTCTTATCCCTAGGCCGCAACTTACCTATGGGCTGCTGAGTCCATAGCCACAGACTGAGGGGGCTACATGTGGTCGTTAAAACTGACATATAAACGACTGCATCATTAAAACATTTTGTCCCACGTTGTACACAAGCCTCAGTGGCAGCGCTATGCGGCGTGGCAAGTCAGGGCAAAGGCTTCCTTCACCGGGGGTATCTGCCCTGGATGTTGCACTGCCATAAGGATACTATGGAAGTTTTGCCCTGCCGAGATTTTATTTGGAACATAATATTATTGGTCTTTCTGCACTGGTTACTTGTATGATTCTGGCTATAAATCCTAGTTTAAAAAATGTCTGACGCTGCCTCTGAAGAGTCAGGCTGTATTCACCTGCAAAGGCAGGACTTGCTTGCATGCTGACTAGGCCTACATGTATATACTTCATCTTGCTAATCATTTCGGTCTGTAGCTAATGACTTCTGATCATTAGAGACAGGCTTGTCGTTAAATCGCGGAAACCGAGCAAATTGCGTGCTACGCTATCCCAAGTGCCAGTATTATTAATCAATTAACAACTGTAGCAATTTTAATAAACAGATTGATAACACTGCTATGCATGATATCTGATGTTTTGCCAAAAACTAATTTTTCTAAAAGATTTTATTCTGCTGATTTCATAAATGATATCCGTTTTTCTGTATGACGTCACGTTTTCCCTCAATCATCATTTTCATATTCAAAATGGCTGAATCTGTAAGCGGCCACTTTAGAAGACGTTGTGTCAATTCACCTGATTCATTTTGTTATATACATGTAGGGGGCCTATGTGGAAGTTATAATTTGCGGACACAACGACAGAACATAACTGGGTTTGTGCAAAAAGCTTACCGTGCGTATTTTGGCATAAAGTTAGGAGACCAAGACAAATCATGGGCACCTCACGTCGTATGCAAGACATGTGTGGAAGGTCTAAGAAACTGGGGCAAAGGTGTAAAGCAATCCCTTAGCTTTGGAATTCCTATGGTCTGGCGTGAGCCTAAAAATCATGTGGCTGACTGTTACTTTTGTATGGTTAATACTAAAGGCTTCAATCACAAGAATAAAAAAAATCTTATCCAAATTTGCCATCTGCGTTAAGACCGGTACCCCATGATGACAGCATTCCTATTCCAGTACCAAAGGATATTGTGGACTGTATGACAGAAAGTGAGTGTAGTACAGAAGATGATGATGACACTGGTAGCTATGTTCCAGACAATACAGATATTGCTAAAACGTTCTCTCAGGCAGAGCTGAATGATCTAATTCGGGACTTAGACCTCCCAAAGATCTCTGCAGAACTTCTTGGGTCACGCTTAAAAGCCAAGAATTTACTGTCACCGGGCACGTCTTTCTCGTGGTACAGAAACCGTGAAGAAGAATTTACATGCCATTTCTCAAAGACTGAATCTCTTGTGTATTGCTCAGATATTCCGGGTTTAATAGCAAAGCTGGGAGTTAATTACAATGCAACTGAAAGGAGAATTTTCATTGATTCTTCCAAGCAAAGCCTAAAAGCTGTTCTCTTGCATAATGGCAAGAGATATGCATCTAGCTGTTCCTGTTGGGCATTCTGTGCAGCTGAAAGAAACTTATGCTTCTTGAGAATATAAAATACAATGAACATCAGTGGCTGGTTTGTGGTGACCTTAAAGTAATTAGAATATTGCTAGGTCAGCAGGGCGGTTATACAAAACTGCCCTGTTTCCTGTGTGAGTGGGATAGCAGAGCAGACAAGGACCACTGGAAAAAGAAAAACTGGCCTTCTAGAACAGAGTTTCTACCAGGAGCAAAAAACATAAAGTATGTGAAACTGGTTGAACCAAACAAGATACTGTTACCACCTCTTCATATTAAACTTGGCCTCATGAAGCAATTTGTAAAAGCCTTGGATAAGCAAGGACATTGTTTCGGATATATTTGCACCAAGTTTCAGAATATTAGCTCCGAAAAGCTGAAGGCAGGGGTTTTCGATGGACTGAACATCAGAGCACTTATGAGAGACAGTGATTTCGAAAAAACAATGAATAAAGCTCAGGGCTGAGGCAGATGCTTGGAACAGTTTCAAGGTTGTTGTGAGCCAATATCTTGGCAACACCAAGGCACCAAATTATAAGCAGATTGTGAAAGATATGTTGTCTGCATTTAAGAAACTTGGTTGCAGAATGAGTCTCAAGATGCATTTCTTGTTCTCTCACCTCGACTATTTTCCGGACAACTTGGGTGACTTCAGCGAAGAAATGGGTGAACAATTTCATCCGGACATCAAAATTATGGAAACCCGTTATCAAGGACGTTGGGATGTCAGCATGATGGCGGACTATTGCTGGATGATGAAAAGAGATTGTTTGCCAGAGGAAGAACACACAAGAAAATCAAAGAAAACACGTTTCTGTCCCTAAGACAGTTTCTGTCTTAGTTTCACTGTTTTTCAAGATTTTGCCATTTGCAATTGTAAAAAACTGAGCACTGTAATATGTTTATGAGATTTTAACATCGGGGACTTTTAGAAACCTTTTCTATAAAATTTCCTTGGAGTGTATAAAAAAAAAATCTTTTAATGGAATTGTAAAAATCAATAAAATTATAATTTGATTTGTGCGAAATCATGACGTGATGGCCAAATTTCAAAATCATATTTGAAATCAGCATGTCAGAATTGTATAAAATCAGTTAATAAATTTCAAACATCTCACTCTTTGTTTTAAAATGCATAGCGGTGTAATCAATTGCCTTTGATTAGCATTGTATAATTTGAAAGAGATTGTTAGGGCCTATAAGACTTTGCACAAAGACAAAGAAGAGGAAGAAGAAGAAGACGAGGATGTTGTCGTTGCTGTTCTTGTCGATTATGGTGATAATGATATTGTTGTTGCTGCTGCTGATGCTGTTGTTGTTGTTGTTGTTGATGATGATAATGAAGGCTATGATGATGATGTTGTTGTTGATGATGATGATGACGATGACGATAACGATGATGTTGATGATGATGACGACGATTATGATGATGTTGATGATGGTGTTGATGATGATGATGATGATGATGATGATGATGATGATGATGATGAAGGCTTCATGAAGCAGAAGAGCAATTCTTTAATCTAACATGTTGAGGTAGCCATAGACATGACTGCGAGCGACTCCCATTTCTTAGTCTCGGCATATAAAGAGGTGCCATATAAATGTCTGAAATTAATATCTGAAATGAATGAATGAATGAAAGAATATGAGGGCAGGTAGCCAGCCGCCCCTTCTTCGCCTTCGCATCCTTAATTCAACCGACGGTTAACATCTGAGCTTTTGCTGGGGTTATGGTTAGGTTTAAATCTGGAGACTTATTTTCTTTGCCGTGGAGGGACTAAAGATTTTAAATTCCCGGGTTTTTGCATGTGTGTGAACTGCAAGTGTGTGATCGTTTTGGTCGTTTTGATCACAGTCGTTATAAATGCAGAGATGTTGGTATAAAGACATTGGCGCTGATAGCAACTTCAATTTAAATCAGTTGTGGAATCTTTTCTAAGGGGCATGATGGACTTTCTTTGCTGCCTTTGAACTTTGCAGGATAGACATGTCCTTAACTTTTCTCATTAAGGTTATAGAGACTCTACTATGCTTTTGACCTTGAAACTCATTATCATGCAGATACTGAAAGAATATAAGCGAAGCAGAACGCCTGGTTCGTTCTTAAACTATTCGTATTATTCAACCCAACGTACAGATATACATTACGAGCATACAGACATGACTCAAGCAAGAGCATTTCCCTGCCTATAGGTCCATCAGTATATGAATGGACTTCCCCCATCAGTTCGCTTTGTCATCCTCTCTCGCGTATAGTCTTTCTTCCTCTTTCTCAAGTCTCAAGCCTTTTCTCTCGTGGTTGCACGCACTGGGAGCGCTTCTGAAATATGTTCATAATTATTGTAAAAAAATATCGAATTACTAATAGACGAGTGTTGACTTGTTAAATATAACACGCTTTGTGTCAATTGTGCGTCCTTTTTCAGTGAGTCTGAAAGGTTGGGGCCCCCACAGTTTTACCGAACAGGCCCCCACATTTGTTAATCCGGCCCTGCGGAAATACATGTCATGTGCACATATATACGCAGTATATTGTAGTTTTTTTTACGTATACATGCATACATACATGCTTGCATACATACATGCATGCATTCACACATGCATGCATATAAGTATACAACTACATGTATACATACATAAGTAGCGGTATAACTGACAGTTTGAGAACAATAGATCCGTCCATTGTTCCGAACTATGCATGCATGTAGAATTGTAGATGATGCACAGATAGGTCATTGGACCTACTTACATGAAATACATGTTTCAATTCATACATTTAGCACTTAAACAAGCGTAGGCTTTCTCTCTCTCCTCTCTCTCTATCACTCACTCACTCACTCTCCCTCCTTCCCTCTCCCTTTCTTTTTCTCTGTCCCTGTCTCTCTGTATTTCTGTCTCTCTCTGTCTCTCTCTGTCTCCCTCTGTCTCTCTCTCTGTCTCTCTCTGTCTCTCTCTGTCTCTGTCTGTATGTCTCTCTCACATACTCTCGCTGTCTCTCTCTCTCTCTCTCTCTCACACACACACACACACACAAACGCATGACCACAGGCTCTCTCCCCCTCTCTATCTCTCACTCACTCTCCATCCTTCCCCCTCTCTCTCTCTGTCTCTCTGTCTCTGTCTCTCTGTCTGTCTCTCTCTATGTCTCTGTCTGTCTGTCTCTCTCACTCACTGTCTCTCTCTGTCTCTCTCCCCCTCTGTCTCTCTCTGTCTCTGTCTGTCTGTCTGTATGTCTCTCTCTCTCTCTCTCACACACACACATACACACAAACGCGCGCACACAACATAATGTAACGTTGTGGTGTCTTGTACCTAGCCAGCGGATGGCAAAACTGAAGATCCGCCGAATGGAGCTCAGCCTCCTCCTCCTCCTGCGCCGGCGCCTGAGGCGTACGACGCCTCCAACTACTTCGCAAAGGAGGAACAGAAGAAGAAGAAGAGAACCAAGAAGGAGAAAAAGACGGAGCTCGAAGATCTCAAGAAAGAAATCGAAATGGTATACATAATTATAATTGCGAGCTGTTGCTCTCCAATGGCCATCTCACATCGTCAACCCAATAAATTAGTTGGTGTCCCTACATAGCGAGATTATTTTATCTCTTTAGGACCTCCTCTTTTTGTAACCAATGAGCAGGATGTGTAAACCTGTCATGTATTCTTTGGTTGCAAAATAAAAACTTTGATTGATTGATTGATTGATTGAATGTTAACGAATAATTGTCATGTAACAGTAATTTTAACATGCATAATATCGTGATCGTTGCAATAAATTTATATAGCGCCATTTTGAGAGCGATTACTCAGAGACGTTCCCGACCTGAAAGCACCAAACCACAACAAAAGACAATGGTTTTCAAACGCTTGCAGAAAATGGGGCGGCGCAGAAAGACCAATAAGTTCGTTAAACTTGTAACAGATAAAATGACGGAAGAAAATAATTGCCGGCAAATCCGCAAAGTCCCATTTATGCCGTCTGGCACAAGTCGGTCTTGGCACCTCGAAGCGCAAACCGGAAGTTCAATATTTTAACTAGGCCTAACATAATATGATATACAGATTTATATAGCGCAACTTCAAGGACAAACTCCTCGGTAGCACTTTGGTCTATGCAACAGCGAGAGCATGTTGAAACAGAATAGACTTCAAGCGCCTGAGAAACAGAGAATTATAGCTAGCTCTAGGGAAGTTTAGACTGACTAGCTCAGCTCCACTAGCTTCAAGAGGAAGGCTGCTCTGAGACTATAGGAGTCTAGGTCACCCGACCGACCGAGGAGACAGCTTCTGTGCTGAATTTTAGAGGGACGGTCCCGGAGTGTAAGAATGACATCATAATAAGATGCTATTCTTCAGTGACAGCGTGTAGTAATTGATAATAATGATAATAATGATATGTTTATTTATGACAGTTGAATAAAGGCACTCTAAATGTATGCATTAGATAAACTATAGATGACAAAAACAGTGGCGATACTTGTAAGAAACCTGTAAAGTATTCATTATTATTGGCCTACTATTATGTACTATAATATAAAAGTATGTCTTGTCTTGTCGTCAACCATCCTCGATCCGAGGGTTGGTCGCATCGTGGACGAGCTTCATCCATCTCTTCCTGTCCCTTGTGTCCACCAGGGTCTGCCGGAGAGTTGTTCCCATCCATGTTCCGATGTTGACAAGCCAGCCCATCCTCGGTCTCCCTCGTGTTCTTGCTCCCAGTACATTTCCCTTTATGATCTCTTTCTCAAGGCATTCTCCGCTTTTTCTCATCAGATGTCCAAAGTATGTGAGTTTCCTTCTTTTAATTGAATCAAGAAGACTTCTCTCCACTCCCATTGTCTCCAACACCCATTTGTTAGTTCTTCTTTCCATCCATGACACTTTCAAGATTTGTCTTAGGCCTTTCATCTCAAAAGCCTCTATTCTTTCCTCCTCTCTCTTCTTGATCGTCCAGCTCTCGCAACCATAAGTGGCCACTGGCCAAACAAGGGACCTCATGAGTCGTATCTTTGTAGTGAGTTTAATGCCGTGACTTCTCCATATCTGTTTCAACGCCACTCCTGCGTTCTGTCCTCTCGCCAGTTTCTCCCGAACATCCCTGCTGCACTCTGCATCCGCAGTTATTAGCGAACCCAGGTAATGGAAGGTTTCGACCTGTTCTAGCCTCCGTCCCCTAACCCATAAATTGCATGCCTCTCGATTTAATTCCATAACCTTGGTTTTGTCCAGATTTATCATTAGACCTCTTTTCTCCTTTGTATATAAAAGTATACAAAGTTCATAATTTATGCAAATCGACGCATGGGTCTGTAATTGCTTGCACATAAAATACATTGAACTATCTAAATATATAAATTAGACATGGCCCTTGCTAAGAGGAATTATTGTTTCAGCAGATACTAATTGAAAGTTTTCTTTTCTGTTTAAAGGACGAGCATAAGATTCCTCTTGAGGAACTAGAAAAACGATTAGAAACCAACTTTGAATCGGTGAGCGAATTGTTGACTGCTTATAATTACTTAGTCGTAATAGTGACGATGACGACTATTACTACGATGATGATGATGATAATAATAATAATGATGATGATGATAATCTGAAGCATGGGAAATGACGATCACGATTGTAACGACTAGAATCGTGATTTAATAACAATGGCAAGTGGCAACGATGATAGACTAATGATGAATGGTGATAAAAACGGAAGAGAATCATTTGAAAGAACGGACTGTTAGATTAGAAGAAGTGGTTGATTACCTGCAGACAGGAAATAATATAAACGACAAGAATGATTTCTAAATTTGAATAGATTGCAAGTGGATTATAATATAGACAAGTCTTTCAGTCGAATTAGATGACTGGATGACCAGTGGGCAGAGATCATGTGTAACCTATAGCCTCCTTTCATTCTAAACGGAATACATTTCTTTCTCACAAATCCTGTTCCTCAGAGCTTCAAGTGCGAGAGAGGACAGGACGGCCATGGATAAGCGCTCGACGTCTATGCACTAATTTTCAATTGCGAGCGCCGTCATTCCATTTATTCAACCAGCACTGCCTGAAAGGGTAAGGGCCTTAAGGCACTTATTATTTTACACAATGAGCACTGACATTCCTGATTCCTCCTCCTCTTCCTACCGCCCCCTGCCGCTTCCATTCTAAACACCTCCACTGTTGCCTTTTCGCTGTCTGGAAAAAGCTTCCAGTAGCAAGGTGTGATCTGCAGATCTTGAACTGAAACCGATTTTGACACTTATCTGGCTGTCTATTTTACCTTTGCGAATGCGCTGGCTAATACAACTTCATGTGCTTCATGCGCTATATTATTTGATAGACTGCGAATTAAGTATATAATTAAATAAATAAATCATTTATTACTCCACTTGCAAACGGACAATGGGGCGCACAAATCATTATAATACATCGAGCGCCTCTGAGTAAAGATCTCAACGTGGCGCTATATAAATTTATGTCATTGATTGATTGATTGATTGATTGATTGATTAATTGATAATAATTGGTAAAAGACGTATACGACCAAAATCAAATCATAGGATAAGTGAAATGTCAGAAATATTTGTGTCGAAACGTCATCCATGAACAATTATGAGCCGTGTTGCTTCTTACTGCAGGGTCTGACGACCGAGAAGGCGAAGGAGGTAATGGAGCGAATGGGTCCGAACGCCCTCAGTCCGCCAAAGACGATTCCGGAATGGGTGAAATTCTGCAAGCAGCTGTTCGGAGGCTTCTCCATCCTTCTCTGGATCGGAGCCATTCTCTGCTTCATCGCTTATTCGATCCAGTGCTCCACATCGGAAGAGGCGCCCGGAGATAACGTAATTTCATGTTCCGATATGTCTAAATGGTGGAGCCCTCTGCAGAAGCTTTACATTCACAACACACATTCTTTAATCATATATTTCACTGCTGAAGTGTAATATAATACATGATCAGAGTAAGGTTTGGAAAGCGTTGCAATTTAATAGATTGTCGTTCTCTTTATATTGCATGAACTGCTTTTTTGGTCTGCAGATTTTGTCTATATTTTTTAGTTCATAGTTTTAAAAACAGATCACTGTCAGTTATTTTAAAAAGCTTAGTGTATTCTACTTGGCTGCATTGCATTATCTAAGCTGTGTAATACGTTGACGCTTTGGTGTTGTCTTGCGTTATTTTCAGCTTTATCTTGGTATTGTTCTAACGGCTGTTGTGGTCGTCACCGGTTGTTTCTCCTACTATCAAGAAGCGAAAAGTTCAAAGATAATGGAATCGTTTAAGAATATGGTTCCACAGGTCAGCCTGCTAATAAATTACCATAACTTTGACATTGCTTATTCTAAGGAATTTTCTCAGCTGCCCATGAGGGACGAAATAGAGTGCCTGTGCCATGGTGGGGTCCAGATGAAAACCATTGGTTAGTGATTGGCCCCAATTTCTAACCAAGAGCTGAGAGGTATCCAATGTAAAGCTCATGGTTAGGGATTGGCCTTTCAAGTTGAAAGGATGTGGCACTTAATTGATTTCAAATAATGACCAGAGCCGTTTTAAAATCTACTAATATAATATATTATGCTATCACATTACAATGGGTATAATTTGCTGTTAATATTTTTACAAAGACTATTTTTGTACAACTAGGCCTAATACTTAGTAAAATAGCATCATTATAGTCTACTACAGGCTTCCCGATTTTGGTATAGTGCTTCCTTGGTTTGTCTAGCATTTGTAAGAATTTTGATGGGCCTAGCTGTGTCCTGGTCATCAATGTAGGCCTATGACCTTTTTGAGCAAAAGGAATAAGATAATTCTAGTGCAAGAAAGTCGGGTTTGGACTATACACCTGTCTGCAGTTATTCATTATAATACTGCAATTGTAATGGTCCAAAAGCAGTAGAACTGAGTTGCAGAACTTGACATTATTATGGTAATAATAATATTATGCTAATGAAAATTTTCAACCACTCTTTATCAGCACTGAACTAATTTAGTAATTTTGTTAAGATCGCAGCTTACAATGCTATCACTACATTGTGGAAACTGTTAAAGAAATTATTATAGTTGCAAGAATATTTATTGAAGACTTAGACTATTCAGGTCAGCACTGCAATAGTTGAGAAATTTGATAAAATGGCAGCTTAAAATTCTGCCATTGCAAAGTAAAAATTCAAAATTTTCTGGTTGGGAGGGTACATTCCCTCCCCATGACCCTTCCCAATCGGCGCTAAGCGTCTCAGTAACCGACCGGCAAATACTCGTTGTCCGTCCTACAGAAACCTTGATTTCCCTCAGAAGAGGGGGACTAGATGAGACTTATAATATCATAGTTACACTTAGAACTAGACCTAGTGTTTGTGCCTAGGGCCCTAAAATTCCTTTAAACGGCCCTGATAATGACGTTGCCTGATTTTTTGTTTTAACAAGACGTAATATCATACTTATTTACTTCTAGGATGGAGCTTTCGTGAGCGCTGGTGAATAAGCTGGTGCCCTGCGCTTGGCTTTCGAGTGGCGCTTTAGAAGTTTGGAGAATCAGTAGATTACGATTAAGATTACTATTTCCGTTTCCTAAATTTCTTACGAAAAGTATCGAAATCAATAAAAAAAATTTTTTATTGCAATGTTTGACTCAGTTCGCGGACTGTACCAAGTGTGCCATCATGTTACCATGGTATAATTCCCCGAATTAATGAGATTAAATCAGCAAGACGCTCTTGAGACGTTTTAGACTTTTAAAATCATTAATCAGATTGAGTTTGCTGAATGATATTCCTCAGCTGCATGAGGTTACTGTTCGCTAGATCTGTCAAAATCATAAGCAACCAGCGCAAACATTTGCCTGCTACTCTTCGCAGTATTGGAATAGTGTATCAAGACTTGTTACCTCAAACATCAGTGCGGGTGCACCAGCCGAGCCCAATACACGGAAGGCTAGTATAATAATAGTAACAAATTAGCAATAAACTTGTGGTGCACTAAACAAAACGTATTGTATTGCATTGCGTAGGCTCACTTGATGCTTGCTGCAAAAACAAAATGACGAATGATTCTTATGACGTAAAACAGACTATGTCGTCATAATGTCAGTTGCCTAGGTTACCGCTTTGACCAACTGGAAGAGAAAACTCAACCAGAAGTTGATAAAAGAAAACGCATATGCCCGTATAGCGTCTTAAATGATCGCCCTGAGAAACTCCTGGCAGGGGGCTTTACAATACCTGCCAGGGACCCGATTCATCGGGCTTCGTTATATCTCGATTCTCGAGATATAACGAACTCTGAAGGATCGGGGGTTTACACACGGGTCAGTTGACCAGTGTGCCGACCGTACACTGTATGTATGTATGTATGTATGTATGCATGCATGCATGCATGTATGTATGTATGTATGTATGTATGTATGCATGTATGTATGTGTCAGCTTCCACAATCACTGACGATTTTTCCAGTCTCTTCTTTTCTTCATTAGCGCAGCCTAGGCCTAACCTATTCACTGTATTGCGGTAGCTATGGCTAGTGTATAAGTGTCTAAAGTTCTTAAACTTGTTCACTTACAACAAATATCTGTTTCTTGTATTTTCTTCTTCGTTCATAACATTCGCAAACAACACAACAATGCATCAACGACGACAAACGATTCAATTGTACGACAGCAACACAACCTTTTTATCTTACTACTCTCTAAAGTTTTACACACAACGACCCACTGCTCTCTAAACGTCTTCTCTACTCAACTAGCACTCCTTCTACAACTTATCTCTCTGTCTGAGCGTACGCTCTTCCCTCTGTCGCTCTGTCCTTCTCTCTGCCTCTCTCCGTCAGTCTGTCTGTCTGTCTGTCTGTCTGTCTGTCTCTCTCTCTCGCGCTCTCCAGCGACGGTCGGCCGAGCCGCGCCAACTTTCCCGCCAGTCTGCCACCTGCAAGCCTGTCTGTCCGTACGCTCAACAATTAGCTGACCTTGAGCTGGTCTATCCGTACGCTCAACTATTAACTGACCACACGCTATACAAAATTAGCTCACATTACCTCTTTCCTTTCTTTTAAAGAGAGCTAATTATCTATAAAAATTAGCGAACGTACCTTAACTAAACAATGCAAACAGTCCATAATATATAACATCATAAAATATCTTACACTACAATCTAGACAAACAATCGGCTACTACATTCAATTTACCTTTCTTATAGTTCAACAGAATGTCAAAATTTTGTAGTGATAATGACCATCTGACTAACTTAGCAGATTTCGACATTGATTCAGTCAAATAAACTAAAGGATTATGGTCTGTAAACACATTGATTTTAGAACCAATAAGAATTTCTTTCAACTTGTTTAAAGCCCATATGATTGCATAGGCTTCCTTCTCAATCGTCGCCCATCTCCTCTGGGTATCTGTCAGCTTCTGACTGATAAATGAAACGGGACGTTCTATCCCTTCCTTGTCCACCTGAGACAGAACAGCTCCCACAGCAAAATCACTGCTATCACAGTACAAATTAAAAGGTTTACCAACCTCAAACATATATAGAACCACATTTGACAAGACAATCTGTTTAAGGGAATCAAAGGATTTCTGATGTGCATCAGTCCAAACAATGTTCTCAGGTACTTTCTTGCTGGTTAAGTCTGTCAATGGTTTAGCAATTTCAGCAAAATTACAAATAAACTGTCTGTAAAACCCAAAAAATCCTAAGACTTGTTTCACTTCCTTCCTGGTTTCAGGTTTCTTCAAATTAATCAAACTGTCAATCCTGTCTGGATTCATCATCTTCTTCCCTGATCCTATAAGGTGACCGATGAACTTCACCTCACTCTTACCAAACACACATTTCTTCAAGTTCAACGTTACATTATGCAGTCTTATTTGTTTCAAAAATAATTCCAAATGTCTTAAATGAATGTCCCAATCATTAGAATGCACTGCAATGTCATCAACATAAGGTTCAGTAAAATCATGAATCGGTTGCAAAATCATATTTATCGCTTTTACAAAAGTCCGTCCAGAGTTAATCATTCCGAAAGGAACACGCGTAAATTCGTACAGTCCATTATGTGTAACAAACGCAGTCTTCCATTGATCACTCTTTTTAACAGGACAAGTCCAATATGCACTGCGACAGTCCATAACGGAAATAAACTTGGATTTTCCGACTTTGCTCAAGACATCGTTGACGATTGGCATAGGATATCTGCAGTTCTCAGTAAAAGAGTTAATGTATCTGTAGTCACAAGCCAATCTCAAGGATCCATCCTTCTTTTTGACAATGACAAGTGGACTTGCCATTCTGCTTGACGATGGTTGAATGATGTTTTCTTTCAGCATCTCTTGTATTTGTTTTTCCACTTCTGCTCGGTATATTAGTGGTATTCGATATGCCATGAATTCTTTTTCTCGAAAGTCTGGTCTCAACACCACTTCATGTTCTACTAGTGTACATAGTCCCGGTTTGTCCGAAAACCTGTCTGCATATCGATTCAGTACATCAAGTAATTGTTTCTGCTGTTCGCTCGTAAGATGTCCAATTTGTTCATAATCCAATTGGAGTGATTTCTGTTTTGTCTCTGAATAGTCTTCCTTCAGCGGTATTTCTACCACTGATCCAAATTCGTCATCCTCTTCCACGATCAGACCACAAGACAACGTTCTCGTAATGAACTTCCTCATCTTGTTGGCATGAATAATCCGTCGACCGTTTTCATTCATGTCCACCAGATACGAATATTTGGATCTTCGTTGCAAGACCGTGCATGGACCATGCCATCGTGAGATCAATTTATTGGTTGACGTTGGATACAGCACGATGACGTTCTCTCCTGGTTCGAATTCTTTATCTTTTGCTCTTTTGTTATATTGACTGGCGTATTGTTTTTGCTTTTCTTCAGCACAACTCTCGGCGAATGTCAAGGCCTTTTCCATGTCTGCTCTTAAATTCTTCAGGTACTTTGCCGGTTGCACTCCAATGTTCGGTGGTAAATTTATCTCTTTGGTCCAGCTTTCTTTAAGAATGGTTAGTGGCCCTCTCGGCAACTTTCCATAGACCAGCAGATACGGTGCCACTCCTGTAGTTGCATTAGGCACTTCTCTCAATGCCCAGACTGTAAATGGAATGATTTTATGCCACTGTCTCGGATTTTCCACAATGACATGATGAACCATCTTCTTGAACGTTTGATTCCATCTCTCCACCAATCCTGCCGCTTCTGGATGTCCTGGCGAATCGAATCGAGGACAACACCCCATCAATTTCATAAATTCTCTTGTTAGACTGGCCGTAAAATTCGTTCCTCTATCACTGGTTATTACTGACGGAACTCCCACATCCATGAATAACTTCATCAGAGCTTCGCATACAGCCTTAGCGGTCAATGACTTCATCAAAAAGATTGTCGGCCATCTCGTACATGAGTCCACGATGCACAAGCAATACTTATGCCCTGCTGCTGACGTCGGTTCGATTGGTCCTACGACGTCCATGGTCATTCTTCTGAACGGCACATCCTCCCTTGGTATTGGTGTAATCGGCACTCGATCCATCACCAAACTTCGTGCTTTCAACTGACACTTCTCACAGGACTTGCAGAATTTCACCACATCTCGACGCATTCTTGGCCACACAAAGGATAACTTGATACGTTCCCTTGTTTTCTCTTCTCCCAAGTGTCCGCCAAATACTGACTCGTGCGCCAATTCCATCACCTGAATTCTTCTTTCCTTCGGCAACACCAACTGATACACCAACTGGTCCAACATTTGATGCTTCTTATTCATCAACCCATTCACCACACTAAAATCTGATCCTTTGTCTTCAGCTATCCTCCACCACGACCTCAGTGACTCGTCATTTCTCTGTTGCTCTTCAAACTTCTTCGCGTCTGCCAATTGTCTTTCATCACTCGTATTCTCGGCAAACAAATCTCTCATACTCGTGTCCATTTCACTATCACTTCCAGAATCATCATAATCATCACGTTCACATGCAACCATCTCTTCTTCAATTTCATTGATGTTACTCCTTCTTCTTCTTCTTCTTGAACGCTTTGTTCATCATCGCTTTCTGTGTCATCGTCTAGCAAACTTTCATTTGACTTTTCCTCTTCTCCTTCTTCCACTTCTCTTCTCCGACTCTGTGCTCTCGTAGTCACATTCGCTTGCAATTCTCCTTGCAATACACTCACTGGTGGAACCTCTTTCAGTTCTGCGATTATCTCTGGATGCAGCAAGAACTTTTCTTTGTTATCTTTGCACAAGACTGCCGGAATGCTGGCACATACCAAGGTTAAATATGGCGCGATATTTACTCCCTTGTCCTTCAGATCTCCTCCTTCGTTATGACAACTCATCCGCACCTCTATTTTCACCAACCTAGCTGGAATGGGTTCTCCAGCCACACATTGCAAATGTATTCTGCCAATTTCTTCCACTGTCGCTCCTTTCAACAATTCCTCATTGATTACTGGAATCTCAGTACCAGAGTCAATCAGCGCTTTGACTTGCACGGGCTGACAACTGTCATCATTTCCACGTATCTCTACATTTACATGCTGTAGTAAGGACTTCTTCGTACGTTGACACTCATCTTTGCTTTCTGTTTCTCGACAAGTATCTTTAATGGGAGCAGAATTTACTATTTCTCTCTGTATAGCAAATTGAGGCGTGCACTTCATTACTGACTTCACTTCCGTTTCGCGGTTGTCTTGTTCTTCAGGCTGATTTGGTGCATTCATTACTTGGATCTGATTTACTCTGAGATTTTCTGCACTTCGAGTAAATCTATTTCTCAGATTTGTCATTCTTGGTGGTACTCGACAATCCTTTATCAGATGCTTGTCTGACTGACAATTATGGCAACGTTTCTTACCAATCCCTCTCTGTTCAGTGCTCTCCCGCCTGTAATTGTACGCTGCATTGTTTTCTCTTTGGCGTCCCATCACTGGAATTCGACTGTATATTTGTCTGTCACCCGTTGCTTCTCTTCTATCTTGACCAAACTGTCTTCCAGGAGCACCATCATTCCTTACTTCATTACTTCTGGCTTGGTTTCCTGTTTCTTTGTTAATACTATTCCACCTGGTTTGCTTCGAACTATTACCCCATGCTTCATATTTCGGTTTGTCTTGAAACATTAGACCAATTCGATTGTTCACGTGTATGTCTGCGAGTTCTGCAACATTACTAGCTTCGAAGCATTCAGTACCCTCCTTTGCTATTACAAACTGCAGTGGACCCGGTGGTAGACATTCTTTCAACTTATCCGCCACCAACAGATCAAATAACTTCTCATAGTCTTTGCCCACTCGCCTACTTCTGACATAATAGTTCAACAGATTCTTCAATCTTGCTGTAAACATAGTGTATGTCTCTTCTGCCGTTTTCTTCGCATCTCCAAATCGTGATCGATATTCTCTCGCTGTCAATTTGAATTCTTTCAGTAAATGTTCTTTCACTATGTCGTAATTGTCTAGATCATCAAAAGACAATCGGTTCCACACCGTTCTCGCTCTTGGCGTCATTAGTGGCAACAGCAATTTGACCCAAAACTGCTTTTCCACCGTAAAACTGTTGAATGCATTCTCAACTGTCTCAAAATATAATGGCACCTCCATCATATCATATGGCATCTTAGGTAACACGTGTTTCATTGCATCACCTATCTTTTTAATCTTGGACACCATTGTCTCACTTTCTCTGATCCTATTTCGTTCTAACTCCTCACGGCTTCTTCTTTCGTCTTCATTTCGTTCCCTCAGTCTATCTTGATCTTCTACCCTACGCAGTTCTTCTTGTTCTATCTTTTGCTGCAACAATTCTAACTGCCTTCTGCGTTCCTCCTTTTCTATAGCCATTTCTCGGAGCTGAGCTTCCTTAAGAGCGAGTTTCTTTTGTTCTAATTGTACTTGTTCTTCCCTTTCTCTTTCCGCTTTTTCCAAACTTTCTTTCTCCATTTTCAATTCTTCCTGTCGAATCTCTTCGGCTCTTTCTAATTCTGCCAAACGCATGGATTCTTTATCTTCCTCACGAGCCTTTTGCTCTTCAATCTGTTGTTTTCGTATTTCTTCATCACTTTTTCTTGCTCTCTCGTATTCTATCATTAGTTCCATCCTTCTTCGTTCTGCTTCGTCACGATCTTTTTTCAGTTGTTCTAACTGAAGCTGGAACTGCTGCTTCTGCATCTCTATCTCTTCTTGTCTCATCCTTTCTGCTTGTTCTGCTCTTGCTTTTTCCTCTAGTCGAATCTTTTCTGCTCGTTCAATCCCTTCTTGTCTCATCTTTTCTGCTTTTGCCGCTCTTTCGTTCTCTTCTTGTCTCCGTTCTTTCTCTTCTTGTTTACGTTGCTCCTCTTTCTTTTTCTCTTCTTGTCTCCGCTCTTTCTCTTCTTGTCTCCGCTGCTCCTCTTTCTCTTTCTCTTCCTGTCTCCGTTTCTCCTCTTTCTCTTTCTCTTCTTGTTTCCGTTCTTTCTCTTCTTGTCTCCGTTGCTCTTCTTTCTCTTTCTCTTCTTGTTTCCGTTCTTTCTCTTCTTGTCTCCGTTGCTCTTCTTTCTCTTTCTCTTCTTGTTTCCGTTGCTCCTCCCTCATCATCATAAATTGCATCAACGCCTCCATAGACATAGCCTGTGGTTTCTCCTCAGCACCACCTACTGCACCTTTCTCTTCAGCTTCCTTTTTTAGCCACACCTCTGCTAGAGCTCTCATCAAATTTTCCCTTGACATCTCTTCGACTTCTTCCACGTCTAGATCAGCTTCGATTAATAATTTTATTATTCGATCAGAAGACATCTTCTTTATATTAGCTTGCTTTTGTTCTGTAAGTTTCTCCATCTTACTTCCTTACTTCAGTGATTTGCGTGAAGAAATCGAGGGAGTGGCTATGCTTTCTGTGATTGGTTGACTGTAATTTCTATTACTTGTTTATTCAAGGAGCGAGTTTTGTATACCTCTCTGGCGTTGCGTTGTCGTAATGTCGTTCGTATGCCCGTTGTATCTTCTCACCAGTTGTTCGGATGCTCGGAATGCTTCTCCGGTTCCTCAGATGCTCAGTGTCCTTCTCCCGTGTGGTCGGCTTCTCGTAATGATTTGAAATCCACCGTCCGTAGCTTGGACTAAAAATCCACCGTTCGTAAATATCTCTCCGTTCGTAACTCGGATACAAAATCCCAACGTCCGTAACTATTCCTCCGGCCGTAAACTTGGATTAACAATCCCAGCGCTGCCACCAAATGTCAGCTTCCACAATCACTGACGATTTTTCCAGTCTCTTCTTTTCTTCATTAGCGCAGCCTAGGCCTAACCTATTCACTGTATTGCGGTAGCTATGGCTAGTGTATAAGTGTCTAAAGTTCTTAAACTTGTTCACTTACAACAAATATCTGTTTCTTGTATTTTCTTCTTCGTTCATAACATTCGCAAACAACACAACAATGCATCAACGACGACAAACGATTCAATTGTACGACAGCAACACAACCTTTTTATCTTACTACTCTCTAAAGTTTTACACACAACGACCCACTGCTCTCTAAACGTCTTCTCTACTCAACTAGCACTCCTTCTACAACTTATCTCTCTGTCTGAGCGCACGCTCTTCCCTCTGTCGCTCTGTCCTTCTCTCTGCCTCTCTCCGTCAGTCTGTCTGTCTGTCTGTCTGTCTGTCTGTCTGTCTCTCGCGCTCTCCAGCGACGGTCGGCCGAGCCGCGCCAACTTTCCCGCCAGTCTGCCACCTGCAAGCCTGTCTGTCCGTACGCTCAACAATTAGCTGACCTTGAGCTGGTCTATCCGTACGCTCAACTATTAACTGACCACACGCTATACAAAATTAGCTCACAGTATGTATGTAAGTATGTATGTACATGTATGTACATGTATGTATGTATGTATGCTTGTAGGTATGCATGTATGTACTTATGTATGTATGTATGTATGTATGTATGTATGCATGTATGTATGTATGTATGTATGCATGCATGCATGCATGTGTGTATGTATGTATGTATGTATGACATTGTATGTATGTATGTATGTAAGTATGTATGTACATGTATGTATGTATGTATGCTTGTAGGTATGCATGTATGTACTTATGTATGTATGTATGTATGTCTGTATGTATGTATGCATGTATGTATGTATGTATATATGTATGTATGTATGCATGCATGCATGCATGCATGTATGTATGTATGTATGTATGTATGTATGTATGCATGCATGCATGTATGTATGTATGTATGTATGTATGTATGTATGCATGCATGTACATGTATGTATGTATGTATGTATACTTGTAGATATGCATGTATGTGCTTATGTATGTATGTATGTATGCATGTGTGTATGTATGTATGTATGTATGTATGTATGCATGCATGCATGCATGTATGTATGTATGTATGTATGTATGTATGCATGTATGTATGCATGCATGTATGTATGTATGTATGTATGTATGTATTAATGAATGAATGTATGCATGTATCTATGTATGTATCTATGTATGTATGTATGTATGTAATGTATGTTTGTATGTGTGTATGTATGTATGTATGTATGTATGTATGTATGTATGTATGTATGTATGTAATATGTATATATTCATGATTGTATGTATGTATGTAGGTATGTATGTAATTATGTATGTATTATATATAATATTTAATATTTATGTATTAATGCATCTGAACACTTTATATAGCGCATTTTTGACAACTCACAAAGACAATATTCTCAACCATTCTCAACGGTACTTTGCTATTAGATGTTAACAGCATCTTCTTCTGATCTTATTGTGCCTAAATTTCCCTATGGAAACTTATTCAAAACAGGTCCTGCATGATGATAATGTATTAACGAACTGTATTGAAATTAAATGCTTTCACCTCTGTATATAATAATATGAGAAATGTATATAATAATATGAGAAATGATAAATCGGAAGTATCTTATATATATTTCAGTAAGTCTGTGTGTTTGTTTGATTGTTTGATTGATTGTGTGTTAGCTATGCACGGCTACAGTTTTGAAGCAATCGACCCCAATTTTTTGCAGGGGGTTCGGGGTCGACCCGACACAGGTTATTGGAGGGTCGGCGAATCTCTGCCACCATGGGGCCAGGGTGGGGGAGGGTAAAACCCCTCATTTCCCCTACTTTTTCAGCCGTTGCCATGCATAGCTTCACACTTATTCACCTGAAACGTTGCAACTGCACAGATTTTCACACGGGCCACCTCGCCTCCACCAAACACACACCTCGGCCCGCAGGGCCGAGGTGTGTGTTTGGAGTGGAGTGGGTGGGGAGGGGTGGGGAGGGTGGGGGAAAGAAAGTTTTTTCACGAAAACCAAAATTTCACGGGTGGTTTATCGGTGGATGTCGGAGTGTGGCGGAGTGTCGTGGTGTGTGGTGGGAGGTGGAGGGGTGGGAGAGTGGGGGGAGGGGTGAGGGAGAGGGGAAGGGAAATTGGGGGAAGAAAGTTTTTCCCGAAAATCAAAATTTCACGGGTGGCTTACCGGTGGAGGTAGGAGTGTGGTGTGGTGTCATGGTGTGTGATGGGAGGTGGAGGGGTTGGGGAGTGGGGAGAAGTGGAGGAGAGGGGAAGGGGAATTGGGGGAAGAATTGTGGAAGAAAGTTTTTCCCGAAAATCAAAATTTCACGGGTGGCTTACCGGTGGAGGTCGGAGTGTGGTGGAATGTCATGGTGTGTGGTGGGAGGTGGAGTGGTTGGAGAGTGGGGAGGGATGGGGGAGAGGGGAAGGGAAATTGGGGGAAGAAAGTTTTTTCACGAAAATCAAAATTTCACGGGTGACTTACCAGTGGAGGTCGGAGTGTGGTGGGGTGTCGTGGAGCGTGGTGGGGTTGGGAGAGTGGGGAAGGGGTGGGGGTGGGGGAAATTGGGGGAAGAAAATTTTTCCCGAAAATCAGAATTTCATGGGTGGCTTACCGGTGGAGGTTGGAGTGTGGTGGGGTGTCATGGAGTATGGTGGGGTAGATTTTTGGGGAGTAGGGATGGTGGGGAGTGGGAATTTTTCTTCCCGAAAATCAAAATTTCACGGTTGGCGTACCGGTGGAGAGTGATGGGGTGTCGTGGGTGTGGTAGGGGTAGAATTAGCGGGAAAGTGGGGGTTGGGGGCGGAGGGGATGGGAATTTTTTCCTCCCGAAAATCCAAATTTCACGGTTGGCTGTTTGTCCAAAACAGCCTTTGACTCTTTTCATGTGTAATCGTGGGGTGGGTGTGGGAGAAGAAATTTTGTCCCGAAAACCCAAATTGTCGGAGTGTGGTGAAGGGATGGGGTTGGGGAGGGAGAAGAAAAAGATTGGGGACGGAGGGATTGGCCAGGAACGGCCGAATCCTAAAATTCCCGGGCAACGCCGGGTACCCCAGCTAGTATTGAAATATTATAATTACAACAACGTCTGTGTCTTTTTGAAGTTCGCTGTCGTTATTCGTGGCAATGATAAGCTGAACATCCATGCCGAAGAACTCGTTGTTGGTGACGTCGTAGAGGTCAAGTTTGGTGACCTTGTGCCGGCTGACATTCGCATCATATCTGCACATGGATTCAAGGTCAGGGACGTATACGAGTCACGTAGGCATCATCGTTAGTTGAGATGTAATATTAGGAATGATGACCGAGCATTGTTTGGAGACATAATTATTGTAGTATGTTACACGATGTTTATTGAGACACAGTTGGATTTATTGCTGATGGATTTATGGTGACTCTGTCAGCGGAGACATTAAAAATGTTACCCATTGTCGCCGCTGTGCATTAATGTCTAAATTGTATGCCTGTGTCATGAAACGGAGTATCCCCCCTGAAAGCTATCCGTGGGGATGAATTAATCTATCCCCCCGGATGGAATTAACCGGTCTATACTATCCGGGGAGATAAACCATTCTATCCACTTTTTTGAAAAATGCGCATAATAAAAATATTTATGCTGTAATCAACATGTAAAGTGACTCTAATTGTTTTAAGTGTCCTAGGCGATGCTCAGATAAAGGCAACTCGAATTTATTTAGTGACTCTGAGTGTTTTTAAGTGTTTTAAATGTTTTAAGTGCTCTAAAAACAGGGCAAAACAAATTATCTAGTCGGAATAAACATACCTGTTAGTGTCATTGTTCAAAACAAAGCACATGAAAATTAATTTGCAAAAAAAATACACGTGGAAGCAGTTTTTTCGACTTTTTTATTTTTGGGGGGATACAATTAATACGGGGGATACTCTATTTCGTGACACCTGCGTGTATTATTATGGTGAACAATAGAACACTATAATAATTGATTGATTGATTGGTTGATTGATTGCTTGTTTGGTTAATTGATTGTTTGTTTTACTGGTTGATTGACTGACTGATTGATTGATTGACCTCTGCAGTGGACCTTCATTTCCCCATTATTTTCCAACGGATGACGATCATTTCAATGAGGCTTCCACCTTTCGATTTATGTCTCGTGCAGCATGTTAAATGCGCTATAGAAATATTGGATTAGATAAGATGCGTTTGTATCTGCTCATCAACTCGTGATCTTTTTTTAAGATTCGTTGCTTGTTGTCGTCATTATGACCATCTAGAACACTAGCATCACCTGTCATCATCATCATCATCATCATCATCATCATCATCATCATCATCATCATCATCATCATCATCATCATCATCATCATCATCATCATCATCATCATCATCATCATCATCATCATCATCATCATCATCATCATCATCATCATCATCATCTTCATCATCATCATCATTGTCTCGTCGTCATTATCACCATCATTAGCAGCAACAGTAGTAGCATCGTCGTCGTCATCATCAACATCGTCATCATCGTCATCATCATCGTCGTCATCATCATAATCATCATCATCATTATCATCATCAGCGTCATCATCATCGCTATCGTCATTGTCATTGTCATCGTCATCGTCGTTGTCTTCATTATCTCTACACCATCATCGTCGTCGTCGTCATCATCATCGCCATCGTCGTTGTCTTCATTATATCTACACCATCACCGTCGTCGTCATCATCATCATCATCATCATCTTCATCGTCGTCGTCGTCGTCATAGTCATGGTGATGATTATTGTCGTAGGTCGACAATTCTTCTCTGACCGGTGAGTCGGAACCGCAGAGTCGGACTCCAGAATTGACTAGCGACAATCCCTTAGAAACGAGGAATCTGGCTTTCTTCTCCACAAACGCAGTCGAAGGTTCGCCTTTAATACTAATTACGTAATCGAACTATATTCAGTTGATTAACGTTATTGCCTATTCAGCTAATTAACGTTATTGACTATTCAGCTAATTAACGTTATTGCTTATTTAGCTAATTGACGTTATTGCCTATTCAGCTAATTAACGTTATTGACTATTCAGCTAATTAACGTTATTGCCTATTCAGCTAATTAACGTTATTGCCTATTCAGCTAATTGACGTTATTGACATTGCCTATTCAGCTAATTGACGTTATTGCCTATTCAGTTGTTTGGTCCAGCTGGACGATGAAATTCTTAGATTACTCCTAAGTTTGCTATGCAGGTAGAAACCGATTATCAGCGACATCTTATTATGACTGGCAGGGTCCTATATTATAACTACATTGTACGTCTATCTTTGTCGTAACTTCATTAAGCTACATTACACCGTTTACGTTTCTGAAAAGTTTAGAGGACACGGATTTTAATCTTTTCACAATGATTTTTCAAAATGTCGCAGGCAGTTGATTAATGGAATTATTGATTTTGATGCGCTGCGAATTTGCTGATTGGAGTATACGTGTCGATTTATTTTAATTTGATTTTCACTGAATCTGTCGCCTTTGATAAAAGTATTTAAATTGATAATAGTAGGCTATAGTCTATTCACCTGGTCACCTGGTGCCGTCAGCTCTTGGAGCTCTGGCGACATTCTTGATGTATCCTCTCCAGTGTATTCTTGGATACATCATGAATTTTTCTTGGCAGAAGATAAGGGGTGGTTTGCCATTGCCTTCCCCCCGTTTGCCATCCGTGCCCGTTCGTTCACCCCTCCATACGGAGGGGTTACTAACAGGTCGCCCCACGAGAAGGTGGGCACGGTGGACTTTGATTCGCCAGCCCAGGTCGGTTCCGAGTCTACGCTCCAATTGGAGTCGTCGGTCAGGTCTCCTCCCTATTCACGCGTTGATTTTCTGTTCCATATCCAGTGTAGTCTATTAGTCTTCTATAATAATAAGCGAGGAGCTTTTTCGCCGTCTTTGTTAAGTATATTAAACTCAGTCTGACTCACAATTAAACGAACAAGATAGGGAAAAAATATTACTTATAGACTATTGGTTTGTTTATTTTCAAGGTACTGCACGCGGGTGCGTGATAGGCACGGGTGATCGGACTGTGATGGGTAGAATAGCGAACCTTGCGTCTGGTCTCGAAGTGGGAACGACTCCGATTGCCCGCGAGATCGCCCATTTCATCCACCTGATAACTGGAGTGGCCGTATTCCTCGGAGTGTCCTTCTTCGTCATCGCTTTCATCCTTGGATACGTTTGGCTCGACGCCGTCATCTTCCTTATTGGAATCATCGTCGCCAACGTACCCGAGGGACTCCTGGCCACCGTTACGGTCGGTATATCTTTCCGTGGAAAGTGGAATTGAGTGGAAAATGCAGCAGGCGTGGAAGTGATGGACATGGAGTTCATGGAATGAGGAGATGGTTGGGAATGGATGAGAATGGAAAGAAACGGAAACTAGAGGATTGCGTTACAAGTAGATTGGTAAGAATACTAAGAATGAAGTGGAAAAATCAGATGCAAGTAGGTTGACTGAACAATACGGCAGACGAATGGTGGATAAACGGACTGTGGCAGGTAGAGATCGAGGAAAGCATATACGCAAGCAGGTAGAATGGTAGATGCAGAAAGAATAGAAAGGTACGAACTGAAGGAGATTGAACTTGATAGGCTACGAGGAAAAGATGCAGCAAAGAAACGCAGGTTACTAAGGAATATTAATCAAGTGACAAGATTACAATTTTCAGAAAAACTGAACCGTCAACTTTAACAAGAATCTGTTTATCTTGCATGTTTGCTCAGCGACGCTGTGATCTGTAGACTACTTATGAGAAATAAGAGTATTAAATGGTTTCAAGACACAAAAATTTTAGCTAGAGATTTAAATTTTACATTAAGGCGTCGAGTAAGTTCTGAGACTATACAAAGACAATTAAAAAGACAAGTAAGTTCTGAGACAACAAAGATAATGAAAAACACAAGCGAGTTCTGATACTACAATTACAAAGACAATGACACAGACAAGCAAGTTCTGAGATTACTAAAAAGCAAACTCTATGGTGTCTTGTCTGCGTCAGAAATGCAGAATTCTTAGAACCTAATTTCTGTAAATTAATTAACGACGCGGTTATTCTAATGGATCAATTCTTAGAATAGTAACTTAAGGCGATCCAGAGGTTTTACGGCAGGTGCGCTTTCATCAATCAGTCTTTAATTTCTTGGCTGTGTCTCCAGGTGTGCCTGACCTTGACCGCTAAGAGAATGGCGATCAAGAACTGTCTCGTCAAGAACCTCGAGGCCGTCGAGACTCTTGGTTCGACGTCAACCATCTGCTCAGACAAGACGGGGACCCTGACGCAGAACCGGATGACTGTCGCCCACATGTGGTTTGACAACGCCATCGTCGAAGCATCCACCAACGAAGATGCAGCCAGTTAGCCAATCATTCTTATAACATAAATCATTCTTAAAACATAAATCATTCTTAAAACATAAATCATTCTTAAAACATAAATCATTCTTAAAACATAAATCATTCTTATAACATAAATCATTCTTATCACATAAATCATACTTACAACATGTACACTGTAAGCTGATGTGAATGTCGTAAGGAGTCGGCTTTTAGCTTTAAAGTCTGGTTGAAAGCTGTACAGTTTCGGATCTAAAGTTGTGTGGGATAGTGAGAGTGATGTTGTGTGAAAGTCTCCACTCATCACCGAATCTTGTAACTTTATTAGATGACTGTTCAATTGAGGATATGTTGTTGTCGTTGATGGTGTAGTAGTTGTTGTCTTTGTTGTTGTTGTTGTTGTTGTTGTTGTTGTTGCTGCTGCTAATCATGGGCTTCAGGCTTCAGCCAAGGAATCTACTTTCTCTAAGAAAGTGCTTCACAAAATGTCTATCGTCAATTCTGTCTGTATAGTGCAGCTTTGCCTATGTTTTGTTTCATCGATAATTTATATTGTGGTACGTAGACCGTTTTTCTTCTGCATTTCTATTTTTTTATCTCCATTGTTTTTTGTCTGACGAAGGTGTTTCTTACGATAAGAATTCACCTACATGGATGGCGTTGGCCAGAATAGCAATGCTCTGCAATCGAGCTGAGTTTAAGATTGGACAGGATCTCGTTCCGATTCTTAAGCGGTAAGAATCTCGTTTCGTGTAATCGTAATCATAAACTTATATAGCGCCACTTCAAGAAAAACTACTCAGAGGCTCTCCTCACCATGAAAGCACCAAACTACAAAAAGTATGCTTCTCGAACGCCAGGGAGAGAGACGTAGGGATACGGGACATTTCGGTAGTGGGGGGGAAAAAAAATTTTTGCCCGAAAAATCTGACGACCTTTTTTTTAGTCATCCGCCCAAAATTCTTAGAATTTCCCGTCCGAAAAACCTGACGACCTTTTTTTACCCCTACGTGCCCGAAAAAATCCTCCCGTACCTGCTTTGCCCGAAAAAAATTTCCGAAATTTTTGGTGCGTCCATGCCTCTTTTGCCCGAAAAACACATTTGCCCGAAATTTGGGGGGCATTTGCCCCCCTGGACCCCCGTCTCGTACGCCTATGGAGAGAGAGGCAAAAAAGACCTAAGAGGTTCATTACGATGACTGCTATGTAGATTGCATGTAGCTTATTCCTGAAAGGCGGACTGACCATAGCGAAGTTTTTATGCAGCACTGTGAAAGTTCGAGCAATAAGGACAGCCAGGTCACCTTGCATGGCAGGGCGAAGGAATCTACGATCTTTTGTACCAAATCAACCAAGCTACTATATAAACGTATAGGCTAAAGTTAAACTTAGCTTCGCGTTACAAAACCTTTGCTAATCTACTTCACTTTAATTATCTTGGCTTTTCCTCATTATTTTACTTCAAATTTCTTTGGCTTCTACATGTAAATTTCATTTACCATTGACGATATTTTTATTGCTTCATCTACACGAGTTTGACTTTCTGGAATGTGCAATATCCTGCTTATCAACAAAAATGACGGAACTGTAACTTTCAACTTTGTATTGAATAAATATTGTATATTCTAATGAACATATATTTTAAAGGTTGATTGCTGGCTAATTTACTACGGCTGTCATATTATTCTATTGATAAATGACGTATTATTCTATTAATAAATGACATATTATTCTATTAATAAATGACGTATCTGTGATTTAGTGACTGCATAGGCGATGCGTCTGAGTCGGCTCTTCTCAAGTGCGTCGAACTGTCTATTGGTCACGTTTCCGAATTCCGTAAAGACAACAAGAAAGTCTGCGAAATTCCATTCAATTCCACCGCAAAGTATCAGGTAAAAAACCAGGTTTCGCGATGAACAAAATGATTGCATACATGTCGTTTTATTCATATTACTCTTCTTCTTCTTCTTCTTCTTCTTTCTTCTTCTTCTTCTTCTTCTTTTTCTTGTTCCTCTTCTTCTTATTTTTACTACTATTGTTTATCATATTTATTACTTACTACCATCGTTATTCTAGTATCTTCGCCCGAAGTAGAAATGATCTCAGAAGCAATGTGACGTTCTGGATTAGCATCCTCATCATGCAGTCAATTGCGTGAAAGTGCCTCGAAATGCAACAGAATTAAACTTCTGCGTACAATAATTATTCTCACTCTGAGCGAAACAATTATTAGCCAATTGTTATACAATTATTATAACAATTATTATAGCTAATTATTATCAATTATTATAACTATTCGTTCAGACAATTATTATAAATAATCGTTCAGAAATTATTATACAATTATAATAAATAAAATAAATAAATAAATAAATATAATTAATAAAATTATCACACAATTATTATAGCAATTATTATAACTAATTATTAACAATTATTATAACTGATCGTTAAAAACAATTATTATAACTAATCGTTCAAAAATTACTGCACAATTATAATAAATATGATAAATAAATAAATATATTAAATAAATAAATAAATATAATTAATAAAATTATCACACAATTATTATTGCGATTATTATAACTAATTATTAGCAATTATTATAACTAATCGTTCAAAAATTATTATACAATTATAATAAATAAATAAAATAAATAAATAAATATAATTAATAAAATTAATTATTACACAATTATTATTGCGATTAATATAACTAATTATTAACAATTATTATAACTGATCGTTAGAAATAAATATTATAACTAATCGTTAGAAACAATTATTATAACCAATCGTTCAGCGTCTCTGTGTATCTCTGTCCACAAAACCAGGTTTCAATCCACGAGTTGGCGGGCGACGATCACCACCTGTTGGTGATGAAGGGAGCACCGGAACGCATCCTCGACCGCTGCTCAACGATACTCGTCGAAGGACGAGATGTCCCGATGGACGACGGGTGGACGGAGGCGTTCAACCAGGCCTACATGGACCTCGGTGGACTGGGCGAGAGGGTGCTCGGCTTCTGCGACTACCACCTTCCATCGGACCAGTTCCCACGTGGATTCCCCTTCGATCCGGAGACGGAGAATTTCCCTCTGACGGGACTTCGGTTCGTCGGTCTCATGTCGATGATCGACCCGCCGAGGCCTGCTGTGCCGGACGCCGTGGCCAAGTGTCGCTCGGCCGGCATCAAGGTGATCATGGTGACCGGTGACCATCCCATCACCGCGAAGGCCATCGCCAAGGGCGTCGGGATCATCTCGGATGGAAACGAAACAATCGAAGACATCGCCATTCGAAAGGATATTCCGCTCAGTGAAGTCGATCCAAGGTGAGACTTATTTTTATTATCGAGCAGGGATATCAGTTTCGTCATCATCAGCATCATAGAGATCATCATCGTCGTCGTCGTCGTCGTCATCATCATCATCGTCATCATTATCGTTAATCAGAGAATGCTATATTTTGTCTGCTGTTGTGTAGGCTATGTATACACTAAAGTGCGGACAATGCTACTGCATAGAGCAAAGCATAATATTCTTTCTTTCAAAGTCCACACTTGCATACATGTATCTTTCTTTGCAAAAATACAATTGGTTAAGCAAAGAATATGCTTCCTTGCGTACTTGTTTACCTTTCTTCACTAAAGTTACACCACAGCATGCTTCTATGCATCAGGACTTTTTTAAAGAAATTTGTAGAACTGCACAACCACACAACCAGGACGTTTTTAGTGCGGCTTTGTTTGGCGAAAATTTCAACCAAACTGATGACTTTTTTAGCCGTTAGTTCAGAAATTTGTCCCAAGGTTTTAAGTTTTTGCCAGAAATATCGCAAGTCGTCGACGGAAAAACTGATGACCTTTTTCTAAGTCATCAACTTGAATTTTTCCCACCTAATTATATGCTCATTTTCACTGCCTACGTGTCCTTCTTCTTCAGTGGTAGGTAAACCGGCTTGCAATTATCTTTTTCTAATGATTTCCACTGTACATAACTACTTTTACAACTGCACGAATATATTAACAATTGCACATTGTGTGTGAAACTGCACGTTACAAAAGCCATGCTATGCATGGTTAATAGGAATATCCTGCCACTAGAGGCGCTATATGATAGCAATACTATAGTGCGTGTTCTGTCGGTCTCTTTAGCCAGGCGAAGGCATGTGTGATTCACGGGTCTGACCTGAGGGACATGACCCCCTCGCAGATCGATGACGTCCTCTCCAACCATCCGGAGATCGTCTTCGCAAGGACCTCACCCCAGCAGAAGCTGATCATCGTGGAGGGCTGCCAGCGCCAGGGGGCCATTGTCGCCGTCACAGGTGATGGGGTCAACGACTCACCGGCCCTCAAAAAGGCAGACATAGGTAGGTACATGGTGGTAAACAGTGGCTCCTACCCCCGCAATAAATAACCGGGTTCAATCCTTATCATTCCCCTCCCCCGGCCGGCCTTCCTTCTTCTGTATAGGGATTGAAGCCCGTGGTGGTTAAAGAGGCGGAACGCAGTCACTCTGGCATCTCTGATCCTTGGTAACCTCCTTCGGCCCTCGGGCTTTCACTTTTGGACAAGCCTTCTGACTTGACACAGCGCTCGTGAATAAGCTGGTGCCCTGAGCTTGGCTTTCGAGTGGTGCTCTAGAAATGTGGAGATTACGATTAAAATAAATACTCGTTTCTTCTTAGGGCTGCCAACCGTCCCGGATTCGCCGGGACAGTCCCGGAATCGACCCTGTGCGTCCCGTGTCCCGGATTGATCTCAAGTTGTCCCGGAATTTGGTCCAGATCCACTTAGAAGTTAGCACAATTATTGTTCCTATTTATTCTTGCTTAGGCTACTTAACTCAGCCATTAATTTTGTACGATGATTTTGACGTCCTGACGACCTATATTACATTGTTGGCTGAACATCGGGAGTTAAAGTCTTCAAAACTTTTCAAATCACTAACACTCGGTTTTCCATTTAGCATATTGTGTCCGGCTTTAATGCTTTTTTACGAGAGAGCGTTCAGAATTTTGAACGATCTGTTGTCTAATAATCGCAATTACCTGAGAGGACCGAGAGTTCACCGACCTTATTAAAACACAGCTGTTAGCATGACATGTGCTGAGTTCTGCGACTTTGTGCCCAGTCTTCTGGAACTGCTTAACGCACATAAGTAGACCCTATAATATATTAAGTATAGGCCTCAAGTTAATATAAATTCTGCTCTCCGGTCGCAGACCTATGAGCCTACGATAACTACGAACTTCTTTCAATTTGGGCTCATAAGTCTTACTCTGATGAGCCTTGCTACTGACTGGAGCTTGAAATGTTTCTTCTTGAGGTTGATTCTTGTCTTAAATTTAGACTATAAAATTATGCCTTTTGATGATTTGTCTGAAAATTTTAAGGGCTTTTTTTTAGTAGATTGTAGGCCTAGATGTAGATTCTAATCAATCTATACAGGGCTGACACAACTTTTTATTACATTATGCGCTTCTGTGGATTGTGTAAATTGGTAATGGCACATCGAGTGGCTGAAGGCGTCCCGGAATGGCAAAATCAAAAGTTGGCAGCCCTATTTCTTCTCCATTTAATACCAATTCATGATCGATGTTTCAATTGATCTTTGCTCTCAGTGGCGTAGGCAAGGAGGGGTTTCGGGGGTTAAACCCCCCCATTGGCTCCGAAAAAAGGTTTTTTTAAGGTTATTTTTCCGTTTAAGTAAGAAAAAATAGCAAAAAACAGGGTTTCCGGCCATAAACCCCCCATGAAAAATTCCTGGCTACGCTACTGTTTGCTCTTCTATCTAGTACAAACCCTCGGTATATATTATATATGGACGATGATATAGTGATTAGCAATTCAATCGAGATTTCCGGGGTTCAAATCTCCGTCAGAACAGAATACTGTCGTTAATTTTATAAATTTATTAGTAAACCCGAATTTCTTATGCATTGCGCTTTATTACTGCTGCTGTTACTACTACTACTACCACTACTACTACTGCTACCACTACTGCTACTGCTATTGCTATTGCTACTGCCACTGCTACTGCCACTGCTGCTACTGCTGCTGCTGCTGCTACAGCTACAGCTACAGCTACTGCTACTGCTGCAACAACAACTACTACTACTACTACCACTATTACTACCACTGCTAACACTACTGCTACTGCTATTGCTATTGCTACTGCCACTGCTACTGCCACTGCTGCTACTGCTGCTACTGCTACTGCTGCTACTGCTGCTGCTGCTACAGCTACAGCTACAGCTACTGCTACTGCTGCAACAACAACAACTACTACTACTACTACTACTACTACTACTACTACTACAACAACTACTACTACTACTACTACTACTACTACTACTACTACTACTACTACTACTACTACTACTACTACTACTACTACTACCACTTAGGGCCTATTTGAAAGGTTTCATTTGGATAGGTTATTGTGTATCTTGCCCTCGTTGATCTGATGCTCTATTTCCACAGGCGTTGCCATGGGAATTGCCGGAAGTGACGTCAGTAAGCAGGCAGCCGACATGATCCTTCTGGACGACAATTTTGCTTCCATCGTTACTGGAGTGGAAGAAGGTAGGAACCGTAGGATCACAATTATATAAAGGCAGGTGGAGGTGAAGCACTATGACAATATAATAATAATAATAATAATAATAATAATAATAATAATAATATTAATAATAATAATAACAATAATAATAATATAATAATAATAATATTACGCACCCTGTGACCTTTAACAGAATCATTATATAAATAATACTTATAATTTTACGTCTCCGGATAATTTTTTGAAATCCCGAGGATCTGATATATCTCAGGTAGAAAAAGACTAATAATAATAATATCAATAATAATAATAACAGCGACGATTTCTATGGCGCCGTAACACAGCCATGCCGTTACAAGGGCGCCTCACATGCATGTATACATGTAGTTGTATACTATTATTATACTAAACAGCAGGATATGCCTGCAAAAATAAATAAGTCTAGAGTCCAGATTTGAAGGAGTCAACTGAGTCAGCCGCTCGCAGGGCATCAGAAAGACTGGCTGGCATCGGATGCACGGTTAAAGTAAGCAGAATAAGCTTGTTTAGTCATGACTGAGTCTGAGTGGTAATATTATATGTATGGAATTGCAGGTGGCCCTAACCTCTTGCAATTCTATTCTGCAGAATTATTACAGCGAGTAGGCCCTACTTGCGCACTGCTTTAATAATATGTTGAAAAATAGATGCACTCTTGATTGTTGATTGGTTGGTTGATTTGATTTAAATTCTCATCCTGGGTTTAATGGCTATTTATTTTTGAATAACGTAATATAAATGGCAGAAATTGCAACTCACTGGGCAGTCGGTTTTTGTATCAAGGTCATGAATGTGCACTTATAAGCTTTATGACGTGGGCATCGTCAAATTACAGTCGTATTGCACCGTATTGCATTGTGTTGTATTGCATTGTATTGTATTGCATTGTGTTGTATCGTATTGTGCTGTATTGTATTGTGTTGTATTGTATTGGGTTGTATTGCATTGTATTGTATTGTATTGTATTGTACTGTTTTGTATTATTGTATTGTGCAAGGTCGCCTGATATTCGACAATCTGAAGAAATCGATTGCCTACACTCTGACGAGTAACATACCGGAGATATCTCCGTTCCTCATCTTCATTCTCGCCGATGTTCCGCTTCCACTTGGAACCATAACGATCCTCTGCATTGACCTTGGAACCGACCTTGTTCCAGCCATTTCACTCGCCTACGAACAGGCCGAAAGTGATATCATGAAGCGGGTGCCAAGGGACCCGAAACGAGACAAACTAGTCAACCACAGGTAGGATATATTATGCCAACGGATTGTAAATGCAACTGAGCATTTTTTATATTGCGTCGCACTAAGAATAAATCAGAGGTTCTCAGATGATCCGACGGATGACCAGTTTTATGCATGACTTTATAGGTATACAGCCATGTTTCTTCTTGCACCTGCCATGTTTTTGGCGTATTGATCCTCTTTCGCTATAGGCTTGAGTCAGGAGTGCCTTTAAGTAGAGGTCGTGATGAGACGCCTTATCAGCTTTGATTCATTGATTTATTTGATTGATTGATAGGTTGATTGACTGGTTGATTGATTGATTGATTAGCGCATTTAAGATCATAGGATTCAATTTTGTTTCTGGCATCCAGATAGGCCTGGATAGGCAACTTCTACGGCGCCGTAACATACCAACAAAAGGTCTCTAATACTTCGCTTTATTTTTGCATTGCACGGATGCGTTGAATTGCGTTCGCGTCGCAATTAGCGAGAGGATTTCGAGTAAGTCTTATATTAAGGTGTGTGTATGTGTGTCTGGGTGTTTGCTTCGTGTAGGCTGATTGGAATGGCCTACGGACAGATCGGAATGATCCAGGCGAGCGGAGGATTCTTCACCTACCTCGTCATCATGACAGAGAATGGATTCTGGCCAGACAGGCTGCTCGGCATTCGCAAGGAATGGGATTCGAAGGCCGTCAACGACCTCCCTGACTCCTACGGCCAAGAATGGGTCCTGGCATCCTTCGTATACCTTCCTATCTCGCCATGGCGGGGTCTTCTCATCCTCTTGCTGAGCAGCGCCTCTTCTTGTGCTTCTTAGATCAGTAGTAATAATTGTAACCTTAGCATGGGTTGGTTGTTCAGTAGCCTACATGTGCACTGTGCAGTACATGTTTTATTATGCACTACTGCACGCTCTGATTTTGATCTCGCGCTCTTTGGACTTTTTACAGATTTTCTTAGTAGGTCTCTCTTTTCTTGATAGGTCTCTCTCAATTCTTTATTTTAAATCTAATTTTCTATTCATGTGTTTGTGCCTCTATCCTAAATGCACCAGTTAGGCTACTTGTTCTTTAAAAGTTATTTTTAGGTTTGAAATTTTTCATGTAAGGCCTATCGCAACTGATAGGCCTAATTGCCTGTATAATTATTTGCAGTTAGTCTTTTACTTTAAATCGGTAATTGGGATTTATATCTGCATCCGAAAAACCTAAGCTTATATTAGGACTATGCATTACATGGCGCATAATCAGAAATCATTATCAGCGTTGTTGCAATAACATGGGCTTAACTGCAGATTTCCACAGCAGGGCTTATCGATCGGGTGAAAATTATAACTAAAATAGGGCCTCACATGAGGCGCTATAGGCTACATCATGATTCATGAAATATAGACATGCGTATCACATTATTCTTTAACTAAGGCGCTTAGGATTTACCAATGGTAAAAATTATTGCCCGTCTATTTCTGTCTCATTTGGCATAATAGTCTTTCTGTTATAATAGTTGTTGTTCCTAGTCGTAACCGCATAGCCTCTCGGTCAGTTTCTGCGAGTTCCTGGCTTCCGGCGGCTAAGCGCTGGAGACCCAATTAAAACTAACTGTGTTTATTTCTAAAGCCCAGTATAATGTGCTGCTAATTAATACAGAAATGATCTGTCTAACTTTTGCGCTGGGCGATGTGTTTTTCTTACTGTAGACATACGGACAGAGGAAGGTCCTTGAATACACCTGTCACACGGCGTTCTTCGTGGCCATTGTTGTCGTACAGTGGACGGATCTTATCATCTGCAAGACGCGCAGAAACTCCGTAATTCACCAAGGAATGATGTAAGAGCACATGCATACATGCATGCGTAGATGCATTTGCCTGTATGTATGTATTTATGTATGTATGCATGCACGTATGTATGTGAGTATGTAAGTATGTAAAAACGTAGGTAAGCATGTATGTATGTATATATTTATGTAAGTGTGTATGCATGTACATACAAGTGATGATGATGATGATGATGATGATGATGATGATGATGATGATGATGATGATGATGATGATGATGATGATGATGATGATGATGATGATGATGATGATGATGATGATGATGATGGTGCTCTGCCCGAAGGCAGGTTCATTGGCTTAACGCCCCTGGGGATGAGATGAGTGAGGTGGTTTCCCGTTGCCTTCCCCACAGACAATGATGGGTAAGTAACTTGCCCAAGGTCGCTCCGCAGGAGCTTGCGCCCCTGCGTCCCACACGTGCTAGCCCGAGATATCTAAATCTCTGAATGTCAACTCCTAGCCCGGGGCTTGAACCGGAGTCCGTTGCAACCAACAGACAAATGCAGCGCGCGCTTACCGGTGTAGCTAACTAGGCCAGCAAGTATGTATGTAAAATTGTAAATATGTAGGTAAGTATGTAGGTATGTATGTACAGTATGTACATGTACTTGCGTATTCTTTTATGTATGCCTGCATGCATGCATGCATGTATATCTGTGCGTGTATTTATGTAATGCATATATGTATATGCATATGTGTACGCTTATACGAACTATTACTGTAGCGTTTTTAATGTCCTGCCAAAGCGATGCATAGACAGTGGCGGCGCCAGGATTTCAGTTTGGGGGGCACATTTTCATCCGTCAAAATTTCAAAATTTCTGACGACCTTCGGATGGCCCTTTTTTTAGGGGACTGAGCCTCTTGTAAGGGGGGGTTTAGCCCCCCAGCCCCTTCTAGCGCCGCCACTGTGCATAACTAAACTGGTCGATATCGATTTTATTAAGGACATAAGTTAATCGACACCTGAATTATCTCTTACGATTGATGATAAGTATACGCTTACCCTGTATAGATAAGAGTCTTTTGAGAATCTCTCAAAACACGAATACTACACGGACAGACTGAGACAGAAGATTCAGCACATAGGGAAAGAGTGGCAATTATTGACTCTCCCCTGGAAAATTGACACCTAATTTGTGGCTGCTTTTTGGTTTTTAACGAATTTCTTCGCACTAAGTAGGAGTGATCGCGCTAACGATACACAAATTAAGACTGTGAGATTTACATGTGAGGTACACAAAAATGTTCTTAAAATCCGATTTACATTTTGCAAATTCTTGCAAAAATATTTAACCACGACCACAGGGTTTTTGCCCTTCTTGCAAAAATATCTACCGATCCCAAGGATCGAAGCAAGTCTTTTCAGTCGCACGCCACGACATTAACGCTATAGGCCCCTATATCAAGATGAGTTGTGCACGTCAAGCAGCCGTCAGAAAATTGCTTGATTCCCTAAAATCATCTCCATCTTCAAGCTATTCATAATATTACTTATCTCTTCTCGCTCTTGTCATGTCTCTTAGGTTCAATCAATTCAATCAATCAATCAGTCAATCAATCAATCAACTCAACCAATCAAAAAATCAATCAACCAATCAATCAATTCAATCAATCAACCTATCAATCAATCAATATCTTGTTTTATTCTGCACGTATTGATTTTCACCAGAATCAAGGCGTAGGCTTACTGGTCGATAGCGTACAATTTAGACAATGAAATATTGATCTGTCTATATATAGAAATCACCATTTGACGTTCGGATTGTTCTTCGAGACGTCACTTGCAGCGTTTCTCTGCTACTGTCCGGGTTTAGACAAAGGTCTACGAATGTATCCACTGAAGTGAGTATGAAACATGATCTAATTATATTTTGGTCAACCCACACTCTGCACGCGAGTGCACTTTTGTATCTGGTCAACCGGAAACATTGTGTATGTTCACTTGTCATTGCGTCTCTTCAAGCCGTCTACTCAGAAGCGCTCCCGACTGCAGAGCGGACGCTGAATCGGAGTTTCAGGCCGAGGCGCTGAGCAATTGCAAGTGAAGGACTTGCCCGTGGTCTATACGAGGCGACTTGAGGTGGATTCGAACCTGCAACCCTCCGGCTGCAAGGCAACGAGCATACCCACTACACCACCGCGCCCCAAGATTTTGTTGCACAGAAAAAGCGAAGCTGAAGTGTATCAAATTTTAATGGAAGAAAATGTGCGAACTTAAATTTGTGTCTTTAGAATAGACAATGCGGAAGAGCAGTGTGGGCGAAAGATGAGCTGTAATTGCCGCATATGCTTGATGTACATGTATAATATACTGCATGACTGTAGAACGGGAAGTATGTTACGGCGCCGTAGAAGTTGCTTCAATTGCTATTATTACTATTTTTTGCCCGATGTTTAGAAAAGATCCCTTAGACGCTAAGAGATTAAAAACTATGTACAATGTACAAATTGTACATGTATGTAGCCTACAAGCGATTATTAGTATTAACTATACATTATTAGGCCTATTCATTATTAGCCATTTTTAGGATAATTGATGAACCCTACAGTATGCAGTCTCTTATTATATTTAAGATTTTAATTCCAAATACTACCCAGTTTAACAACTGTATATTTTACTCGTTTGGACAGGTAGACTATCAAGGCACCTATTATGGTGCATCGCATAATAGACAATTAGTAGGACCTAAATAAAACGGGGAACTATGAATATGACGTGTTGTTTAATTAGATTAAACAATAAGATTAAACAATAAGATTTATATTCAACATGTTAGTCTACAAACAACACGGAAGAATGTTGATGTTTCTTCCAGGTGGACATGGTGGCTCGTTCCGCTTCCCTTTTCCGTAGCCATCTTCATCTACGATGAGGTCCGCAAGTATATTCTACGTCGGCGGCCAGGAGGCTGGCTAGAGAAGGAGACCTACTATTAGGATGATGAAGAGGAGGAGGAGGAGCGTATATTGCTGATGATGACAATGGCATGCAGCTACTCTGCTATCAAAGACAATAATACACTGCGATCAGAAATTAACCTGAATTCGTTTTTGTCACGTGTCTACGTGGCGCCATTATAGCCTAATAATTGCGACAATTTATATGGCGCCGTAGCACGGCCTACATGGCGTGTTCGGGCTTGTAGCAGGGTAGACACATGAGCAGCGGACGATGATATTACGGGGAAATTGCGAGGCCAGTCAAACTGGTTGTCTAACGAACGATTCTCGAGTCTCCAGAGTTCATTATCAGCAATAAATGGAAAACCTCTCGTGTTAGTCAGATTATTGTTGATTAATGTGTGGGACTTTTTCTTGGCGTATATTATTATTATTATTATGGGCGCCAGTTGCGCTGACCTGTCTATCGGTTTGTGCAAGAATAATATAATGTTTGACCGGTGTGTATGTGATTCACTCGCACGACGGGGCTTGGTTGAATTGTAAACCAACTTCACGTTGAACTAAAATTTAATAAGAATTCTTCATTGACACATCCTTTACCGCTGCAACCTTTAATAAAAGCGAGTGATGTCAACGAAATACTGCAGTTTAGGTACCCCCTGCCTCCCTCTATCGTTGATTCCAGGAAAAAAAGAACAAGACGAGCATGCAATAATAGCCAGCAATAAAGTTATCAGTTTCAACGCTCTCACAATGCGCTCGTCGTGTTTTAAATTGTGCCGTTCTTTGATGACGGTACACACCTAACTTAACGCGACAACAGTTAAGTTCGCGAATTATAGACTTTGACCATAAATTTCCAACGTAGGAAGTTGCAGCCTAAACATGTATTTCCCACATTTATTAAGCTTCATGAGAATGAAAGGAAATAAGTCATAGCATCAACACACGTCCGCATGTAGGCTTCCTTCAGATGTCGCATCAGAGAATTTCATCGACAAATAATTACGAATGTTTGTATAATAATCTTCGTTTAATTTAGGAAAAGAGACAAATCCAGGTGACACACTGCACCCAGTTACACCTTAAAGCACATTAAAAAACAACAATTAGCGGCAAAGATATTGTGAACAGAACAATGTCCGTCATTAATTGGCGGAAAATTGAACCCTCGGAATAAAATTAAAATTAAAATTTATGATGTAACTACTGATGGAATCATGTTATGAGTCTTCGAATTCATGTCTTGCGTTAAAACGATAATCGAAGCCAATGCTTAAAGGCCTCTCTGATGCTCAAAAGTGTTTCTATGAGATTCATAAAAAGCGCTATATGTAATAGTTCAGATATAAAATCAAGAAGGTGAAGCAAAAGAGGAAGAAAAGAAGGAGAGGAGACTGTAGTGGAAAGGAGAGATAGAAAAGCAAAAATTAATTATATCTGATGATAATGATTACGAAAATGCTGCTGCTGATGATGGAGAAGCTGATGATAATGATGATGATGACGACGATGACGATGCAGATGACGACATCGGTGCTGATGGAGGTGATATTGAAATTTACATTGCGAACACTTTGGAACCTTAATTGGTTCTAACTGAGTCATAGATATGTTTTCACTTACATGTATGCAGGCCATAGAACTTCGAATAGGCTACATGTACACAATAGCTCTAACTGATCTTTAAAGATGCTGGTTTTTAATTGTTTGAAAAGTAACTTACTGTCTTTAAATTCCAATGTGATGCAGCAACATCTGGGTTCTTGCCTTCTTGGGTGCTCGCACATTATGTGCGCAAGAGTGGCACTTGGCCTCTGGAAAAAAACATATTTTAAAACTACTACTACTCTGTGGGTTTGACCAATTTCTTCGCACTGAAAATCCTAAATATACGCCTGCAGATTAAACTGAGAAATTTGCATTTAGAAGTCTATGGAAAATGCTCACATATTCCTGCATTTCCGTTATTCTTACATTGTCAGTGACCACTGTATTCTGCCCCTCCTGGAAACATTTCGGCGAACGCCCATGTCTGAATCAGATGAGTCATTGCAGAATAAAGATCGGTCATCACCCGCTGAAAAAGTTCCACGTATTAAGACTACAGTCAAATTTAGCAACTTTAACGTGAATGATAAACCTATAAATAGGCCTTCGGTGAAAAAAGGCAGAATAAAGACAATTAGAAGGGTCTTTGTGACTTGTGAACCTCGGTAAAACAGTTGACCAGATTAGAATTAGATTAATAGCAATCGTTTAAAAATTCTAAAGGCTAATAAAGCCCGAGAAACAAAATCATTCCCAGGGCTCTGATTTCAGTACCTGCATTCGATTTCGATATGAGGACCCGAGCATGAAATTAGGTGGCATCTGTATCATATAAGCTTATTATAGGCCCCTGCGATTTGCTCTGCATATGTGGCAATGTAGTGTATAAGGTTGAGATTGCATAGCTTCTCTTGCACCTGTTCTCTGATGAAAGATATAAGTTTAAATTATATCTAAATTTACATGTTAATTTTAATTTGGACCATGATATTTCGTATTTTAAGCGCCTGAAGACTATACTATTCGTTAGCAGCAGTGCTAACTTTGGGTCGGAAGCGCTACTGAATCTGTGAGCGGCGCTATACAAATGTTCAATTACAATTGCAATTACAATTCGTGCAAGTAATGATTCCCGCGAATATATGTCGTCTTTGTATTTTTTTGACGAGACAGATTATTATAGATTTTAGATTAGACGGCGAATCTTTAACTTTTCTGCGCAGACCATGTAATATGTCTTGTATACGATAATGATGCTAACACGATTAATGTTGCCGGTATAGGCAATCAGTGGGGAATATTAGTTATTGATCAGAGATCTAGATAGGAAGTGAAAGCTAACACGAAAAAACAGAACGGCCTACGGAGTACGTATCAGCATAAAAAACTATGAACGAATGGTCTAAATAGGCTAATAGTTGGTTTAATGAGAAAATTAATTCTAAGGATACGTGGGATGAACGGTAAGGAATGAGATGAATACCGAATGAAGAAGAGCGTTTAAAGAAATTGTCCAGCCGGACAGAACAAACTGGTGGATCTGACTGTGTTGAAGCTTCAAAGGATGTGGTGGCTATCTATAGCAGCATTGACTTTGCAGAAAGGACCTACTTGAAGCCATTGAGATAATCACTTTGAATGAAGGCAACGTATAGGCCTAATGGAGGAGTTTCTTAATGAAAGGAGCTGAGATTCTTCAGTGCAAGTTTAACTATCATTGCAGACTCGTTTGGACTGGATGGGATTACGGTAAACATCGGTGGACACTTCTTACAGTTCTTACGAAGAAGATAATATGGATGTTAAAACATTCTCGATAATATTAATCAGTGAATCAGAATTCATGTCTTTTGAAACGCTTTAGAGACCCGTGATGTTATAGGTCCACAACGCAATATTATGTTACATTGGATCCCTGTCCGTCAGTGCATCGAATACAAAATCTCTTCCTTGATATGGCGATGCCAGCTAGGTCTTGCTCCAACTTACCTACTCGATCTTTGTCGACCTGTGTCAAGTACTCGGACTGGTCGGTCCCTACGCTCGGCTGGTAAGGGAAGTGCTCTTGGTCCCGTTTACTCGTACCTACATCATGCAGAGTCGTGTTTTTTCTGTGGTTGGCCCGGTGCCATGTAATGGAATGCCCTCCCACTTGATCTGCGCCTGTTCCCTAGATCACTTTCTGACACATTATAAGCACTTAAAACGGTTCTATTTGGCCGTGCTGGAGTCGGGAGCGCCTCTGGGTAGTTTTCTTGAAGAGGCGCTATATAAATACTTGAATGAATAATGCTGTGATATACCAATTTCAGATTAGATTGTACATCTAAGCTTATACGAAACTAAGTAGCGTATGTTAATGATATACTTGGCGATTTTGATGCGATCGACAGTGATGTGCGGTCTATTGGCAGAAATGGCTGGCAAATCCTTAAAAGTCAACGGTTACTTCGTGCAGAAATCCGAATGAGCGATGACGCTTAATGAAGATAGCGAAGAGTTCTTCGGTTTCGATAGGACGTAATCATGGAGATCGGTAGTCATGGAGATCGGTAGTCATAGAGATCGGTAGTCATGGAGATCGGTAGTCATGGGGATCATTGCACCCGATAGAGGACGGTCGAGTGAACGGGCTTCAATTGGGTCACCGGATAATCTCTGATATCGGCAAATAGCGAGGGCATTTCGCACTCAGGGAATGATCGTTCAACCGACGAGAAGAGCAAATAAAACGCGTCCGATTGCTTGACTATATATATATATATATATATATATATATATATATATATATATATATATATATATATATATATATTCTCCAAGTAACCGAATTGGGTCTTGAGAATCATGAAGACGCGGCTGACGAAATGGAACGGTGCAACGAGTCGTGGCGCCAGAGGGGAGCTAAAAAGGGCATCCGGTTTTTTACATGTAAAAATGAAATATTTCCATGATTAGGTCCCTAAAAATTGAAATATATGCTTGAGATTTCGACCAGATGACTTTTTAAAAAAGGTCGTCAGAAATTTGGCGAGTCAAAAAGGAAAATTTCCTCCGCGAGAATTCAGCCCCCCAAAACTGAAATCCTGGCAACGACCGTTCACTTTGCAAGAGAAGATTAGACGACTCGAGGATGATCGCCTCACTGATGAACCGATCTGGGCGCCGTAACAAATGCGCGCATGACAAAAGCGCGCAGACAAATGCGCGCAGACAAATGCGCGCAGACAATAGCGCGCAAAGCGCGCAACAGGGACCTTTCCCGTCAAAAGAGCGCATACAAATGCGCGCAAAAAAGCGCGCAAAAAAGCGCGCAACGGAAAAGAAATTTGAGAACAGTTAAAAATATTCATGTTTCATACATCTAAGTTTTCATAGGCTCTTCCTATGTCCGACTTGTTATGCTGATTTTCGGCGTCATCATCATCATCATCATCATCATCATCATCGTCATCGTCATCGTCATCATCATCGTCATCGTCATCGTCATCGTCATCGTCATCGTCATCATCATCATCATCATCATCATCATCATCATCATCATCATCATCATCATCATCATCATCATCATCGTCGTCGTCGTCGTCATCATCATCATCATCATCATCATCATCATCATCATCATCATCATCATCATCATCATCATCATCATCATCATTGTTCAATTTGTATTTCTGCTGCTGCGTTTCATTATGTTTAGATGTTCATTTAAAAACATTTATATGTATTGGGTCTATTTGTTCTTAATCGCGCGCATTTGTCTGCGCGCATTTGTCTGCGCGCATTTGTCGTGCGCGATTTTGTTACTGCGCGCATTTGTCTGCGCGCATTTGTCTGCTCGCTTTTGTCATGCGCGCTTTTGACCGTGCACCACCGATCTGTTACCTCATCCAAACGTATACCGCAGTCGATCTTCACGAGACGAAGACCATTCAAAGCACGAGGGACTGGATCTGCATAAAACAACCTCCCGCTCAAGGCCGTCGCTAGGGGGTGTTTTGGGTATTTGAACACCCCCCGAAATGGAAAATGTGAAAAATAATAGAATGAATTTACGAGCACATGATGTAAAAAACCATGAAATAAAACCATGGAAACACCCTCCGAAATGGAAAAATATAGGAACACAGAATGATGGATGACTAAAAAGGGAAATTGGTGACATTTTTGGAAGATTTCGGCCGGATGACTAAAAAAAGGTCATCAGTTTTTTAGGAAGCGGAATTATTGAAACACCCCCCCCCCCAAATCAAATCCTGGCTACGGCCTTGCTCCCGCTGACAAAGTTCCCATTCCTCGGACAACGGAGGGAGAGGGTTGAGGTGGCGCACGGCATAAAGGGCAGAAGGTCAGCATGGACGACAAGGGATCTATTCCTGCAGCACTCCTAAAGGTCGACCCAGTCCTTCATACGCTAGGTAGGCCTAGCGTTGGTGCAGTAAACGGAATAGGTTAAGTTAATTAGGTTCAGATAATTATTATGTCAAGGTAATCAGGTCAAGATCCAGGGTCCAGGGTCAAAGTCGTGTGACCCTGGACCCATGGGTTCCTGGACCTAGAGCTGGGTCCGGTTCCTGAGTCCTGAATCCTGGGCCCTGAGTCCGACTACTAAGTTCTGGATCCGGGTCATTTTCTCAGCGTGAGAGGCCGGTGGAAATAAGGACTTCAAGCGAAAAGGACGAGGATGACACCCCAACTGCATGCAAATATGACTAGATAGAGGGAAGTCATTCCACATAGAAGGGTCCACAGCCTTTATGATCCACAACGGTAGGACCTAAGCGAGTGGCGTTTATCATTATTATATATCGTGTATTTACTCGTCTTAGCAACAACAATGCATCTGGTTGCTAAGGACGTCGTTTCTAAGATTGACGCCAGAGGAGTAATGGCGCAAATTTAACACAGTTTTGATAGGGACGTTTTGGTTTTGTCTATAATAATTCTTGTCTTTTTCGTAAGCTCCTTCAAATTTACCGCGTTAATTAGGCAAAATTGGGTTGTATTGTACGCTCAATGTAAACTCATTTGACTGCCGTAAATTTTGCTAAGCATTTTGCTAAGGTATCTCGTTAGATACCTGTTTAATGCTGTGAACCGACCCTATATAAGCGTCAAAAGTAACTTGGACACTATCGCTTCTCAGCCTTTTGGCTAAGATCAAAGTGAATTCTTTTACCCTGCATGGCAGGTGGGTTAGTCCATGCAATAATGAACTAGCTCCCCGTAAGCCCCTGCAGGAGGGCCCCTGGCGTGATTTAAACGTATCCGTAAGCCTAAAAATTAAACAATGAATAAAAAATAGAAAAACGAATAGGCGGTTTGTATACCAATGTAATACAACACTTATATAGCTTCCCTTCAGATATAGCCTATATATACACCAAGAGGCGCTATGAACGCCATAACTATATATGGCATATTACGAACGAATATTGCATCGCATTGTATCTAAAAAGTTATAAAGCGCCTATACATATATCTCAGGGCACACCAATCAGAGGCGCTCCCAGTGCGAAAGACCAAGAGAAAAGAAAATGGCATATAACTTTCTATGTAACTTTCTATTATGACGGTGTTGTCCAGTCACTACCACTCTAAAAAGAGGGTGGCTGATAGTCAATACCACGTTTCGGTCTTGCAGAGAAATATTTTTAAAATGAAAGCATTTGGCTGACTGGCATTAATATATTGTAGGCTGTTCGTGAATTATTTAAAATAGCAAAACGGCAGAGTTGACAGAGACTTCCACAGCGTTTCACTGTAGGCTTATCACCTTACACATTACTTTAAGTCCTTACAATATGCTTTGTTTCATCATTAAGTGAAGCCATCCATATTATATAGTCTCGAATTGACACCACGAAATCACTTTCTATTAAAGATCGCATTATCATAATCATTTAGAAACTTGTAAACGTATATAATCAGTGGCGGATTTAGTCCAGGTCTGGGGGGTCTGGTCGCCCCCCGTGCCCCTGTTGGTTAAGAAATGGCGCCCCCTCGGGCCCGGTCCGTACTTATTACTTAAACCTAAAATGTCCTTCATGGAAACTAAATTATCATACTTTTACTAGTTAATTACAATATTATAATTTTTTAACGACTTTACGCAATCACACCATGAATATAACACTCTTTACAGAATTACTTATTTTTTTATTTCTATGGCAGTCTTTACTTATTTTTATTTATTACTTGGCC
>OX457037.1:37471095-37511095 GCA_949752735.1 Lumbricus terrestris | reverse complement strand
TGGAGAGAGATATGCAGACTGATATGAAGAGACGTAGCTATGGATTCATCTCGTCTGTATTTCAAGGCGCATACAGAGCCATGGCGTAGAAATGTTAAGGAACTCCGCTACTGTACGCACACACTGGCATTGCCAGCCCCAAGTCTCCAGAAAGGAGGAGGGTGACAATAATGAATATTGTGTCGTCAAACAGCAATAGAAGTAGCGTGCAGTTTCAAGTTTCAAGTTCATTTATTAGGCCTACTCACGCCAATACGTAATTGTACACATGCATGGACGGAGTTTATCAGGGGCTAGGGGGGCTAAGCCCACCCCCAAGAAGACCCAGAGTCATTTTTTACCCTGTAAATTGTATCTTTTCTGGGGCATACACAGGGCTGAAAGTGAGCCGGGTCGGTCCGGGTCGGCGACCCGGCATCGATTTTCGAGACCTGCTGTTGCCGGGTCTCAGCCGGGTCGCTTGTTTGCCCAAAATCAGTTGCGAATGACTAAAAAGATCGTCATTCGCCAAAGACTAGGTTAAAACGGTAGGATTTTTAAACATTTTCGGCAAATGACTAGCGTATACATGCTTATGCCAATGAATACACCGCAGATATGCACGGGCGTCCGCAGGAATTTTTATAGGGGGGCGCAAACTTTTATGCAATTGTCACAGAGGCTAAAATTATAGGTTGTCGAAAGCAACCGATCACTCCCCTTCACTCCTTCTGCGCTGGTTCCCTGTCGATCAGCTGTCACAGAACCCAGCATACGAACAAATCATGGACATTCATTGTCAAAACTGTTATGATAGTAAAATTTTAAGTGACTGACTGACTGAAATCTGACCTTACTCTTGAAATAACCATTGCAATCGTCTGGCAATTAGGCGACACGATTGAATGCATTTGGTCATATCGGGCAGTGGCGTAGGCAAGGGGGGTTTCGGGGGTTAAAACCCCCATTGGCTCCGGAAAGAAGGGTTTTTTAAGGTTATTTGCCCATTTAAATAAGAAAAAACAACAAAAACAGGGTTTTCGGCCATAAAACCCCCCATGAAAAATTCCTGGCTACGCCACTGATATCGGGTAAACAGTATGATTTTCATATTACCATGACAGAATTCTATAGGCCTACCTATATCAGGCTATAACCTATGTTATGCGACTTATGCGTCGAAAGAAAGATATAATATGGTCAAACTTGTAGAACGCACCGATAATCACGTTGAAAATCGCGTTGTAATAATCATAACCAAATAATTTAAAGTTATTTGCAAATATGCGAAAAATCCAGAGGGGCGCACTTGCGCCCCCTTGCGCCCCGCTGCGGACGCCCATGCAGATATGTTAAACATGCCGCCGACCCGTGATGAAGTTATGTGCATCATAACCTGACTGGGCGGCCTGCCGGCTTCCTGGGAGGGGCTACGCCGGTAGTCCTGTACAACTACATTAGGAAATGGGGTTTTAAATTAGCAGCAGCATTCATAGGCGGAGATTTAGGGGCCAGAGGGCGGATCCCGAAATTTGCGGTTGGGGATGGAGATGCTGATATACCCAATATTTCTGAAATATTTCAGAAATATCATTAGACTCTATAAATTTCTAGAATGCTATCCACTGTTTATCCATAATGAGCAATTTTGTTACGACGACAGCAAAAAATTCTACCTCTGTAGTGTGGAAATTCAAAAATTTATAGGCCTACGACGTGGTTACGGTGGTGGAGACATTCATTGAACACTTAAGCCATTAAATTTTCGTTCAGCAATTAAATAATTATGAGAAATTTGTTAAGATGACAACTTAAAATGTTGATTGGCTGGATGGTGGACAGTTCGCGAAGATATCTGGACTGCCATGGGAGCATTGTAAGGAGATGTAGGTTAAGGAGAGAACTTTGATGTGGATTCGCTCTGGGAGTTTCAACCATAGTGAAGTGACTTGAGGCTAGTGCTACTATAGTGGCTCAACACTAAGCAATGGTTGCAATGGTTGCAAAATACACAAAGTATAGGCTAAGCCTTCATAGAATTAACTTTAAAAAGATTAGAATTCAAATTACACATTTTGGGTGGGTTGAGCTGGTAAAACCCATAAAGGGTTTTCCTATAGGGCCTACGGTACCCATATGACAGCTGTAAACTTAGAAACTTGTTATAGGCCTAAGCTTGTAACTTTTGTGATCATGGTAAAGACGAAACCAATTTCGTTTGCAATATAAAACGTTGAATTTGTTATCCTGATAATCTGCTACTTTGCAAATAGACTTCTTCTTGAAGTTTTCATGACTTCATCATTCATAAAATAGCTGGCAAATAAGAGCCTAAAATGGACTCTAGTTGAGATCAACACAGCTAAAAATGCGTTGGTCGCTGGGGCTCTGCCCCAGACCCCGCTGGGGAGCTTACGACGCTCCCCCAGACCTCCTAGTCGATATGGGCTTCGTGCCTTCGGCACTCGCAGTTACGCGCCTTCGGCGTTTTCCGGCAAAAAGTCAGACCCGGCTACTTTTCCAAACCACTTTCAGCCCTGGGCATACAGTACAGTATGGTACTATACTTGTATTGTGAGAGACCAGTTACTGAAAGATGGTACCCCACGCGAAACATACGAATGACTAAAAAAGGCCATCAACTTTTTTGGGCCGAGAAAATTGTTCTCATTTTCTGGACCGTGTCTCAGTCCCAAAAATTTAGCCACTCCAAGAACGGAAACCAAACTCCGTCCATGATTGTACATAAATGTTTAGACTTTTATCAGAATCAGTCTTGAAGGAGAAAAAGTTCGAGTGGGCTTATCGCGTCCTACTTGCATACGGTAATAATAATATTCAAAAGCACACAGGAAACTAATTTGACCGTCCCTTACAGCAAGTGTGCATGGTACTGCTGCAGTACCATACACACTTGGTGTAGTACCATACACACTTGCTGTAGCCTGTAGTACCATAGACACTTGCTGTTCCACCATACACACTTGCTGTAGTACCATACACACTTGGCAGTACTTGAAGTACTACTGCACCAAGTGTGCATGGTACTACAGCAAGTGTGTATGGTACTACAGCGAGTGTGTATGGTACTACAGCAAGTGTGTATGGTACTACAGCAAGTGTGTATGGTACTATACTTGTATTGTGAGTGCATCAAGACCAGTTACTGAAAGCATCATGTTTGGTGGGTCAAAATAAAATGAAACAGACCAACAGGACAAAACCCGTATGTATGTTCGATTAATTGGCAGCAGGATATCAAAACCTGTTCATTGCTCTCACGAAATAAACCTAGCGAATCAATAGACTTAAACTTCAAGGGTAACGAGTTCCATAGTTTCACTGTTTCAGCCTTTTTTGACAAGAAGTATTTGTCATAGCTGAGTTCATTGTAGGATATTCGTCTTGCATGCAGTCTTTGCTTCTCATCAATGAACCGTCTATTTCATGACACTGTTTTTTTTAACCAGACAAAGGTAAATGTATGTATGACATGTATGTATGTATGTATGTATGTATGTATGTATGTATGTATGCATGTATGTATGTATGCATGTATGCATGCATGTATGTATGTATGCATGTATGCATGTATGTATGACATGTATGTATGTATGTATGTATGTATGTATGTATGTATGTATGTATGTATGTATGTATGTATGTAAGTATGCATGTATGTATGTAAGTATGTATGTATGTATGTATGTATGTATGTATGTATGTATGTATGTATGTATGTATGTATGTATGTATGTATGTATGTATGTATGTATGACATGTATGTAGGCTATGTATGTATGTATGCATGCATGTATGTATGTATGCATGCATGTATGCATGTATGTATGTATGTATGTATGTATGTAACTATGTATGTATGTATTTATGTATGTATGTATGTATGTATGTATGTATGTATGTATGTATGTATGTATGCATGCATGCATGTATGTATGTATGTATGTATGTATGTATGTATGTATGTATGTATGTATGTATGTATGTATGTATGTATGTATGTATGTATGTATGTATGTATGTACGGACATGTGTCCGCAGAACGCGTCGGCTCGTTGTAGAGCTATGACCCCATCAGATTCTACCTGCTACACCAAGGACTCCACGACCGTGTTACATCACCATTATATAAGAGCGTCTACCTCTCGCAACCTTAAATATGTATAATTGTATATGCATGTCCTGCATGGTCGTTTGTGTACATGTATATGCATGCAAATATGTTCGTGGACATGTACATGTATAATTGTATATGCCGTTATGCATAGTCATGCAAATAATATCTGAATCGCAAAGTGACGCTGAGACGGGCAATTAGAGAGGGAATTATCGCTGACAACGTAACGATAATGAATCGACTAAGCGAGAAATTTTGATTTCACGCCAGATTGGTTGAGATGTTGGCAATTTGCAGGAGAGAGACATGTGTAGAGAGACATGGAGAGACAAAGAGGCAGAGAGACAAAGAGAGAGACAGAGAGAGACAGAGAGAGACAGAGAGACAGAGAGAAGTCGATGGTGAGCTGCAGAGACGCATGGTTCATTGGACTGCAAATTGGAAGGCTGCTCTTCCCTGCTGTCAGAGAGTAGCGACAGAGATATAGAGACAAACAGTCAGACAGACAGGCGGACTCTCTCTCTCTGTATGCATGTAAACATGCATACAGAGAGAGAGAGAGAGAGACAGAGAGAGTGAGAGAGAGCAAGAGAGAGAGAGAGAGAGAAAAAAGAGAGTGAAAGAGAGACAGACAGACAGAGAGAGGGAGACAGACAGACAGACAGAGGCAGAGACTGACAGAGGCAGAGACAGACAGAGACAGTGACAGAGACTCTAGATGCTGAAGGCATTTCCTTCCTTTCTCCCAATCACTGTCCGGTGGCAACAGACATTACTGTTCCTGAACGCCTCTTACACAAATTATCCGTAAATAACCTCCGTCAATTGGCCTGTTGATTCTGGCCACCACTGTTTCTTTACCACATAAAGGTGAGGGGATGTATGCATGTATGTATGTATGACATGTATGCATGATATGTATGTATGTATGTATGTAGCCTATGTATGTATGTATGTATGTATGTATGTATGTATGTATGTATGTATGTATGTATGTATGTACGCATGCATTTGCGTATTCATGCACTATATTATTATTACTATTATTACTATTATTATTATTAAATAAATAAATTTTTAACGCGCGCAAGATCACATCGAAATGTGAATCTGAGGCGCGGACAGTCACTAGTCAGCCGCCAGATGAAGATGCAATTAAAGATCCAAATGCTTGAAAGCCAAGGAGAAGTAGTAAGTTGTTAGGCGCTCTTTGAAGGAAGTGAAATTGAACTTCGAAGAGAGAGAGAGCGGAAGCCGATTCCATTTCCTGGGTGCAGAGGCATGGAATGCACGCAAGCCCATAACTGTTTTGCATCGATGTTCAGATAAAAGACTTGTACCCGACGAACGCAAGCAACGAGGAGGAATGTTAAATATGTTTGTGTGAATTTATTTACTTATTTATCCATTTCTATAATAGCGCCCCAGGTAGTTTGATACTCATAGGCACTCCAGACTGCAGCGTGTACACTGCACCGGAGTTTCACACCGAAGCGCACGAGCAATTGCGAGTGAATGTCTTGCTAAAAGTCCCTACGCGGCGACTTGAGGTCACTGAGGTGGATTCGAACCTGGAGCCCCCCGACTTCAAGGTACCAAACCCACTACTACACCACCGCGTCCCTCGATAATTACTTGTGCGCACCTATATTTGCATGCATGCCTGATTGTATTTATCACGCATGCTATGCATGCATTCTATGCATGTATTATGCATTCTGTGCATGTATTTGCGTATTTGCATGAGCGTATTCATTCATTCATTCATTCCGAAAACTTATATAGCGCCCCTTCAAGAAGCCTACTCAGAGGCGCTCCCAGCCCAGCCACAGCTAAAAAAGATGGGTCTTGAGCAACTGGTAGAAAGCAGGCAAATTATTCCGAGGTAGTAAGCGTATATGCCTCTGATAGATCTTTTACAGTTAGACACCTGAATCTTCCAAACGTTTGGTCATATAAATTCCACGCATGATCCTTCGCCACAGATAACACGAATAGAAATCTCTCGTTTAATTCAAACATGGCTATAATCCATTTCACCAGAATTGCGCTATATAAGTTTTACGATCGACCGGGTCATCAGTTTATTGCCGCACATTTATTCCCCTTTCTGGTCGTATTAATTAGTGTAATTGCTTGCCTGCTTATCGCATCGACGCACCAACTACATGTAGCCTATGCTACATGTACATGTAGCCTATAAGCCTAGGCTACATCAAAGTTGAAGATTATCGTTAATGTGATCGGTCTTGCAAGACCCGCGTTTCCAACGGCATATCATAAATTGAGATAAATAGTTCAAATACAAGTTTCAAAGGAATAGGTAAGCATATTCGCGGAGTGCATGGGTTCGACCAGGTTCGATTCCCGTTCACGATCCGTTTACTAAGCTTAGGCCTATAGGCTGATATGGCAGATTTAGGACTGAGGGCCTGCTAGTTAAAAGACAAAATAGTGCAAGTACATTGTAGTTCAATATTAATATGAGTTGTCAACTGAATTGCTGATGCGACAGGTCGACGACCAACAGATCAAGGATGCTTGATTGATTGGTTGATTGATAGATTCATTGGTTGATTTATTGGTTGATTGGTTGATTGATTAATTGATTCACTGCTTGATTTATTGGTTGATTGATTGATTGATCGATTGATTGATTTTGGGACAACATATATAGTTTACTCGTCCGTTTCTTGGTTTGACCTATCACTGATCTGTCTTCTTTTTTCTCTGTTCGACATTTATTCCATCTTCGATTCCTCATGACTTTTTCCAATTTCCAAATATTTGCGCGGAGTTCATCTGCAGTTTGCTTGTCTTCTCTGCTTTAATCAAATTTCGCCGTGCCTATAGATCGAAAATTTATGTGACGACATCTCCAATCGTGTAGGCTACCTGTTGTCAATTGGTTGGTCGCTTGCACGCTCGCTGACATGCTTCCGAGTGCAGAAGAGTTTGGATAATATAAGAAAGAACTCAAATGATTTTGTTGTTCAATAACGACTATAGTCAAGTACCAAAGTACCAACCTGTATGAGATCGAGTAGATGGACATTTATATTGCTCTCTACAATAACCTCACGAAGGCTCTTTACGTAGCTACCCGACTGTTCTAAACAAGTGCGACTTAAGTGAGTTTGAGAATGTTTCATGAGATACACGCAGTGCACTGTGTCGCGAATTGTTAATGGAAGACTGTTACGACGGAGTTGAGTGCTGTTCGAAAAGATCTTATATAGGCTAAAGACAGTTATTCGTGCACTCGATCGACGGTATGAGGTCCAATAATTATATCGTTGATCGTCGTTTGTACGACATAGCAACAATTTATGAATCGCACGTGTAGATCGAGCGCCGATGTCATTTAACTGTTCATAATAGTAAATCATGCGACAGAAAATTGGAAAAGATATTGGCTCCTTCCTTGAGTTAATGCTGCGTCATATATCGGGCGAATTGAGGCTTAGCATTCGATCTGACGACAAGAATGATAAAAACCTTATATATATATACACACACATATATATATATATATATATATATATATATATATATATATATATATATATATATATATATATATAGGGTATACAACGCAGGAAACGCCAAGGATATATGAGAGCAAGTTGAAAGACAAGTGATATAAATAACGTTGCTCTTGAGAAGACTAATAAAGGTTGGACTAAAAACTAGATAATTATTATTCTAATTACGAGTAAAATTGTTAATTGCTGTCCTTGGCACAGGGAACAACTGCATGTCATATGTAGAAGTTTAGAAAAGAAATGTGACCTAATTCCATTGTGGGAACCTGTTCATGAGAATGAATCCGAAAGAATTAATGGAAATGAAACAACAACACTATACTACCCTACACTATTATACTACACTATACTACACTATACTACACTATACTACACTACACTATGCTACACTATACTACACTATAGAACACTATATTACACAACACTATACTACACTATGCTAAACTATACCACAGGGACCAATAGATGTGGCATCGGACTGGGTGATGCAATAGGGAACTAAACTACACCGTGTCTAAAAAAGCTGTGCAAAATTGTTTTTGTCAGAACTTCGTCAAATTTCCAGCAATCTTAATAACTTTTGGCAGGTAGACGGCAAAGCGGCTGAAATTTCATGTTATATCTAAATTTTCCACCTCACCTGACTCATTTCACCGCACTACCTTGTTAAACACAGATGTACCAATTTTTCATATAACGCTTACATTTTATTACCTGCAACAAACCATCTGACGATTGAATTGGCACGCAGTAAAGTAAAATATGGTTTACTTAGCAAAGTGTTTTAATAGCTATGACAGATCTGCTTAAAAGTGTTAGAATTGGTGCTCAAAATGTGCCCCGAATACACGGACACAAGCTCTTAGACGGCGACGCAACTGGCCGATAGCAGCATCAACGATCAACTGGTCAAGTTCGCCCCCTCGTCAAGCAAGAGCGTTTTGAGTTCGTCGACGTTGGCTATTCTGGACCGGTAAACCTTCTCCTGCAGCACACTCCATATGCTATGGTCGACTGGATTAAGGTCCAGGGAATCCGGTGGCCACAGTGTTGGAGGGATGAAGTCGGGCGTCTCTCGCTCCAGGAAAGAGACGGTGTCGCGCGCTTGATGCGCCGGGACGCCATCCTGGTGAAAGACAATAAGCTCGCCCTGGGATATCCGGCGTGTGTCTGACGGTATCTTCTGGGCAAGAAGGCTGTCGCGATAGTAGGACTATGCCCCATTCACTTTGACATTCGGCTCGATGCAATGGATTTCAGTGAAGCCAAGCTTCGAGACGCCGTTATATGAAAAATTGGTACATCTGTGTTTAACAAGGTAGTGCGGTGATATAAATCAGGTGAGGTGGAAAATTTATATATAGCATAAAATTTCAGCCATTTTGCCATCTACCTACCAAAAGTTATTAAGATTGGTGGATATTTGACGAAGTTCTGACAAAAACAATTCTGCACAGTTTTTTTAAACACGGTGTATATATAGGCCATATTGAAATAAAGAGCAAAATCGCATCACAGAGAAGAGCAGAAGACTGAGTTGGTTGAGTTATGGTCCTATGGACCTGTATCCAAAAGGCAGAGCATTGTTGATGATTTTCAGCATGAAATATCAACTGTGAGACAGTCGTGCTGCATCTAAATTTAAGTCGTGGATTAGTAGGATCGGAGCTGTGAACGGTAACGCAGCAAGAGGCGGGAGGGAGTGTGACCATGCATGCAGGCACCGAAGTAGGAATGAATATGTTCGGATGTTAAGTAGATGTGTGGAAAATAAGTAGTAGGTCTCTATAAGCCTATATAGATGTGACTGAGAAATAGAAATACAGGACAGGCAGAAAAGAGGAACAGGAGACGAAAATTACGGGAAATAGAATCTGCGAAGGTAATGACTGTGCAGTCGAATGAGAGCTTTGTGAGAATCAACGACTGGATTTGCAGAACACGAGGCGGCAGTGGCGTAGACAAGGGGGTTTCGGGGGTTAAACCCCATTGGCCTTGAGGAAAAAGTTTTTTTAAAGGCTATTTATCCACTTAAATAAGAAAAACAAAACAATTGCTTACAAGTAGTAACAATTGTTTTTCTTACTTTAATCCCTTTGTTAATTTATTCCCTTATTATTTTACTGTAATACTGTTGGTTTGGTGTCAGAAAGGGCGACCGGCCAGGCCATAACCCCCCCATAAAAATTCCTGGCTACGCCGCTGCGAGACGGACGATGACGAAGTCTGCAGAGAATAAGAAAAGCAACGGAGAGAGAAGGTAAAATAATGGCATGATATCAAGTGTCTGAAGACGTGTATAGATAAGAAAGATATATACTGCACTACGTGTAATATTATGCACGTAGTACATACCGTGTAATTTATCACGACCCTTTATTACTGCTTATCAACATGGGCGGAGACCTGGGCGGAGACTTGGGGGGGACGAAAAGACGCGAGATTTGTTTACGGACGAACGACTCTGAGTGTCGCCGAAAAATTTCCATCTTTTACCGGCCAAAATTTCTGACGACCTTTTTTTGTCATCCGGCGAAGAAATCTCGACGAAATTTTCTATTTTCGCCGTCAAAAAAGTTGATGACCTTTTCTTTTTTTTAGTCGTGACGCTCAACGATTGGGGGACAAATGCATGGGCCGTCCCCCCAACACCTCCATTGGGTGGGACCGTTCCCCTGTCACCCCTAGGTCTCCGCCCATGCTTATCAATCACAGGGTTTCTGCATTGGTCTAGCGCTGCATAGAGGGTTAGGTTTCCATGCGTACCTGCGGGAGATTAGTGTCCCGACTCTGGTGAGCAGCGGCGATCCCCTAGAACCTGGAATGGGACTACCAGTTGCGCTCTACCTGGAACTTGGAGGTCACATCACTATGTAGCTTTAGAATTTTAAGAAAATATGTAAGCATAGGCCTACTAGAACTTAACAATTGCATTATTTAGCAAAGCCTGCATGGTCTAGGACCGCTTCTGAGAAGATTATCTTGAAGTGACGCCATATAAAAAATCAATTATAATGATGATGAACGCCAAGGGACAGGAATCTTTCGCCGAGCTGGGTCGTCTCTTGGGCCAAATTTCAGGCGAACCAAGAGAAACCAGTTTCCTGTTTCAGCGGCCACTATAGAGTTAAAATTTCTCATTAATATCTGAAACCTGAGGGATTATAGATACCTCGGGTAAAAATAAAATAATAATAATAACAAAACAATGCATTGGCTCTATACCTTGGACTCATAGTTGTCTACCAGCCGCCACTAGCAGCCAATCACAACGTCAACCCAACAAACGTGGCCGCAGTCTGGAATTACATGTACATGTATATGGACAATACAGAGATGCGAGAATATGAATCTCATATAATTGTGACGTCTTGTCGGAGGAGAGGATGCGACAGCAGCCGCATCATCAGCATCAGCAGCAGCATTTTTTCATCCTCACCCTCATCGTCATCATCATCACTAGCAGCGCCATCCTCATCCTCATCATCTGCATTAGCATCATCATCATCACCATCATCATCATCATCATCATCATCATCATCATCATCATCATCATCATCATCATCATCATTGTCAACCTCCAATTGACCTTCAAAGTTTTCTCCAGTTTTTCCTTGTGTTCAGTAGCGCAGCCTACGCCTAACCTAGTCACTGTATTTCGGGATCTAAAGCTAGTGTATAAGTTTCTAAAGTTCTTAACTTGTTCAATTACAACAAAGCTCTGTTTCTTGTATTTTCTTCTTTCTTCATAACAACGCAAATAACACAACAATGGATCAACGACGACAAACGCTTGAATTCTACGACAGCAACGCAACTATTATTATCTAACTCCACTGTTCTCTTCAACGTCTTCTATTCTCTCTCTCTCTCTACCAACTCCTTCTTCTACAACTTATCTCACTGTCTGGGCGTACACTCTTCCCCTTGCCGCTCTGTCCTTCTATCTGCCTCTCTCCGTCTATCTGTCCGTCTGTCTGCCTATCTCTCTCTCTCTCTACCGCTCTCCGGCGACGGTCGGCCGAGCCGCGCCAACTTTCCCGCCAGTCTGTCACCTGCAGGCCTAACTGTCTAGACGCTGACCTTGAGCTGGTCTATTCGTACGCCTAAACATCAACTGACCACATAGACTATACAAAATTAGCTCACATTACCTTCCTCCTTTCTTTTAAAGAGAGCTAATTATCTATAAAAATTAGCGAACGTACCTTAACTAAACAATGCAAAATAGTCCATAACATAATACATCATAAAATATCTTACACTACAATCTAGACAGACAATCAGCTACTACATTCAATTTACCTTTCTTATAGTTCAACAGAATGTCAAAATTTTGCAATGATAAAGACCATCTGACTAATTTAGCAGATTTCGACATTGATTCAGTCAAATAAACTAAAGGATTATGGTCTGTAAACACATTGATTTTAGAACCAATAAGAATTTCTGTCAACTTGTTTAAAGCCCATATGATTGCATAGGCTTCCTTCTCAATCGTCGCCCACCTCCTCTGAGTATCTGTCAGCTTCTGACTGATAAATGAAACAGGACGTTCAATCCCTTCCTCGTCCACCTGAGACAGTACAGCTCCCACAGCAAAATCACTGCTATCACAGTACAAATTAAATGGTTTCCCAACCTCAAACATATATAGAATCACATTTGATAAGACAATCTGTTTAAGGGAATCAAAAGATTTCTGATGTGCATCAGTCCAAATAATGTTCTCAGGTACTTTCTTGCTAGTCAAGTCTGTCAATGGTTTAGCAATTTCAGCAAAATTACAGATAAACTGTCTGTAAAATCCAAAAAATCCTAAGACTTGCTTCACTTCCTTCCTGGTTTCAGGTTTCTTCAAAATAATTAAACTGTCAATCCTGTCTGGATTCATCATCTTCTTCCCTGATCCTATGAGGTGACCGATGAACTTCACCTCACTCTTACCAAACACACATTTCTTCAAGTTCAATGTTACATTATGCAGTCTTATTTGTTTCAAGAATAATTCCAAATGTCTTAAATGAATGTCCCAATCATTCGACTGCACTGCAATGTCATCAACATAAGGTTCAGTAAAATCATGAATCGGTTGCAAGATCATATTTATCGCTTTTACAAAAGTCCGTCCAGAGTTAATCATTCCAAACGGAACACGCGTAAATTCATACAGTCCATTATGTGTAACAAACGCAGTCTTCCATTGGTCACTCTTTTTCACAGGACAAGTCCAATATGCACTGCGACAGTCCATAACAGAAATGAACTTGGATTTTCCAACTTTGCTCAAGACATCGTTGACGATTGGCATAGGATATCGGCAATTTTCAGTAAAAGAGTTAATGTACCTGTAGTCACAAGCCAATCTCAAGGATCCATTCTTCTTTTTGACAATGACAAGTGGACTTGCCATTCTGCTTGACGATGGTTGAATGATGTTTTCTTTCAGCATCTCTTGTATTTGTTTTTCCACTTCTGCTCGGTATATTAATGGTATTCGATAAGCCACGAATTCTTTTTCTCGAAAGTCTGGTCTCAGCACCACTTCGTGTTCTACTAATGTACATAGTCCAGGTTGGTCTGAAAATCTGTCTGCATATCGATTCAGTACATCAAGTAATTGTTTCTGCTGTTCGCTGGTCAGATGTCCAATTTGTTCGTAATCCAATTGAAGTGACTTCTGTTTTGTCTCTGAATAGTCTTCCTTCAGCGGTATTTCTACCACTGATCCAAATTCGTCATCCTCTTCCACGATCAGACCACAAGACAATGTTCTCGTAATGAACTTCCTCATCTTGTTAGCATGAATAATCCGTCGACCGTTTTCGTTCATGTCCACCAGATACGAATACTTGGATCTTCTTTGCAGGACCGTGCATGGACCATGCCATCGGGAGATCAATTTATTGGTTGACGTTGGATACAGCACGATGACGTTCTCTCCTGGCTCGAATTCTTTATCTTTTGCTCTTTTGTTGTATTGACTGGCGTACTGTTTTTGCTTTTCTTCAGCACAGCTCTCGGCGAATGTCAAGGCCTTTTCCATGTCTGCTCTTAAATTCTTCAGGTACTTTGCCGGTTGCACTCCAATGTTCGGTGGTAGATTTATTTCTTTGGTCCAGCTTTCTTTAAGGATGGTGAGTGGCCCTCTCGGCAACTTTCCATAGACCAGCAAATACGGTGCCACTCCTGTAGTTGCATTAGGCACTTCTCTCAATGCCCAGACTGTAAATGGAATAATTTTATGCCACTGTCTCGGATTTTCCACAACGACATGATGAATCATTTTCTTGAACGTTTGATTCCATCTCTCCACCAATCCTGCCGCTTCTGGATGTCCTGGCGAATCGAATCGAGGACAACACCCCATCAGTTTCAGAAATTCTCTTGTTAGACTGGCTGTAAAATTCGTCCCTCTATCGCTCGTGATTACTGACGGAACCCCCACATCCATGAACAGCTTCATCAAAGCGTCGCATACAGCCTTAGCGGTCAATGACTTCATCAAGAATATTGTCGGCCATCTTGTACATGAGTCCACGATGCACAAACAATACTTATGCCCTGCTGCTGAAGTCGGTTCGATTGGTCCTACGACGTCCATGGTCATTCTTCTGAACGGTACATCCTCTCTTGGTATTGGTGTAATCGGCACTCGATCCATCACCAAACTTCGTGCTTTCAACTGACACTTCTCACAGGACTTGCAGAACTTCACCACATCTCTACGCATTCTTGGCCACACAAAGGACAACTTGATACGTTCCCTTGTCTTCTCTTCTCCCAAGTGTCCGCCAAATACTGACTCATGTGCCAATTCCATCACCTGAATTCTTCTTTCCTTCGGCAACACCAACTGATACACCAACTGGTCCAACATTTGATGCTTCTTATACATCAACCCATTCACCACGCTAAACTCTGATCCTTTGTCTTCAGCTATCTTCCACCACGACCTCAGTGACTCGTCATTTCTCTGCTGCTCTTCAAATTTCTTTGCGTCTGCCAATTGTCTTTCATCACTCGTATTCTCGGCAAACAAATCCCTCATACTCGTGTCTATTTCACCATCACTCTCAGAATCATCATCATTATCACGTTCACATGCAACCATCTCTTCTTCAATTTCATTGTTTCCGGATGTTATTCCTTCTTCTTCTTCTTGAACGCTTTGTTCATCATCGCTTTCTGTGTCCTCATCTAGCAAACTTTCATTTGACTTTTCCTCTTCTCCTTCTTCCACTTCTCTTCTCCGACTCTGTGCTCTTGTAGTCACATTCGCTTGCAATTCTCCTTGTAATACATTCACTGGTGGAACCTCTTTCAGTTCTGCGATTATCTCTGGATGCAGCAAGAACTTTTCTTTGTTATCTTTGCACAAGACTGCCGGAATGCTGGCACACACCAAGGTTAAATATGGCGCGATATTTACTCCCTTGTCTTTCAAATCTCCTCCTTCGTTATAACAACTCATCCGCACTTCGATTTTCACCAACTTAGCTGGAATGGGTTCTCCAGCCACACATTGCAAATGTACTCTGCCAATTTCTTCCACTGTCGCTCCTTTCAACAATTCCTCATTGATTACTGGAATCTCAGTACCAGAGTCAATCAGCGCCCTGACTTGCACGGGATGACAACTGTCATCATTTCCACGTATCTCTACATTGACATGCTGTAGTAAAGACTTCTTCGTACGTTGACATTCATCTTTGCTTTCTGTTTCTCGACCAGTATCTTTAATTGGAGCAGAATTTACTATTTCTCTCTGTATAGCAAATTGAGGCGTGCACTTCATCACTGACTTCACTTCCGTTTCGCGGTTGTCTTGTTCTTCAGAATGATTCGGTGCATTCCTTACTTGTATCTGATTTACTCTGAGATTTTCTGCACTTCGAGTAAATCTATTTCTCAGATTTGTCATTCTGGGTGGTGCTTTGCAATCCTTTATCAGATGTCGGTCTGACTGACAATTATGGCAACGTTTCTTAACAATCCCTCTCTGTTCAGTGCTCTCCCGCCTGTAATTGTACGCTGTATTGTTTTCTCTTTGGCGTCCCATCACTGGAATTCGACTGTACATTTGTCTGTCACTCGTTGCTTCTCTTCTATCTTGACCAAACTGTCTTCCAGGAGCACCATCATTCCTTGCTTCGTTATTTCTGGTTTGGTTTCCTGTTTCTTTGTTATTACTATTCCACCTGGGTTGCTTCGAACTATTTCCCCATGCTTCATATTTCGGTTTGTCTTGAAACATTAGACCAATTCGATTGTTCACGTGTACGTCTGCGAGTTCTGCAACATTACTAGCTTCAAAGCATTCAGTACCCTCTTTTGCTAGTACGAACTGTAGTGGACCCGCTGGTAGACATTCTTTCAATTTATCCGCCACCAATAGATCAAATAACTTCTCGTAGCTTTTGCCCACTCGCCTACTTCTGACATAATAGTTCAACAGATTCTTCAATCTTGCTGTAAACATCGTGTATGTTTCTTCTGCCGTTTTCCTCGCATCTCCAAATCGTGATCGATATTCTCTCGCTGTCAATTTGAATTCTTTCAGTAAATGTTCTTTCACTATGTCATAATCGTCTAGATCATCGAAAGACAATCGGTTTAACACCGTTCTTGCTCTTGGCGTCATTAGTGGCAACAGCAATTTGACCCAAAACTGCTTTTCCACCGTAAAACTGTTGAATGCATTCTCAACTGTCTCAAAATATAATGGCACCTCCATCATATCATATGGCATCTTAGGTAATACGTGTTTCATTGCATCACCTATCCTTTTAATCTTGGACACCATTGTCTCACTTTCTCTGATCCTGTTTCGTTCTGACTCCTCACGGCTTCTTCTGTCGTCTTCATCTCTTTTCTTGAGTCTATTTTGATCTTCTTCCCTACGCAATTCTTCTTGTTCTATCTTCTGCTGCAACAATTCTAACTGTCTTCTGCGTTCCTCCTTTTCAATAGCCATTTCTCGGAGCTGAGCTTCCTTAAGAGCGAGTTTCTTTTGTTCTAATTCTAATTGTTCTTCCCTTTCTCTTTCCGCTTTTTCCAAATTTTCTTTCTCCATTTTCAATTCTTCCTGTCGAATCTCTTCGGCTCTTTGTAATTCTGCCAAACGCATGGCTTCTTTGTCTTCCTCACGACTCTTTTGCTCTTCAATCTGTTGTTTTCGTATTTCTTCATCACCTTTCCTTGCCCTCTCGTATTCTATCATCAATTCCATTCTTCTTCGTTCTGCTTCGTCACGATCTCTTTTCAGTTGTTCTAGCTGAAGCTGGAACTGCTGCTTCTGCATCTCAATCTCTTGTTGTCTCATCCTTTCTGCTTTTTCCACTCTTTCTTTCTCTTCCTGTCTCCGCTGCTCCTCTTTCTCTTTCTCTTCCTGTCTACGTTTCTCCTCTTTCTCTTCTCGTCTACGTTGCTCCTCTTTCTCTTCTTGTTTTTGTTCTTTCTCCTCTCGTCTCCGTTGCTCCTCTTTCTCTTTCTCTTCCTGTCTGCGTTGCTCCTCTTTCGCTTTCTCTTCCTGTCTGCGTTGCTCCTCTTTCGCTTTCTCTTCCTGTCTGCGTTGCTCCTCTTTCGCTTTCTCTTCCTGTCTGCGTTGCTCCTCTTTCGCTTTCTCTTCCTGTCTGCGTTGCTCCTCCCTCATCATCATAAATTGCATCAACGCCTCCATAGACATCGGTGCCGGTGGTTTTTCAATTGGTTTCTCCTCAACACCACCCACAGCACCTTTCTCTTCAGCTTCCTTTTTAAGCCAAACCTCTGCTAATGCTCCCATCAAATTTTCTCTAGACATCTCTTCGACTTCTTCTACGTCTAGACCCTCTTCAATTAATAACTTTATTAATCGATCAGAAGACATCTTCTTTATACTGGCTTGCTTTTGTTCTGTAAGTTTCTCCATCTTTCTTCTTTACTTCAGTGATTACCGTGAAGAAATCGAGGGAATGGCTATGAATATCTGTGATTGGCTGACTTTAATTCTTATGGCTCCTTGGGTAAACAAGCAAGTTTTGTATACCTCTCTCTGGCGTTGCGTTGTCGTAATGTCGTTCGTATGTCCGTTGTATCTTCTCACCAGTTGTTCGGATGCTCGGACTGCTTCTCCGATTGATCAAATGCTCAGTTTCCTTCTCCCGTGTGGTCGGCTCCTCAGATTGATTCGATATTCACCGTCCGTAACTTGGCGTCGAAAACGCTTCGTAAGCAAAATCCACCGAAAATATTCCTCCAATTGAAAATATTCCTCCAATTGAAAATATTCCTCCGATTGAAAATATTCCTCCAAATGAAAATATTCCTCCGATTGAAAATATTCCTCCAATTGAAAATATTCCGCCAACTGAAAATATTCCGCCAATTGAAAATATTCCTCCAACTGAAAATATTCCTCCAATTGAGTTCGCTATCCCAACGTCCTTTGCTTGAATTCAGTATCCCACCGCTGCCACCAAAATGTCAACCTCCAATTGACCTTCAAAGTTTTCTCCAGTTTTTCCTTGTGTTCAGTAGCGCAGCCTACGCCTAACCTAGTCACTGTATTTCGGGATCTAAAGCTAGTGTATAAGTTTCTAAAGTTCTTAACTTGTTCAATTACAACAAAGCTCTGTTTCTTGTATTTTCTTCTTTCTTCATAACAACGCAAATAACACAACAATGGATCAACGACGACAAACGCTTGAATTCTACGACAGCAACGCAACTATTATTATCTAACTCCACTGTTCTCTTCAACGTCTTCTATTCTCTCTCTCTCTCTACCAACTCCTTCTTCTACAACTTATCTCACTGTCTGGGCGTACACTCTTCCCCTTGCCGCTCTGTCCTTCTATCTGCCTCTCTCCGTCTATCTGTCCGTCTGTCTGCCTATCTCTCTCTCTCTCTACCGCTCTCCGGCGACGGTCGGCCGAGCCGCGCCAACTTTCCCGCCAGTCTGTCACCTGCAGGCCTAACTGTCTAGACGCTGACCTTGAGCTGGTCTATTCGTACGCCTAAACATCAACTGACCACATAGACTATACAAAATTAGCTCACAATCATCATCATCATCATCATCATCATCATCATCATCATCATCATCATCATCATCATCATCATCATCATCATCATCACTAACATCAACATCAGCATCATTACCAGCAGCAGCAGCATAATCATCACCAGCAGCATCATCACCAGCAGCAGCATCATCATCATCGTCATCATCACCAGCATTAGCATCATCATCAGAAGCTGCAGCAGCAGCAGCAGCTGCAGACAAGAGACATGCAGGACGTCAATTGGCAGCTGGACGACGATGCAGACGTAATATCAGGACAAGACGCAAAACAGTCTAATTATAGACGTCTGGATCACGTGATCATCCCACGCGTCCTGGGTGGGTCGGGGTGGGGGGGTTAATGCCGATCGATGGTTGATGAAACATTTCCTGGGCAGCTGCAGGATCAATCGTTTCATCGTTAGGAAAATATTCATTATCATCATCTTCTTCGTCGTCGTCGTCGTTGTCATCATCATCATAATCATAGTCGTCGTCGTCATCGTCATCAACATAATCATCATCATCATCATCATCATCATCACCACCATCATCATCATCTTCATCATCTTCGTCGTCGTTGTCATCAGCAACAACAGCGCATTATCAGTCTTCCTGAGGAATAATCGTCGTTGCTGTCTTTCATCATCGTTAAGTTTGTCGTTGTCGTCATCACCTCCATCGTCATCATCATCATCATCACCACAGTACGTGGCACTGATGGCAATTTTAGAATGACTATAGCAGCTCTGGCAGCAATTTCATGAGCAACTCTAGAAATTCAATATTGTCAGCATAAATGGACCAAAAACAAACATTATTTATAGGCATGCTTAACCAGCTCTCAGATTGTTGCTCATTTGTTCTCTTTCTTGCTGCCATTCACAACATCTCTTGAATGCCATAATATTATAAACTGCTGCAACTCTAGAAACCATCAGTCAAATCACGCCTCTCTAGCTGCTTCTCACGTTAAGAAAGCAGTTGCATTTCAAATGAGTAAAAATACGTATACACGGTCCCCTATAGGTAGCATAACTGTTGCTTTCGCTTGCTTGTCACTAGAGTTAGATAGGCCACAATGAACGCAAGTGACGACGTATTATAAACGGTTTTAAAATTAAGAGGGCAGAGCAGGTTTCTCGTGTAGGTTTCACTAAAGGCGCTATATAAATTTTCAGAATGAAGTAATAAAATGAGGTATGCCCAATACGTACTTCCACCCTTCATGAAGGACCGGTGGCGCATTGGATAACAAACTGGCATGCACGGAGATCAGCGGAGCTTAGTTCGATTCCCAAAGCCCCTCCCGTACGTAGGATATACTTGCTTTTTAGGCTGGTATTAACGCCCTTGTATTGCAGGCTGTCTGTTCTGTTAGTAGTTAAGATTGATGTTAATTAGGATAACTGTACAATGTAACCGGATGCAGTCTGTCTACCGGATAGTTGAATAAACGAACATTATTTCTATTCAGCCGACAAACATTCTCGCAATAATAATTTTTCAACGACTAAATTAATTTGTTGTCGCTAGGTCTATGATCTCGTACGGTAGCTTTGCGACTCTACTTTCAGATGCAAATCATTTCCGCCTTAGGATAATTTAAAGAACCTTAATGGAATATTATTTTCGAATTTTTATTGTTGGATGTATGCTCAGCAATGCCTTAACCTCCACAGAAATTACCCTTGCAGATTTTTATAAATGTCATCTACGTTTAAGTTTTGGAGCTATTTATATACGATAACTGATACCGGTAAAGCACACGAGGTAGCAGACGTTATTTACTATAAAAGTAGATAGTGGATCATAGCACATTTTAAAACGCAATATAACTGAGCTAATACTCTTTTATCGACTGTATTATACCGCATCGCCATATTACACAGACAAGTCTGCATATTAAATTTCAGTCCAGACATTATCTGCGTTGATGTATACTTGTACAATGGCGTTGTCTCTCTCTCTCTCTCTCTCTCTCTCTCTCTCTCTCTCTCTCTCTCTCTCTCTCTCTCTCTCTCTCTCTCTCTCTCTCGTGACGTAATTGCAATTTACAACCGGATTTGATGTTACGTTCCATTTGTGCGGTCGTGCGTTGCAGTGTTCTATGTATACGGCGCTCGGTTATGTTGTGCGCCTGCATGGAATGTGGGTCATCATCCACTATATAGACTGAGCTGTAAACAAACCAGAGCCACTGGGACGAGTTCTGCCGTTGGTCCAGTTATTTATGTAGCTCTCGTGTAGTCTGGACGGTGGCGTATATAATATATATATATACATATATACATATATAATTATATATACATATATATACACATATATACACATATATAAAATATACATATGTATACATATGTATACATATATATATATATACACCCGAGGCATTTCGTTCTAGTCTCACTTTCCACACTGTAATACAAGGGATATAAAGTTCAAGAGTGCTGCGATAAAGAGAAAAGCCATAGCGTATACACTGTTGCACATCTTACGCTCCGAAGCATCGTGGTCCAGAAGTAGTCCAATCGAACAACACTACATCAATCTAGCAACGGTATATAACGACGGAACTTCCTTTATGAACCGGTTTCAGTTGTTTTAATTAAATACCGATGCGTGACCAGTAGGGCTACGAATAATTAATTAGGCTCTCCACATTTGACGCTCTCATGCAGTTTAAAGTTTCGGAGACCTCACTTCGAATTTAAGATTCAGATCTTTTGAAAACAAATGTAGGCCATCATGTGTAGTTCATCGATGGTTCGACTTAAAAGAGTCGACGAACGAGTGGCGACTCAGACTGTTGGTAGTATCAATATCATTATTAGCTATAGGCCTACTGTCACGCAGGGTGAGAGTTGACGGGCATAGGCGTAGGAGGCGGGGTTCCAGAGGGGCAAATCCCCCCCCAAATGTGTTTTTCGCGGACGAAACCTTTTTTCGGGAAAACAGGCATGGGAGGATTTTTTCGAGCACACAGGAGGTAAAACAGTTATATTTGCTGAAGATTTGCGCAAAAGACTTTTAAAAAGGTCATCAGTTATTTTTTCGGTTGGAAATCTAAATGACTAAAAAAGTCATCAGAAAATTTGGTCGATGAAAAAATGTCGGCGACTCGCGGTCCGCCAAAAAATTTAAAGTATACTTTTCGGGCAAAAGTAAAAATCTTTGCCCCCTCCCAAATTTAAAGTAGCCTATACTTTTCGGGCAAAAGTAAAGACCTTTCCCCCGACTGCCGAAATGTCCCCTACGCCTATGTTACGGGGTTGGGGTTTCAACCCCATTCCCAGTCTCTCTTAGAGCCCCATAGTAATGTCTGTTTTTTCACACTTCAATTCCAAGTGAATCATAGTCCAATTTCCCCCAGTCATTTTCCCACAATTCTCACACTGCCCACATGTGAAGTCGACCTGTGGTCCCATGGATAATAACTACGTTATATCTGCAGAATTGTGTTTCTCTCTTGCTTCTTTCAGGCTAATCTTTCAAACGCCAGAAATCGATAAACTGATAAATGCTACGCAGACCGAAAAATGCTTAACCTTTTCCTTGAAATGTCACGCAGGCTTTAGTAAAATGCTCATGCACATAATTATAGCCTTTAGGATATATCTCTCCGAAGTCTGGCCGTAAAATCTAACCATAGACCTTTAGCTTTTCACACAGTCTGTATGTTATGCGGATCTTAGTTTTCCATAGCCGTCATATTTTGTCACAGCTATCCAGGGCTGTACTGGTAAATTTTGAGGTGAGTACACGCTGATCTCGGGAAAATTCCGTCCCCTCGGGAAAATTTCGTCTATTTTGCCGACCGAAAAATCTGACGACCTTTTTTTTAAGTCATCCGGCCAAAATCTTGGAAAATTTCGTCCACTTTTTTCGTCCGAAAAATCTGATGACCTTTTTTCAAGTCATCCGGCCAAAATCTTGGAAAATTTCGTCCACTTTTTTCGTCCGAAAAATCTGACGACCTTTTTTTAAGTCATCCGGCCTAAATCTTGGGAAATTTCGTCCACTTTTTTCGTCCGAAAAATCTGATGACCTTTTTTCAAGTCATCCGGCCAAAATCTTGGAAAATTTCGTCCACTTTTTCCGTCCGAAAAATCTGATGACCTTTTTTTTCATCCGGCCAAAAAACCATCTTAAACAGCCGTATGCGCCTGATTCACTAGCGTGTACGGTGTACGCTGCTTTTTTCCCGCGTAGGGCCTATACCCAACTTTTCGGGAGGTGAGTATACGATGCCGTTTTTCGCCGGAGGTGAGTATACGCTGTATACCCGCGTATACTCTCGTGTACAGCCCTGCAGCTATCGTTTCGGCAACAGGTTTGTAGTTGAAAGTAGGCTAATGTCTTTCATCGATCCTTTCCATTATTTTACGGTGTGTTCCGGTAGCCAACCTATAATAACATTCGTTCACTCTCTGCAGAATGAAGTTTTGCCGATTTCGTATTTGACGGCTAACTCTACATGTATGTTCGATGTGAAGGACTTGCCAAAAGTTCAAACGCGACGACTTGAGGTGGATTCGAACCTGCAACCCTCCGTCTGCAAGGCAACGAACATACTCATTACACCACCGCGCCCGGAATAAGTAGGCTACTCGTAGTATTTTAATTGCGACTTCATATCGCACCGCTTCAAGAGAGTCTCATCATAGGCGCTTTCGAGCGAGCAGAATGAAACCGACATATAGCATGTGCCGCAGCAAAGCAGAGCAAACGAAAATTCGCAGGATGGAATTATGTACAATATGCCGGTCGGTCGGTCGGTTGACTGTATGAGCCGTATAGTATAGTTGTTTCAGCGCTAATAATTCGTGCTTTCAAATGGAAGGCAGCAGAGAGATATAATCAACAGGGAGTGACGTTCGAATGTTAATAGCCTCATGCACCTGGCTGAAAGGTCGGCTCCCGCTCTCCGCTACTACTCGGTCTACTACGTGCTACGTGTATATATATACAGTATGTTATATATATATGCTATATATGTTACATATATGTTATATACATGTATATGTTCGGTTGGTGAGTTACAGCGGAAGGTATTGCAACGTGCTTCCAATCAGCCAACCCAGAAACGTCTATCCAGTAGTATAGTAGCGCTGTGTTATAAGCGCTGCAGTGGCGCAACACTTGTGCTTTGACACAACGGTGCCATGCAAGCATTCATTTGAATGCAGAGTTTCCACGCAGTTGGTTATATGCGCAGTTCTAACTGCGTCGCCGGTCGAAGACACACTGCGTGCATGAGTCTCGCTATTAACTGCTACTTTCAACGATTGAGGCGCACGAGACCAACACACGAGGTCGATCGGTCGGGCGGATCACTTCGTATACGTAAGAAGTCCGACGAACGGCTTCGTATATAGTTATATAAGTACGATATATTCGACGATTCGTGGTTGAGAGGTGGTATATGTGAAGGCCAGTAGTCTTCTGTTCTGTGCACTGGTTGCTTCCTATGTATCGATGTTCTTGAAGTAGGCTTCGACGACCGGTTATGCAGAGGACAACTAAAGAAATTGGAGTTTTAAGGATGTACGCCGATCGAATGATTGTGTCGTAGATTATTATTCCGTAGCCGCTGTTTGAATGTGAACGTTAGCGATAGGATTCATTGTATCTATAGTATAACTGATGGATGACTCGTATATAGGCTACTTTCTGCTGATTCGACTTACTCTGTCCCGTCTCTGAACGTTAATCGTCATGCTTGATTACGTCACCTGCAAGTCAATCAAGCGTAAACTACTCTCTGTGACAATTCACCGGGCGCTGATCGTAGACTGCATGCCGTTCTGATTGCGTTAGATTATTTCCTCATGAATGATCATGATGCTTGATTACGCTACCTGCTATAGTCAAGCAAGCCTCAACTAGACTCTGTAACAATTCACTGGACGATTTTCGTCATCGCCAAATGAGTCCATAGCATCGTCAAACTAACAGAGTCAGATAGCAGAGATCGATATTAAGAAACAGAGGAGATCGATATTCAAATAACAGAGGAGATCGATATTCAAACAACAGAGGAGAGATCGATATTCAAATAACAGAGGAGAGATCGACATTCAAATAACAGAGGAGAGATCGATATTCAAACAACAGAGGAGATCGATATTCAAACAACAGAAGAGATCGATATTCAAACAACAGAGGATATCGATATTCAAATAACAGAGTAGAGATCGAAATTCAAATAACAGAGGAGGTCGATATTCAAACAACAGAGGAGAGATCGATATTCAAATAACAGAGTAGAGATCGAAATTCAAATAACAGAGGAGGTCGATATTCAAACAACAGAGGAGAGATCTATATTCAAATAACAAAGGAGATCGATATTCAAACAACAGAGGAGAGATCGATATTCAAACAACAGAAGAGATCGATATTCAAACAACAGAGGATATCGATATTCAAATAACAGAGTAGAGATCGAAATTCAAATAACAGAGGAGGTCGATATTCAAACAACAGAGGAGAGATCGATATTCAAATAACAGAGGAGATCGATATTCAAATAGCAGAGGAGAGATCGATATTCAAACAACAGAGGAGAGATCGATATTCAAACAACAGAGGAGAGATCGATATTCAAACAACAGAGGAGATCGATATTCAAACAACAGAGGAGAGATCGATATTCAACTAACAGAGGAGAGATCGATATTCAAATAACCGGACACCGCAGTGTTCTGATAATAATTATTCTTAGAATCTAATTGCTTCAGATTTCAACCGAATCCACCCGACAACAACATCATCATCATCATGATGGACGAATTCGAGATGTTTCGGGCGAGGGCGTACGGTGGTGGCCACGGCTGTCCCCCGCGACTGGGCTTCCACCAGGGAGGCAACGACGACGACGATGCCGACGAAGAGTCGGTCATGATCGCCGCCATGCGATCGAAGTCAAAACGACGGCACAGCAGCGTTGGGATTGTTGGAACGGTCGCCGAGTCGTACGGTCCGTTGGGAGGGGCAGCTGTCCTCAACAACTACACACCGCCATCAAGGAACCAGGTTGAGACCGTCAACAGGGGTTCGGACGGAGGGGGAGCATTCGGCTGTGACCGGTGGAGGAGTAAACCCCGTCTGCCCAGTCAGGTGACCGTGGCCATCGAACCACCGAGTCCGACGGACCCCCACTGCGGTGGAGGCGGGGGAGGAGGAGACGATTATGGACGGCCGAGACTGAAGCAGCACTACAAGCATCAGCAGGCAATCGACGATGACGACGACGACGATGATGATGACGATGATGATGATGACGACGACGATGAGGAAAGCCGAGTGAAAGCGCACCATCGCCAGGTAAGACAGAACCTGCAGCGGACGCACACCGCGCCTGCACACACTCGATCGCCCTCCCCAAGACGACAGAGAGTCAACGGCGGTCAACGACATCCCGAAGATCACGGATCCAATCGGACACCCTCCTCTGCTGCTGCAGCTGGGGTTCATCATCGAGGAGGAGGAGATGGGGTCGAGACACACCCATCGCAATTCGACTTTACAGTATCAGACGAGGGTCGCCCGTCATCCCAGCTTCCGAGGAGTGATGAGACACCGCCGTCTGCGGGAGGAGGAGGAGGGGACATCCGCCGACGAAGTCCATCCGTCAAGAAGGGACAGCGACCAGGGGGCGGCTCCTCCTCCTCCTCTAAGTCAGCAGACCAGGGACAACAGCGACGCGACAGCCGCCCGGACAACCTGCGCCCGAACACCGCCGCTGCCGCCGCTCTGTCCCCTGGAGGGGCCACCGGCGGAGCAGGGTCGATGGCCCGTCGAAAGTCGGTGACCTGCAGCGCCACTGACGGACTTCGCCTTACTCAACCGTCGCCTTCGGCTCACCGTCGCAACTCCTACACGGGCGCCGTCGCCCTCATGAAGCCGACCAGTCCCCCGACGGGTGCCGGCTTCAACACCGGCAGAAGAGGGTCGGCCATCACCTACCTGACGGACGCACCCGCCCCTGGGTCGCTGGGCTGGAGGCAGCCGTCGCCGGCGGGCAGTCCCTCGAGACGGAAGTCCTGCGTTGAAGACATTGGAAGAGACGTCGCCGATCAGCTGCTTGGTAGGACGTCCTCGACGGGCGGACTGAACCCGGACGACATCCGGAATCATCTGGAGGACCTGACCCGGGCGGCAGCGGAAGCCACTTCCGGTACGGGGTCCAAGGTCAACAGCAGGGCGTCGTCGATCAACCACAAAACATCTAATCGTCCGTCGGTCGCCGGAAGTCCGTCTGGAGGCGGAAGTGGATCGACGACGGACTCGTCGGAGAGTCCGACGGTCTACCGGGTCATGGTGCTCGGGGCGCAGGGCGTCGGGAAGACGACCCTGGCCCAGCAGCTGATGACGTCGGAATATCTGGCCAACAAGGAAAACCATCAAGGTAAACCTGTGTATGGTGGTCTCTTTATGTATGGTCTTGCTTTGCATTGTCTTCGTTTGTATTGTCTTCATTTTTTGTCCTTGCTTGAATTGTCTTCGTTTGTATTGTCTTCGTTTGTAAATAGGTCGCCTTAGTTTGTATTGTCCTGTCTGGCTTTCCATTGCTTGTCTTCGTTTGTCTTCTCTTCGGTGGCTTGTCTTCCTATGTCTTCCCTTTATTTGTCTTGTCTCTGTTTGTCTTCTCTTCTTTTGTCTTGCCTTCGTTTGTCTTGTCTTCTTTTGTCTTGTCTTTTTTGTCTTGTCTTCGTTTGTCTTGTCTTTCTATGTCTTCTCTTTGTTTGTCTTGTCTTCGTTAGTACTGTCTTGTCTTGCTCTGCTTTGCCTTTTCCCTAGCTGTCCTTGACCTGAATCCGTCTGCACCACGGACCTTTTTATTCCGTGTATACCTGTGCTTTTTTCCAGCAAGAGATGAATGAACGATACACGTCATATCTCATGACTCTATACATGTTGTCAAAACATGTCATCTTAATCAGTTATATATATATACTTCTTCCCATGCATTCGGATATGTTCCGGGAGTGATCCATACATCTTGAAGCAAGCTGCAATCTTTCGAAGCGCATGATTAATTGTATGACAGCTACCTCACCACACCTCTAGCTATAGTTATCGGCTCAAAACCTTCAGACTCATGGAGCCTGCCTGTCTTGTGCATGTCTCTCAAAGTTTCAGTTCTTTCGAAAGTATGTGAGAGTTTGGATAGTTACTTCCATGGGCACCGATAAATCAATGTCAGTCTGTCAAAACCTTTAATTTAACTTTCTTTAACTATAGTTAAATAAAGTTAAACCTAAACACATTACATAGCTATAGTAATGTGTTTATGTTTTCAATTGTAACTGTATATTGTATACACTATACAGGTATCACAGTAGCTGTGAGCTAATGTTGTATAGTCTATGTGGTCAGTTGATGTTTAGGCGTACGAATAGACCAGCTCAAGGTCAGCGTCTAGACAGTTAGGCCTGCAGGTGACAGACTGGCGGGAAAGTTGGCGCGGCTCGGCCGACCGTCGCCGGAGAGAGAGAGAGAGATAGGCAGACAGACGGACAGATAGACGGAGAGAGGCAGATAGAAGGACAGAGCGGCAAGGGGAAGAGTGTACGCCCAGACAGTAAGATAAGTAGTAGAAGAAGGAGTTGGTAGTAGAGAATAGAAGACGTTTTAGAGAACAGTGGAGTTAGATAATAATAGTTGCGTTGCTGTCGTAGAATTCAAGCGTTTGTCGTCGTTGATCCATTGTTGTGTTATTTGCGTTGTTATGAAAGAGGAAGAAAATACAAGAAACAGAGCTTTGTTGTAATTGAACAAGTTAAGAACTTTAGAAACTTATACACTAGCTTTAGATACCGAAGTACAGTGTCTAGGTTAGGCGTAGGCTGCGCTACTGAACACTGAAGAAAAAGGAAGAAAACTTTGAAGGTCAATTGGAGGTTGACATTTTGGTGACAGCGGTGGGATACTGAATTCAAGCAAAGGACGTTGGGATAGCGAACTCATTTGGAGGAATATTTTCAATTGGAGGAATATTTTCAATTGGAGGAATATTTTCAATTGGCGGAATATTTTCAATCGGAGGAATATTTTCAGTTGGCGGAATATTTTCAATTGGCGGAATATTTTCAATCGGAGGAATATTTTCAATTGGAGGAATATTTTCAATCGGAGGAATATTTTCAATTGGAGGAATATTTTCAATTGGAGGAATATTTTCAATCGGAGGAATATTTTCAATTGGCGGAATATTTTCAATTGGAGGAATATTTTCGATTGGAGACGCATTTCGGAGTCATTTTCTCACCAGACTCCGTGAGAAGATACAACGGACATACGAACGACATTACGACAACGCAACGCCAGAGAGAGGTATACAAAACTTGCTTGTTTACCCAAGGAGCCATAAGAATTAAAGTCAACCAATCACAGATATTCATAGCCATTCCCTTGATTTCTTCACGGTAATCACTGAAGTAAAGAAGAAAGATGGAGAAACTTACAGAACAAAAGCAAGCCAGTATAAAGAAGATGTCTTCTGATCGATTAATAAAGTTATTAATTGAAGAGGGTCTAGACGTAGAAGAAGTCGAAGAGATGTCCAGAGAAAATTTGATGAGAGCATTAGCAGAGGTTTGGCTTAAGAAGGAAGCTGAAGAGAAAGGTGCTGTGGGTGGTGTTGAGGAGAAAAAACCTCAGCCACCGATGTCTATGGAGGCGTTGATGCAATTTATGATGATGAGGGAGGAGCAACGCAGGCAAGAAGAGAAAGAGAAAGAGGAGCAACGCAGACAAGAAGAGAAAGAGAAAGAGGAGCAACGCAGACAAGAAGAGAAAGCGAAAGAGGAGCAACGCAGACAAGAAGAAAAAGAACGGAGACGAGAGGAGAAAGAACAAAAACAAGAAGAGAAAGAGGAGCAACGTAGACGAGAAGAGAAAGAGGAGAAACGTAGACAGGAGGAGAAAGAACGGATACAAGAGCAGATGGAACGAACAGAAAAGCTTCGACTAGAGGAAAAAGCAAGAGCAGAACAAGCAGAAAGGATGAGACAACAAGAGATTGAGATGCAGAAGCAGCAGTTCCAGCTTCAGCTAGAACAACTGAAAAGAGATCGTGACGAAGCAGAACGAAGAAGAATGGAATTGATGATAGAATACGAGAGGGCAAGGAAAGGTGATGAAGAAATACGAAAACAACAGATTGAAGAGCAAAAGATTCGTGAGGAAGACAAAGAAGCCATGCGTTTGGCAGAATTACAAAGAGCCGAAGAGATTCGACAGGAAGAATTGAAAATGGAGAAAGAAAATTTGGAAAAAGCGGAAAGAGAAAGGGAAGAACAATTAGAATTAGAACAAAAGAAACTCGCTCTTAAGGAAGCTCAGCTCCGAGAAATGGCTATTGAAAAGGAGGAACGTAGAAGGCAGTTAGAATTGTTGCAGCAGAAGATAGAACAAGAAGAACTGCGTAGGGAAGAAGATCAAAATAGACTCAAGAAAAGAGATGAAGACGACAGAAGAAGCCGTGAGGAGTTAGAACGAAACAGGATCAGAGAAAGTGAGACAATGGTGTCCAAGATTAAAAGGATAGGTGATGCAATGAAACACGTATTACCTAAGATGCCATATGATATGATGGAGGTGCCATTATATTTTGAGACAGTTGAGAATGCATTCAACAGTTTTACGGTGGAAAAGCAGTTTTGGGTCAAATTGCTGTTGCCACTATTGACGCCAAGAGCAAGAACGGTGTTGAACCGACTGTCTTTCGCTGATCTAGACGATTACGACATAGTGAAAGAACATTTACTGAAAGAATTCAAATTGACAGCGAGAGAATATCGATCACGATTTGGAGATGCGAGGAAAACGGCCGAAGAAACCTACACGATGTTTACAGCAAGATTGAAGAATCTGTTGAACTATTATGTCAGAAGTAGGCGAGTGGGCAAAAGCTACGAGAAGTTATTTGATCTGTTGGTGGCGGATAAATTGAAAGAATGTCTACCACCGGGTCCACTACAGTTCGTATTAGCAAAAGAGGGTACTGAATGCTTTGAAGCTAGTAATGTTGCAGAACTCGCAGACGTACACGTGAACAATCGAATTGGTCTAATGTTTCAAGACAAACCGAAATATGAAGCATGGGGAAATAGTTCGAAGCAACCCAGGTGGAATAGTAATAACAAAGAAACAGGAAACCAAGCCAGAAATAACGAAACAAGGAATGATGGTGCTCCTGGAAGACAGTTTGGTCAAGATAGAAGAGAAGCAACGGGTGACAGACAAATGTACAGTCGAATTCCAGTGATGGGACGCCAAAGAGAAAACAATACAGCGTACAATTACAGGCGGGAGAGCACTGAACAGAGAGGGATTGTTAAGAAACGTTGCCATAATTGTCAGTCAGACCGACATCTGATAAAGGATTGCAAAGTACCACCAAGAATGACGAATCTGAGAAATAGATTTACTCGAAGTGCAGAAAATCTCAGAGTAAATCAGATACAAGTAATGAATGCACCGAATCAGTCTGAAGAACAAGACAACCGCGAAACGGAAGTGAAGTCAGTGATGAAGTGCACGCCTCAATTTGCTATACAGAGAGAAATAGTAAATTCTGCTCCAATTAAAGATACTGGTCGAGAAACAGAAAGCAAAGATGAATGTCAACGTACGAAGAAGTCTTTACTACAGCATGTCAATGTAGAGATACGTGGGAATGATGACAGTTGTCATCCCGTGCAAGTCAGAGCGCTGATCGACTCTGGTACTGAGATTCCAGTAATCAATGAGGAATTGTTGAAAGGAGCGACAGTGGAAGAAATTGGCAGAGTACATTTGCAATGTGTGGCTGGAGAACCCATTCCAGCTAAGTTGGTGAAAATAGAAGTGCGGATGAGTTGTCATAACGAAGGAGGAGATTTGAAAGACAAGGGAGTAAATATCGCGCCATATTTAACCTTGGTGTGTGCCAGCATTCCGGCAGTCTTGTGCAAAGATAACAAAGAAAAGTTCTTGCTGCATCCAGAGATAATCGCAGAACTGAAAGAGGTTCCACCAGTGAATGTATTACAAGGAGAATTGCAAGCGAATGTGACTACAAGAGCACAGAGTCGGAGAAGAGAAGTGGAAGAAGGAGAAGAGGAAAAGTCAAATGAAAATTTGCTAGTTGAGGACACAGAAAGCGATGATGAACAAAGCGTTCAAGAAGAAGAAGAAGGAATAACATCCGGAAACAATGAAATTGAAGAAGAGATGGTTGCATGTGAACGTGATGATGATGATGATTCTGAGAGTGATGGTGAAATAGACACGAGTATGAGGGATTTGTTTGCCGAGAATACGAGTGATGAAAGACAATTGGCAGACGCAAAGACGTTTGAAGAGCAGCAGAGAAATGACGAGTCACTGAGGTCGTGGTGGAAGATAGCTGAAGACAAAGGATCAGAGTTTAGTGTGGTGAATGGGTTGATGTATAAGAAGCATCAAATGTTGGACCAGTTGGTGTATCAGTTGGTGTTGCCGAAGGAAAGAAGGATTCAGGTGATGGAATTGGCACATGAGTCAGTATTTGGCGGACACTTGGGAGAAGAGAAGACAAGGGAACGTATCAAGTTGTCCTTTGTGTGGCCAAGAATGCGTAGAGATGTGGTGAAGTTCTGCAAGTCCTGTGAGAAGTGTCAGTTGAAAGCACGAAGTTTGGTGATGGATCGAGTGCCGATTACACCAATACCAAGAGAGGATGTACCGTTCCGAAGAATGACCATGGACGTCGTAGGACCAATCGAACCGACTTCAGCAGCAGGGCATAAGTATTGTTTGTGCATCGTGGACTCATGTACAAGATGGCCGACAATATTCTTGATGAAGTCATTGACCGCTAAGGCTGTATGCGAAGCTTTGATGAAGCTGTTCATGGATGTGGGAGTTCCGTCAGTAATCACGAGCGATAGAGGGACGAATTTTACAGCCAGTCTAACAAGAGAATTTCTGAAACTGATGGGATGTTGTCCTCGATTCGATTCGCCAGGACATCCAGAAGCGGCAGGATTGGTGGAGAGATGGAATCAAACGTTCAAGAAAATGATTCATCATGTCGTTGTGGAAAATCCGAGACAGTGGCATAAAATTATTCCATTTACAGTCTGGGCATTGAGAGAAGTGCCTAATGCAACTACAGGAGTGGCACCGTATTTGCTGGTCTATGGAAAGTTGCCGAGAGGGCCACTCACCATCCTTAAAGAAAGCTGGACCAAAGAAATAAATCTACCACCGAACATTGGAGTGCAACCGGCAAAATACCTGAAGAATTTAAGAGCAGACATGGAAAAGGCCTTGACATTCGCCGAGAGCTGTGCTGAAGAAAAGCAGAAACAGTACGCCAGTCAATACAACAAAAGAGCAAAAGATAAAGAATTCGAGCCAGGAGAGAACGTCATCGTCCTGTATCCAACGTCAACCAATAAATTAATCTCCCGATGGCATGGTCCATGCACGGTCCTGCAAAGAAGATCCAAATATTCGTATCTGGTGGACATGAACGAAAACGGTCGACGGATTATTCATGCTAACAAGATGAGGAAGTTCATTACGAGAACATTGTCTTGTGGTCTGATCGTGGAAGAGGATGACGAATTTGGATCAGTGGTAGAAATACCGCTGAAGGAAGGCTATTCAGAGACAAAACAGAAGTCACTTCAATTGGATTACGAACAAATTGGACATCTGACCAGCGAACAGCAGAAACAATTACTTGATGTACTGAATCGATATGCAGACAGATTTTCAGACCAACCTGGACTATGTACATTAGTAGAACACGAAGTGGTGCTGAGACCAGACTTTCGAGAAAAAGAATTCGTGGCATATCGAATACCATTAATATACCGAGCAGAAGTGGAAAAACAAATACAAGAGATGCTGAAAGAAAACATCATTCAACCATCGTCAAGCAGAATGGCAAGTCCACTTGTCATTGTCAAAAAGAAGAATGGATCCTTGAGATTGGCTTGTGACTACAGGTACATTAACTCTTTTACTGAAAATTGCCGATATCCTATGCCAATCGTCAACGATGTTTTGAGCAAAGTTGGAAAATCCAAGTTCATTTCTGTTATGGACTGTCGCAGTGCATATTGGACTTGTCCTGTGAAAAAGAGTGACCAATGGAAGACTGCGTTTGTTACACATAATGGACTGTATGAATTTACGCGTGTTCCGTTTGGAATGATTAACTCTGGACGGACTTTTGTAAAAGCGATAAATATGATTTTGCAACCGATTCATGATTTTACTGAACCTTATGTTGATGACATTGCAGTGCATTCTAATGATTGGGACATTCATTTAAGACATTTGGAATTATTTTTGAAACAAATAAGACTGCATAATGTAACATTGAACTTGAAGAAATGTGTGTTTGGTAAGAGTGAGGTGAAGTTCATCGGTCACCTCATAGGATCAGGGAAGAAGATGATGAATCCAGACAGGATTGACAGTTTAATTAATTTGAAGAAACCTGAAACCAGGAAGGAAGTGAAGCAAGTCTTAGGATTTTTTGGGTTTTACAGACAGTTTATTTGTAATTTTGCTGAAATTGCTAAACCATTGACAGACTTGACCAGCAAGAAAGTACCTGATAACATTGTTTGGACTGATGCACATCAGAAATCTTTTGATTCCCTTAAACAGATTGTCTTATCAAATGTGATTCTATATATGTTTGAGGTTGGGAAACCATTTAATTTGTACTGTGATAGCAGTGATTTTGCTGTGGGAGCTGTACTGTCTCAGGTGGACGAGGAAGGGATTGAACGTCCTGTTTCATTTATCAGTCAGAAGCTGACAGATACTCAGAGGAGGTGGGCGACGATTGAGAAGGAAGCCTATGCAATCATATGGGCTTTAAACAAGTTGAAAGAAATTCTTATTGGTTCTAAAATCAATGTGTTTACAGACCATAATCCTTTAGTTTATTTGACTGAATCAATGTCGAAATCTGCTAAATTAGTCAGATGGTCTTTATCATTGCAAAATTTTGACATTCTGTTGAACTATAAGAAAGGTAAATTGAATGTAGTAGCTGATTGTCTGTCTAGATTGTAGTGTAAGATATTTTATGATGTATTATGTTATGGACTATTTGCATTGTTTAGTTAAGGTACGTTCGCTAATTTTTATAGATAATTAGCTCTCTTTAAAAGAAAGGAGGGAGGTAATGTGAGCTAATGTTGTATAGTCTATGTGGTCAGTTGATGTTTAGGCGTACGAATAGACCAGCTCAAGGTCAGCGTCTAGACAGTTAGGCCTGCAGGTGACAGACTGGCGGGAAAGTTGGCGCGGCTCGGCCGACCGTCGCCGGAGAGAGAGAGAGAGATAGGCAGACAGACGGACAGATAGACGGAGAGAGGCAGATAGAAGGACAGAGCGGCAAGGGGAAGAGTGTACGCCCAGACAGTAAGATAAGTAGTAGAAGAAGGAGTTGGTAGTAGAGAATAGAAGACGTTTTAGAAAACAGTGGAGTTAGATAATAATAGTTGCGTTGCTGTCGTAGAATTCAAGCGTTTGTCGTCGTTGATCCATTGTTGTGTTATTTGCGTTGTTATGAAAGAGGAAGAAAATACAAGAAACAGAGCTTTGTTGTAATTGAACAAGTTAAGAACTTTAGAAACTTATACACTAGCTTTAGATACCGAAGTACAGTGTCTAGGTTAGGCGTAGGCTGCGCTACTGAACACTGAAGAAAAAGGAAGAAAACTTTGAAGGTCAATTGGAGGTTGACAGTAGCATTCATATAGCTCACAAGAATAACGAAGCATGAGACCAGTTATAACAAAACACGAGGTAGTTTATTATAGGATCAGGTCGGGCAATACACGCACAACAAGTACATAATTATGTAATAAAAATAATGTGATAAGATAATGTAATTGCATGGGAAGACTGCGCGATGTCCAGAATAGCTCAGCGGTACATCAGCGAGAAGCTGCTGGTGAGCGGCGAATTAAAGAAAGGACGGCAACAAGGCGACAGCTCAGTGATAGCGAATTATATCAGCTGCCTTCGCGCTGCTGCATGAGAAGCCAAACTCATCACCATTAGCGCTGACTATTACAGCTCCATCTATATATGCATGCATGTATATATATATATATATATATATATATATATATATATGCATACACCATACACGTACATATGTGTAATATATATTATATATATTGTATATATATTAAATTATTTTTATACATAAATGTAACGTTATATATATATATATAATTATTTATATGTAACGCTACATTTATGTATAAAAACGTATTATGAGTACTTACTGTCTGTACCTGGTACATATGAATAGCACCTATAAATGTAATATTGTTTTGATCATATAACGGATGAGTGTCATTAATACGCATTATGTGCGGACGAACGTTTTTTGCTACAGATGAAAGGCAAAAGCGCTGCTAGAAGAGTATATGCCAATATGCACAGAACTTATATATGAGGATAAAAACGTCATTTAATCGACTTGCGTGGAGCATCAGTATATCAGCAACTATAGACTATATTACACGAGGACAAAACAATTATTATATCCTATTTATAGCCTAAAGTGCAGCAGGGATGCGGGCAAGTTGCATCGGGTAGCATGTGTAACTTTCCTTAAGCAGATACATCTATATCCATCTATACTCGACGTCTGGATTAGTAGATATACAGGATGGGCCAAAAAAAGACCCCCCTAGGTTTTTGCCAATATCTTGACCAAAAGTAAGAATTTTGAAATGAAATTTTACAGGTTAATAGACAATTCATATTTACATATGATGGCCAGATTTCATAAAAATATTTCAAACAGAACAAAAGTTATATCACTTTTAGTGAGGCCACCCTACGTTTTTTGATGATTCAAACAAGTCAAAAAACGGTGGGTGGCCTCACTAAAAGTGATATAACTTTTGTTCTGTTTGAAATATTTTTTTTATGAAATCTGGCCATCATATGTAAATATGGATTGTCTATAAACCTGTAAAATTTCATTTCGAAATTCTTACTTTTGGCCAAGATATTGGCAAAAACCTACTTTTTTGTTGCGTTACGTTTTTGAATCGTCAAAAAACGGTGGGTGGCCTTCCTAAAAGTGACATAACTTTTGATTTGTTTGAAATATTTTGATGAAATCTGGCCATCAAATGTAAATATGAATTGTCTTTACGACTGTAAAATTTCATGTCGAAATTCTTATTTTTGGGCAAAAATATTGGCAAAAAGCCTAGGGGGGTCTTTTTTGGCCCACCCTGCATATCTGCAGATTGAGTGTCGGGTTAAACGTCATTGGGATACAATACTATACATAGCCTATATACATGCAGGTGAGTGTGCATGCACTGTCGGGTCGGGCGTTGCAGTCATATAAGGAAATTATCGCTTTGAGTATTCCTGTAGTCGCTGCAGGATCAGCGTTGCCACTCCCTTCTAATTAAATCCGTGACCTATAATTATGTGGAACGCACAGCGGACATGATCGGACTCGGGCTGAATGCAACCGATCTCAGCGGTGTCCCGTCATTAGCGCGCAGAACAAAAGCGCGCCGACAAAAGCGCGCCGACAAAAGCGCGCCGAGAAAAGCGCGCCGAGAAAAGCGCGCAGCAAAATTTCCCCGACAAGTGTCCCGTCATTAGCGCGCCGGACAAAGCGTGCCGACAAATGCGCGCCGACATAAGTGCGCAGCAAATTTCCCCCGACAAATGCGCGCCGACGAAAGCGCGCGGTGTTGACCTAGAATAATAAACTTAAATGATTTTCTAAAAAAAGCTAAAATTCTTTTCATCAATCCAGCTTCTGTTTAGCAAGAACTATTTTCATCCCTCAGGCCTCCATCTATAAGCATGAATTATTTTCAACAATCCAACTTCTGTTCAAGCAACTGTTATTTTCATCAACCAGCTTCAATTTAAACAATAACTATTTTCATCAATCTCGGTTATTTTTATGCATAACCTCTTTTCATCATGCAGACTTCTATTTTTGCAAGAATTATTTTCGTCAATGCAGCTTCTAATTTAATCAAGAATTTTTTCGTCAGCCCACATTCTGTTTAAGCAACTATTTTCATCAATTCCGCTTCTATTTAAGCATGACTTTCTTTTATCAATCCAACTTTAATTTTACTAAGTATTATCTTTCATCTATTCAGCTCCAATTTTATTGTGACTTCTTTTCATCAGTCCAAATTCTATGTTAGCCAAAATTCTTTTAATCAATCCAGCTTCCATTTGATCGGTATTCTTTTCAAAAGTCCAGCTTCTGTTTAAGCATCAGCAGTTTTCATCAATCCAGCTTCCATGTAGATAACAATAACTGTTCAACAAAGAATTAGAAAGGGCTAATTATATTCAGACTTAGCCGACGCCTGCTAGCCTTGCTTCCACTATACTGTAACCTGCCATTGCCTATGACCGCGCGCTATTGTCGGCGCGCTTTTGACATGCGCGCAATTGACGGTTCGCGCTTTTGTCGGCGCGTTTTTTCCTGTGCGCTAATGACGGGGTACCAATCTCAGCGCATGGGCTGCTGAAGCAGACCTGCCACTGATATATATAGTAACTGCATGCATAGGCTACTCGTGCATGTGTATGGGGAAAAAGCAGACATAATAAAACTGATAATAATAATTATTGTCTACTTTGATAACTGCTTAACTTAATTATAGTTTAGTGTATGATTATTATTTAATGCACAAACAAAATTCTGTTCGCTGGGTCTTTCTCACCGGGAGCGCATACATGCATGCACTGCGAAAGGCGCTTGATAAATTTACGGATTCAATAAACTACAATACAATATTCGCTGGATTATGATGTTTTTGTGTATGTTTGTATACCTCCGTCCCCTCCAAGAATGTATATACGCTCAGCCTGCTCATCAGGATGACTTGCCATATGAGACGCATGTTAAAGTATTTTTTACTGTAGGATATATTGTAAATTATCCCGGTATACTCTATCCCGATACATTTTATCTATAGCCATGAAATCCCAGACTTAAATTTCTTTCTCTTCCTTATCTTCGTCTCCCGTCTGTCATCGTGCTTCATTTGTCGGAATTACAGTGTAGTGACTGTAGTCTCTTTTCCCCATGTAGAACATGCGGAACACGTATTTCTCACTTTCCCATATATCTTTCAATTTTATCTCTCCCTCTCCCACACAAACTGCTTATTCCGGATTCCCTATAGATGCTTCCTCTTCTTGCTCTTCATCTTATTTTTCTTCGATGACCTTCCTCTTCTTTCTATTCCACGAAATCCATCAGCTATACGCCTACATGTTTTTTATGTATACCTTCGTTCCACGTTTACTCCTCGCCGATGCAGCAAAGCATAATTAAACCTAATGTGCGGTATACAGTTCGTAATTGACGTATAGCGCCTTTTCATGTTTATATATAGGCTTATATACTGAGAAGCAACTCCGCCACTGGTTACACTCTGCCAGTGCCAGTCCCAAGCCTGGGTAAAGGAGGAGGGCGTCGCTAATGGTCTTTTTTACCACACAGTGATGTTAAACTGCAACTGTATACTACTATACTGAGAAGCGCTCCAGCCTGCATGCATGCGAAACATAAAATAATGTCTTGAATCTGGGGCAGATACGAAGATGAGGATGCTTGAATTTTCACACACACACACACACACACACACACACACACACACACACACACACACACACACACACACACACACACACACACACACACACACACACACACACACACACACACACACACACACATACACACACACACACACACACACACACACACACACACACACACACACACACACACACACACACACATGTACAATGTACATATATATATATATATATATATATAAATATATAAATATATAAACTATAACCTGTCCTCTGTCGCGTGGTCTATACTTTATGCAACTCTCTGTCTATCGCTTTCTGTCTCTGTCTCTGTCTGTCTCTGTCTCTGTCTCTGTCTGTCTGTCTGCCTCTGTCTGTGTCTGTGTCTGTCTCTTTATCTCTCACTTGTACTTCTGCCTTATATATATATATATATATATTATATATATATCTTTCTCCTCTTTTCTCTTCCTTCACTGCTCTTCTTCGTTAGCTCATCTTTCCTGCTTTTCCTTCCCCTTCCCATCTCACTTAATGCACAAATCACGTGTTGTCACGTCACCCTGATTACCGACCTAACTCTCCGATTCGCTTGAGCGACAAGCTGTTATCAAATGGCGCCGCTCTCTCTTTCCCTCTCTCTGCAGTCGCATCTTTCGTCTTCCG
>OX457037.1:37448595-37466095 GCA_949752735.1 Lumbricus terrestris | reverse complement strand
GACTCGCCGACCTCTCGACGACTCGATCGACTTGGCTAGACCGACGATCGACTCGATCGACTTCGTGTCGACTTGGCCTAGTTTTGTCTCTTGCTCACCTCTGCAGTTATATGATCTCAAAATGAAATTATACGATAGTAGATCTGTGCCATAATCTGTGTGACGTAACAGTACGCCTAATTTCGTATTCTCAGTGAATTTATAACTTTGCATTGTAATCGTAGTGACGTCACAATAGGCCTCGTTTTAGATTATGTAAATGAATATCTATAATTATTACGGTAGATCTGTGTAATAATAGAAGTTATAGTCAGAATAGACCTAGTTTATAATCTCAAAATGCACTTCTATAATAACAGGTCATTATCATAATCGAAGTTAGCCACAATAGGCCTATGTCATTCTCAAAATGAATTTCTTTAATAGCAGGTCTGTATCATGATCGAAGTGACGTCACAATGAGCCTATCTTTATATTCTCAAACTGAATGTTTATTAATAGATCTGTATCATAATCAGAGCGGTGTTGCGTTTAAACAGTCCCAGTTTTGTATTATGAAAATGAAGTAATATGACAGCAGATTTGTATCATAATCGAAATGACGCCACAATAGACCTAATTTCGTTTTCTCAATGAACTTATTTACTAGTATAATTGTATGATAATCGAAGTGCCGTCATAAAAGACCTCGTTTTATATTCTCAAAATGAACATAATATACTGGTAGATCTGTTTAATAATCGGAATGACGGCACAATAGACCTTGTCTATATTCTCAATATGCACTTCCATAATAGTAATTGTCTCATAATCGAAGTGACGTCACAATAAGCGCTGAACTTATAATATAATAGTAAAATTGTATCATAATCAGAGTGACGTTACAACAGGCATAGGCATAGTTCTGTTTTCTCAACATTAATGAAATAATATGACAGCAGATCTGTGTCCTGATCGAAGTGACGTCACAACAGGTCCAATTTCGTTTTCTCAGTGGACTTATTTAATTGTAGAATAATTATTGTATCATAATCGAAGTGACGTCATTCAAGGTCCCGTTTTATATTCTCAAAATTAACGTCTACATGACTTGTATCTGTATCATGCTCATTCAGGAGCGGATCCAAGGAAGGGGGCTTCCCGGCCATGCCCCACCCCATTCAGAGATTTGCATATGACGTGGCTCCTCCCTCCATAAGGTTTCAAGAAGCCGTAAATCAACGCAACGGGACCAGGAAGGTGAGAAAGTAGGCCTAGCACATGACTAAAAAGTCATCAGATTTTAAATAACTGGAGTCGCTACGGGTTTTTATAAGTTTTTTGGGCGAAAGACTGAAAAAAGATTCCTTCGGCGGAAGACCAACGAAATTTTATTCGGCCCTAGACCACAAATTTTGTCCAACCCCCTTCCAAAATTTCTGGTCCGCCCCTGCAGTGTATTCGTTCAACCCAAATCGAAAACGTACGTCTATATACTCAACTTTCACAGTTCCACTAACACGAAATCGCCAGCAGCTGCCATAAGGTTCGTTAGCTGAACTTGTGTGCAAAAACTGAATTACGTCATGTTATCATCTATAGGTCACTTTGAGACTTCAAGAAATAGTAGGCCTAAGTAAAATATTTCTAAGTCGAGTCGAGTAGATGAAACGACGATCTTAGCCAGGGCCGGCCTTACCTATAGGCAAAGTAGGCAGTTGCCTAGGGCGCCGCAGTCTTTGGGGGGCGCCGCGGCACTGAATTTATTTTTTTACACTATATTCTTTTAAACTCAAAACTTTCGCTAATGGAAAGAATTTAAAATAATTATGGATTCTTTGCACCTGTTCAGGCTGGCCTAATTCAATTTCAAGGACTGCATAAATTTTAAATCGACAAATAAAATTCGATTTTTAACGACATTCCGTACTCTTTGCTTTAGGAGACATGTTAAAATACGCGACGCTCAATTTCGATAGTGAAGATGTTGCAAGAAATTAAATGGGAGTGAGACTTCCCGAGTATGAAGATGAGATTACAACATTACAGCCTGCCCTTTATTCAGATTGAAATAAAATAGTCTAATAGCGACGATGATGAAGAAAAGGCAGTAGCTGAGGCAGGGCCTACCTTAAAAGGCATAGGCAAAGCAGGCAGTTGCATGGGGCGCCAAGTTCTAGAGGGCGCCATTTTCATCAAAGAGGGCGCCATTTCCACAAGAGTGTATTTTAATATTTTTTAACTTATGCCATTCTCCACAAAATTGAAATATTATCCAGCCTTCAGTGTACACTAATAAAAAAATTATAATGAATTACTCAGTTGAGCGTAGGCCTACAAGGCCATAGCTAGGGGGATGTTTGGTTGTTTGAACCCCCCCCAATAAAGTAATGTGAACATGAAATAATTCTGCATTTGCTAGCACATGAGAGTGTGTAATATTGAGCAGAAAATAGTCGAAAATCGCGGAAAATAGTGGGTTTTTTGGACGTCAGAAAATTCTACGACTAACAAAAGTCGTCAACAAATTTCGCCCCCAAAAAGTCGCCCGCAGCGTGTACGCACCTCAAAATTCACGGTCAAGAAAACATCCCCCGAAATAAAATCCTGGCTACGGCCCTGTAGGGGTATACCGGCTCTGCCTAATTCATCTTTAGATTCTGACGTGGGCTGAACAATTGAGTTGGAAACTAAGGGCGCCAAATGCATGCCTATGCCTAAGGCGCCAAATGTATGCCTTGCCTAGGGCGCCACCTGGGCTAAGGCCGGCCCTGATCTTAGCAAAACTCGCAATCGACTCGACTTGCAAGTCGACGATTTTTCAATCGACTCGACTTGGCAAGACTCACGATCGACTCGACTTGCAAGTCGATCGAGTCGATGATTTTTCGATCGACTCGACTTGGCAAGACTCACGATCGACTCGACTTGCAAGTCGATCGAGTCGACGATTTTTCGATCGACTCGACTTGGCAGAGTTATGATCGACTCGATCGATCGACTCGATCGACTGCGGGGTATACTGCACGCTGACGTCAACAAAATAATATAATATAATAATGATGATGATGATAATAATAATAATAATAATAATAATAATAATAATAATAATAATAATAATAATAATAATAATAATAATAATAATAATAATAATAATAAGAAGAAGAAGAAGAAGAAGAAGAAGAAGAAGAATTAAATATTATATAATAATAATAATAATATGGCATGTTATAGGGGTGCACACTGCACACGTCTCCTCAGACTTTGGTTCTATCAGCTTACACAGTCCATAACGCGGTGCATCCAGTCCCCTCCTCTGGCAGAGACCAACGAGCATCTAACGCCGAGTAGGGAAAGGGTTTTCAAGAACGGGTATGCGTGCCTCCTCATCAGAAATTCGTTTCGAATTTCCACAGTTAAAACTGTCATCAACAAAGGTGCTATATTTATGGAGATGCCTGTAGGTTAAACAATAAACACTGAGTCACACGAGGCATACATAGGCCTATATAATTATATATATGTATAGTTGTCATGGTGATTAACGAAATTGATCAAACGTTTGTTTTAAAACTTTAAAATGATTAGATTAGACATGGCAAACTTTAATATTTTAGAAAGTATTATCTTGTTTACGTCAGTGTGCAATCTCTTCTGGTCTATAGGACACAATCTCACTCGGATCTTCGGAGTCCGAAGACCCTCGATATTTACTATTCATCCTAGACTATATTCCAACGGCTTTTAGTTATCATTCAGCGTTTCAAGCCGCGGCCTGCCGCAGTACTTTTTTGCGCATCAGAATCGGACGAAACATAACTGTTTCAGATGCAACTATACAGTCTCCGGGTCATTCTGCGCCTTCTGAGTGATTAGAACCGGCTGATGGAGGCATGGGCGGAGTTTGGTTTCCGTTCTTGGAGGGGCAAAATTTGTCGGGACTGAGACTCGAGCGGAAAAAAGTTGGTGACCTTTTTCAGACTTCGGGCTGAAATCTCATCGAAAAATAAAAATTTTCCCGCATTTTAAAAATAATCTTATGCTAACATCGCAAGCATTATAATGATCGTCTACAAATCTTAAACGCATAATAAAAATATTATTTATTATTACAGATCTAATTATAGCAGTTACAGGTTTAATTATAGCAGTTTTATATAACGCCCGTTCAAAAGAGCCTACTCAGGAGCGCCTCAAGCATATAGATCTAATCCCAGCCATATATAGGACAGTTTTAAGGCACAGATAAAAACAGTGCAGCTTGAGTTATTGACAATATATAGAATCAGGGCCACCATATAAAAATTATAAGCACATTCCAGGTCACTAGCCCAGCCACAGAGAAACCGACACACGCTATCGGATTAAGGATCCGGCAACAAGTAACACCGCTTAATTAATTGCTTGATCATAAAATAGCATGATTAGCGCCTTAATCTTCCTGTGCGATTAAATTTGGATTTAGAATTAGGCAGGGCTGAAAGTGGTTTGGAAAAGTTGCCGGGTCTGACTTTTGGACGGAAAGCGCCGAAGGCGCGAAGCTGCGAGTGCCGAAGGCACGAAGCCCATACCGACTAGGGGGTCTGGGGGAGCGTCGTAAGCTCCCCCAGCGGGGTCTGGGGCGGAGCCCCAGCGACCAACGCATTTTTAGCTGTGTTGACCTCAACTAGAGTCCATTTTAGGCTCTTATTTGCCAGCTATTTTACGAACGATAAAGTCAGGAAAACTTCAAGAAGAAGTCTTTTTGCAGAGTAGCAGATTATCAGGATAACAAATTCAATGTTTCATATTGCAAAAGAAATGGGTTTCGTCTTTACCTTGATCACAAAAGTTACAAGTTTAGGTCTATAACAAGTTTCTAAGTTTACAGCTGTCATATGGATACTGTATCGGAAAACCCTTTATGGGTTTTACCAGCTCAACCCCCAAAATGTGTAATTTGAATTCCCATTTTTTAAAGCTAATTCTACGAAAGCTTAGCCTATAGCCTACTCTGTGTATTTTGCAACCATTGCTTAGTGTTGAGCCACTAGCACTAGCCTCAAGTCACTTCACTATGGTTGAAAATCCCAGAGCGAATCCACATCAAAGTTCTCTCCTTAACCTACAACTCCTTACAATGCTCCCAGTCCAGATATCTTCGCGAACTGTTCACCATCCAGCCAATCAGCTCTACCCGATCATCGGCCTGTCTTTCTTTCTCGACCGCCGGTCACAAGTAATCTCAAGTTCTCCAACCGAGCCATATCCAACACGGCACCACGCATTTGGAATGATCCGTCTCCTGAATTCCGTTCTTTTTCAGTTCCTCCACCACCATCATTACTGATCACACACCAATGACACCATCACCTTCCTCAGGCTCCTCCATCCATCTCACCTTGGGCTTTTAATTCGAAAATGAAGTCACGCCTTTTCAAAAACTTCTACTATATATGTCTCATCTGATCCTCCACCCTCCAATTCCCGGTCCAGACGACACTCGCCTTACTTGCTGCCCCGCCCACTCTGATCCTTTGGTAACTGTCACCGTCCATCGAAATCTAGGGTTTTAAATCTAGTTTTAATAGGGAACTTTATGCTCAGAGGCCATTGGGTGATCAATATTAGAATGTGCTAGGACCTAAAACAAATGTAGCTGAGATTCGTTTAAAGATTATATTATAATAAAACAATATCAAACAGTAAAATACAATCAATAATCCTATCTACTTATTGTGGCGTATTATCTAATAATATTATAGCTTGTTTCTTATCTTCCACGTTGGACTTTTCCAGCGTAGATGTAGAAGTTCTTCAGTTCGTATGGATTGGAATGAAGGTTCGAAGAGGAAGGAAGGTCACCTTCTTCTTGCTTGCCGTCGTTTCCAATTCTCTTCTGTAGCTGCGTAGACTGAGAATGCTGTAGTTGGCACAGCACTCTGTAGTTTCGTCCGCCTCGTTGTTTCTCCACAAGCAACGGTAGCTTCTCGTCGCTTGCTCGTCTTGTAGTCGTTTCGCCCCTTTCTTCTGCCGTCGAACTCCAATCGCAATTGCAGTTCCGAATTCGATCTTCTCCGATGTCGATCGCAGTGCACTCGCAAGTGTCTCACCAAACTTCGCAAAGTTTCCGTACGACAAGCCCTGGTATCTCTATTCCCAAGGACTTATAGTCTCACCAGTGGGACAGGCCGACAGCGTGTCGCCTTCCACACCCAATTCACCGTCAGATCTTCTGAATTACCGACAAGGAACGCCACATTCGTCAATGGCCGCCCTTGCTCAGAAATCTACGTCTTCTTCCTTCGCCATCTTTTCGCTGTCAAACTTTATCGTCTGCCGTTGTTGCCGTCTGCTCAAGTTTAACGCTGCTTTCCGCCCTTCGTTGTATTTCAATAATTGATGTAGCGCGTATTCAAGAATTGTTATAGCGCTATTATTATTATCTAACTTAATGCCACAAGTAATATTAATTATAATCTACAATACGCCACATATTGTCTAGCTTAATTCTTACCTATTTAATACTTATACAATGCATCATTTAATAGGTTTGTTTGATAAGAATAGCATTCTACCGCTACAAATGCCCCTCCTTCAAAAGACTGTTTACAGGCTTTAATAAACTCACCTACTTAACAAACTAACCTAGTAAACTAATTCACTTACTATACACGACATGACAATTAATACACTTTACTCACTGGCTTACACTTCTTCATTTACTTTATCTCAACTTATACTACACAATCCCTCTACTTAAATAGTCGGACATAACATTTTCGGACCCTTTAATATATCTAATGTTAAAGGAATAATTTTGGAGTGCCAAACTCCATCTCATCACCCTTGCATTTTTCATTCGACCCTCTTTCATATATTGCAATCCTCAATGGTCTGTCTCAATTGTAAATGTCTTTCCACAAAGATATCGGTCGAACCTGCTTATACCCCACATGATTGCTAAGCACTCTCTCTCTTCCACAGAATATCTTCTCTCTCGCTCTAACAGCTTCCTGCTCGCATACGCTATGGGATGATTCGTCCCCTCGTACTGCTGCATTATCACACATCCGATTCCACTCCCACTTGCATCAGTTTGTAGGATGAAATCCTTCTCTAAATTTGGAAGTCTCAGAATTGGTTCTTTCGCCAATTCGTTCTTCAACTTTGTAAAGCTATCCTCTAGCTCTTCATTCCATTCTACTATCCCAGGTGCTATCTTCTTCGTTAAGTCACTTAACGGTGCCATAATTTCCGCACAGTGTGGTATGAATTTCCGATAATAGTTTATCGCTCCAAGGAAACTCCTGACTTGTTTCTTTGTCTTTGGACGTGGCATGTCTACTATTTTATCCACTGATTTCTCCTTTGGACTTATGTCATCCTTGTTCAACGTATGTCCCAAAAAGTCAATCTTTCCATATCCTATTGAACACTTCTTCGGCTTCAATGTCAAATTCGCTTGTCTCACTCTTTCAAAAAATATCTCCAAAGTCTTCAAATGTTCTCTCCATCCTTTATTATGTGCTAGAATGTCGTCGACATAACTTTCAAGATTTTCTGTTCCTTGTAGAATCTTCCTGATTAAACGGTTGTAACTTGATGCACTATTGATCAATCCAAAAGGCATCACATTGAACTTGTATATCCCGTTGGCACATACAAATGTAGTGTAGTCTTTCGATTCTGGACTCATAGGGATCTGCCAATAACCCTTGCAGAAATCGAACTTGCTGTAGATTCTACTACCACTCAACTTATTAAAAATATCCTCATTTGTCATCATAGGCTCAGGATCAAATATTGTAAGCTTGTTCAGCTGTTTGTAATTGCAACACAGCCTATTACTTCCGTCTGATTTCTTGACAACCACCAGCGGTGCTGCATAAGCTGCCTCTGATCTTTCTATCACCTTATTGTCTAACATCGTCTGGATCTCCTTATCTATTTCTTTTTGCAAATGGTATGGTGTTGGATAAGCTCTTTGTCTTACGGGCTCTTCACTCGTCAAATGTATTTCATGCTTCACTAAGTCTGTTCTCCCAGGCTTGTCTGTGAAAATGTCTTCATATTTCTTCAGTAGTTTCCTCATTTCTCCTTTTTGTTCTTCATCCAAATCAGGATTTATATCTACATCTTCATAGGTCTCTGTTTGTTCACTTACATATAAATCCAATATTTCTTCTTCTTCATCTTCACCCACTTTTCCGTCGTATACCACTGCTGAAATGTACGCTACAGTCTCGGCATCTTCTCTTTCGTGATATTTCTTTAATATATTAATGTGATATGTCTTTATCTTTCCTTTCTCGATTTCGACTCTGTAATCATAATCTCCAATCTTCTCTTTCACAACATATGGCCCTTGCCACTTTACTAACATCTTGTTCTTACAACTAGGCAATAGTAACAACACCTTATCACCTATTTCCAACTTCCGGTATCTAGCTTTCCTGTCATAATACTTCTTGTTTTTAGCGTTCGCTTTGTGTATCGCTTTCTGCGCCATATCACAAGTCTCCTCAATCCTTTCTCTCAAATCCTGCATATACGTATACACGTCTTTCACTTCTTCTTCCACTGTCTCATTGGTCCATAACTCCTTCAGGATCTGCACTGGTCCTCTACACGATCTACCAAATATTAGTTCGAATGGTGTGAAACCGTGACTCTCATGTACTGTGTCTCTCAACGCAAACAGTAATGGAGCTATATACCGATCCCATTCTTTCGCTTGTTCACCAATCAACTTCCTCAACGTCGCTTTGATGGTTCCATTAAGTCTTTCTACACATCCATTGCCCATTGCATGGTATGGACTCGTCATGGTGTGTTTTATCAATAGCATCTTATTTACTTCAGCCATGAGTTCGGAAGTGAACTGGCTTCCACGATCAGTATGGATCTTCTGTGGCACTCCCATACGACAATAAAATCCGAACAAAGCTTCTGCAACTTCCTCAGTACTAATTCCTTTCAATGGAATAGCTTCCGGATATCTTGTACTCAAGTCTATGATGGTCAATATATATCGGTAACCCCTTGCAGACATAGGGTTAACTTCTCCGATTATGTCTATGCATATGTGTTTGAATGGTACATCTAATACCGGTAGATGACCCATAGGCGCCTTGTGGTTCACCTTCTTGTCAACTGACTTTTGACAAATATCACAACTCAACACATATCTCCGTATATCTTGTCCTATTCCAGGCCAATAGAATTCATTTAGAATTTTATCATGTGTTTTCCTCATTCCTAAATGAGCCGACAACAATGAATTGTGTGCCACTGCTAACACTTTATCCCTCAATGGTTTAGGTACCATTAGTTGCCATTTCACCTCATCCTTCTGTACTTCTTTGTATCTTTTATACAACAATCCCTTCTTTTTCACATATGGTTTATCTTCTATGTTGTCTTCGTTACCATCCCATTCAATTGCTCTTTCCATTTGTTTCGTCATTGTTTCATCTTGACTCTGCAACTCCTGTATCTCTTTTACTGACACATTCAAGTTCGGCATCTCCTCCACTTTCAATGGTTTGTATTTTGCTACCTTTTTAGCTTCTGCCCTAGTCTCCACAACTGCTACTGTCATTAATTTTTCATCTTGATTCCTCATCACATCGTCAGAAAATCTTACTGTTTTCTTTGCACCAATAGGTCTTTCTTCATGTTCTGTTTTTCTAATCAATATTCCTTTGTTTTCCAATTCAGTACATTTCTCAATTATTTCTTTTGGCTCATGATTTGTCACACTCTCAGTTCTTTCATCCTTAACCATGTACTTCAATCCTTTGATTTTCCCAATTATTACTGGCTTTATTGGCTGTTCCATCACCATCGCTTGTACTTCACCATTAAAATGTTCACTCTCGATATACACCTTAGCCAATGGGAAACATCTTAAACTCCCATCAACTAATACACAATGTGTTTCTTCTCCAGTCAACGCTTCTTCATTTATCAAAGAACGTTTTACAATACAACAACTTGCGCCTGTGTCGTATAAGCATCCCACTGTGTTTCCATTAACTGTCACTTGGTATTCACTCTTGTCTTCAAGACTAATACATCCATCATTGTCTTTTATCACCATTGCACTGGCTGCCATGTACATTGGTGGTATTTTACTATGTTCACCTTGTTTCATCTGTTGTTCTCCTCTTGTAACTTCAACCACTCTCTGTATTTCACTTTCTGGCTTAACCAAGTGTGTTCGACTTTCGAATATTTGTACTGCTGCTGCAGTGTGTTTAAATGTACCCCTGTTTTTCTTTGGGCATTGATATGCCTTATGGTTCTGTTCTCCACAAAAAAAACAAGTAATCTTATGTCCAGTTGCAATTTCTCTTTCCCTGCTGAATCCTCGGTTTTGATGTACACCCTGATTTATCTTCACATCACTTCTGCTCCTGTTCAAATTGTACCCAGACTGTTCCTTGGGTCTGTGTTCGAACGGTCTACTGTTCAACCTGTCACTATGAAATTTCACATCTGGTTTTACAGACTGCTCGCTGTACTTGTAACCGTGTGCTTCAATGTGTGATTCCGCACAAACTAACATGTCCTTCAAACTCATTTTACCCTTCTCTTTTATGAACATACGAAGTTCAGTACTGCACGTCAGGTAAAACTGATCTTTCAACAATAGATCTTCCACTCCTTCGTAAGTTCTTTCAAATCCCGCTTGCGCTAACCACTGCTGCATGTACCTTCTCAAACGATGTACAAAACTAGAAGGTGTCTCTCCTGATTCCATTTTACTGGTTTTGAACTTGTTTCGATAACCACCTTCAGTAAGTTGAAATCTCTTCAACAGCTGAGTCTTCAAACACTCATAATCTTGCACTTCATCTGCAGACAACCTTTGGTATACTTCCAGTGCTCTGCCTTCCAAATGTCTAGCTAGCGTCAACGACCAAACTTCTTTTTTAATTTCATACGCAACACAGGTTCGCTCGAATCTCAACAAGTAGGCATCTAAACAATCCTTGGACTCGTTGAATATAGGAAATTTGATATTCCTGATTCCTTTATTGTTTTCTCGGTGATCTCCCTGTTGTTGACCATCACCGATCCTCATGTAGTCACTCTCGTGCTCTCGGTTTTGTTCCCCTCTCGAATCAATTTCACGCATTCTCACTTGTGCTTCAAGTCTCTTTATCTCTAACTGGTGTTCGCGCTGCTCTCTGGCTTCTGTTGCCAAGCGATTTTCTCTTGTTTCTAATTCAGCGCTCCTAATCGCTTCCAATTCCACTTCAGCCTTCTTTGCTTGCATTGCAGCCTCTGTTTCAGCTTTTCTCGTTTCTGCTGCTGCTTCAGCTTCCATCTCCGCTTTTCTTGCTTCTATCTCAAGTCTCTTGACTTCTGCTGCTGCTTCAGCTTTTCTCGTCTCTGCTGCTGCTGCTGTTTCAGCTAATTTCATCTCTTTGGCGATCTCCCTCTCAGTCGCTCTATCTTGTCTCCACTCTGCCTGTCTTTCTTTGACAAAGGCACGTGTCTCGTCCCCTTCCATGTTCATCCGTTTGGCAATTTCTAACCAAGCTTCAAAATCACTGACAGACATACTTACTGTCTTACTTGCTGACTAGCAACTTATGACAAAAATGTTGGCAACAATGTGCGCTATTTAAATTTCTAACAAATAGAAATTGTTCAATTCTGCAAAGTGTCAATTCAGTTCCACAACAACAACTAATAGTTCATACACCTACTGCAGTATCTTCAATCTACAATTTCAGATTTAGTCTCTAACAATCTCCTAGCTATAATTGTTCAAAGCTTTTCTAATACTGTTCAAAAGACAGTAATCTTTACTGATTCAAATCTTTACTGACTTAAATCTTTACTGACTTAAATCTTTACTGAATTAAATCCTTACTGAATTAAATCTTTACTGACTTTTATCCCGGGCATGGGCACCCACTCGTGTCACCGTCCATCGAAATCTAGGGTTTTAAATCTAGTTTTAATAGGGAACTTTATGCTCAGAGGCCATTGGGTGATCAATATTAGAATGTGCTAGGACCTAAAACAAATGTAGCTGAGATTCGTTTAAAGATTATATTATAATAAAACAATATCAAACAGTAAAATACAATCAATAATCCTATCTACTTATTGTGGCGTATTATCTAATAATATTATAGCTTGTTTCTTATCTTCCACGTTGGACTTTTCCAGCGTAGATGTAGAAGTTCTTCAGTTCGTATGGATTGGAATGAAGGTTCGAAGAGGAAGGAAGGTCACCTTCTTCTTGCTTGCCGTCGTTTCCAATTCTCTTCTGTAGCTGCGTAGACTGAGAATGCTGTAGTTGGCACAGCACTCTGTAGTTTCGTCCGCCTCGTTGTTTCTCCACAAGCAACGGTAGCTTCTCGTCGCTTGCTCGTCTTGTAGTCGTTTCGCCCCTTTCTTCTGCCGTCGAACTCCAATCGCAATTGCAGTTCCGAATTCGATCTTCTCCGATGTCGATCGCAGTGCACTCGCAAGTGTCTCACCAAACTTCGCAAAGTTTCCGTACGACAAGCCCTGGTATCTCTATTCCCAAGGACTTATAGTCTCACCAGTGGGACAGGCCGACAGCGTGTCGCCTTCCACACCCAATTCACCGTCAGATCTTCTGAATTACCGACAAGGAACGCCACATTCGTCAATGGCCGCCCTTGCTCAGAAATCTACGTCTTCTTCCTTCGCCATCTTTTCGCTGTCAAACTTTATCGTCTGCCGTTGTTGCCGTCTGCTCAAGTTTAACGCTGCTTTCCGCCCTTCGTTGTATTTCAATAATTGATGTAGCGCGTATTCAAGAATTGTTATAGCGCTATTATTATTATCTAACTTAATGCCACAAGTAATATTAATTATAATCTACAATACGCCACATATTGTCTAGCTTAATTCTTACCTATTTAATACTTATACAATGCATCATTTAATAGGTTTGTTTGATAAGAATAGCATTCTACCGCTACAGTAACTCGACCCGGACCACCTTCGGACTACTCTTACGGACAACTCTTTTGACTCGACGCAGCGCTCGTGAATAAGCTGGTGCCCCGTGTTTGGCTTTTGGCCGCCTCAGTGGACTCTTTTAAAACAAAGCTTAAAACTTATCTGTTTGCTAAGGCGTATCCCGCAGTTGGCCGTTTGTGAGGCGCCCTTGTAGCGGTATGACCGCGTTACGGCGCCATATAAATTGTCGTTGTTATTATTATTATTATTATTATTATTATTATTATTATTATTATTATTATTATTATTATTATTATTATTATTGAGTAGGGCTTTAGAAGTTTGGAGATGACGGTTACGATCGATTGCGATTACTAAGAGAGGGGTGGGTTTGGTGGAGGAGATATGCCTATCCCCATTGTCAAAATGTTTTTGAATTTACACGCTGCAATGTTAGCATGTTAGACTGTCATTATAGCGAAAATGCTCATCATTTCAGTGCTGATAGTCGTGGTTTACGGCTTAAAAGTGTTTTGTCCTATTGTTTAAATCTGTCAAATTCCTAACTGTAATGGTACAGTACGGTATTATTGTAAGCTGTCATCTCAGCAAAATCTCTCATAATTTCACTGCTGAAAGACTTGATTTAAGAGTTCAACAAATATCTCCTCCCCAATGGTCAAATTTGATGAATTTCCACATTGCAGTAGTTGCATTTCAGGCTGTCATTTTAACGAAACGGCTCATCATTTCAGTGCCCAAAGTCGCGGTTTATGACTTCAAAAGTGAACCCTTGCATTTTAAAAATGTTTTTACATAATTATCCACACTGCAGTGGCACCATTTTAAGCTGTCATCTCAACAAATTTCTCATAATTATTTCATTGCTGAACGAAAATTTAATGACTTAGGGTCTAGGTGTTCAATGAATGTCTCCACCATCGTCACCACGTCGTAGGCCTATAAATGTTTGAATTTCCACACTGCAGAGGTAGAATTGTTTGCTGTCGTCGTAACAAAATTGCTCATTATGGATAAACAGTGGATAACACTCTAGAAATTTATAGAGTCTAATGATATTTCTGAAATATTTTGGATATCAGCATCTCCATCCCCAACCGCAAATTTCGGATCCGCCCTCTGGCCCCTAAGTCTCCACCTATGATTGCTGCTGCTAATTTAACACCCCATTTCCTAATGTAGTTGTACAGGACTATGCCTGCGTAGCCCCTCCCAGGAAGCCGGCGGGCCGCCCAGCAAGGTTATGGTGCACATAACCTCATCACGGGTCGGCGGCATGTTTTACATAGGCTATCTGCGGTGTATTCATTGGCATAAGCTAAGCATCTACGCTAGTCATTTGCCGAAAATGTTTAAAAAGCCTACCGTTTTGACCTAGTTTTTGGCGAATGACGACCTTTTATAGTCATTCGCAACTGATTTTTGGTAAACAAGCGACCCGGCTGAGACCCGGCAACAGTAGGTCCCGAAAATCGGTGCCGGGTCGCAGACCCGGAGCGACCCGGCTCACTTTCAGCCCTGGAATTAGGACTGGCTTGGACTGTATGGACCAAAGACTGGATCACGTCTATTGAGTTAACGCCGGTGTCGCAGGATATTCTATTCCCACAAGGCTATCCGGGGAGGTCTGGAATATGCGGGTATGGAGTATCTGGGGATAAACCATGCTGTCCAAACTATAGAAAAATGTGTAGGCTACATTTAATTGATAAACTTATGCTGTAATAACAGTTTGAAATAGCTAATTGTTTTTAGTGTCCTATAAGCAATGTTCATATAGCAAGGTAAATCGAATTTATTTTAGCGACTCTGCATGTTCTTAAGTTCTCTGTATGTTCTTAAGTATGTTCTTAAGTATGTTCCTAAGTTCTTTGTATGTTCTTAAGTATGTTCTTAAGTTCTCTGTATGTTCTTAAGTTCTCTATATGTTCTCAAGTATGTTCTTAAGTATGTTCTTAAGTATGTTCTTAAGTTTTCTTAATGCTCTAAGTGTTCTAAAAGAAAAGCAAACAAAGTGCGCTATAATAGTGGGAATAAACACAACCGTTAGTGGCAATGTTCAAAACAAAGCAAATAAATGTCCAAAAAAACCACGCGGAAGTGGCTTTTTTCAACCTCTCTTCATCGGGATAGATGCGATTATTAGGGAGGATACTTTATTCGTGACACCTGCAGATAGCATTAATTCATTGCGGATCGCGTGATATTACATCTGATGGATGGTTAAATAGATGACGCTTGTTGAATACAATGAAGCCGCTTGGACAGCTGCAGCTGCGGTTGGTCTATGAATATTCAACACGAAGGAGGCGGCGGCGGGAGATTAAGGGAACGGCAGCAAATAATTAGGAAGGGATGGAGGGACGAACGGTGTTGATCAGATCGGCGGTGTTCTTGTTGGGAGATGATACCAGCTTAGCTACGAATGACTGACTGACTGACTGACTGACTGACCGACCGACTGACTGATTGATATATTGATTGATTAATTGAATGATTGATTAATTGATTGATTGATTGACTGGCTGACTGACCGACTGATTGATTGATATATTGATTGGTTAATTGATTGATTAATTGATTGATTGATTGATTGACTGACTGACTGACTGACCGACTGATTGATATATTGATTGATCACTTGATTGATTAATTGATTGACTGACTGATTGACTGATTGATTGACTGGTTGATTGATTGACTGACTGACTGATTGATTGCTATATTGAATGATTAATTGATTGATTAATTGATTGATTGGCTGACTGACTGACTGACTGACTGACTGACTGACTGACTGACTGACTGACTGACTGACTGATTGACTGACTGACTGACTGACTGACTGACTGGTTGATTGACGGCGACATGCAACGCACAAAATGACATTCCACGAAGTCTATGCAGAGGAAATGTCGGCAGGAGGAGCAGCAGCAGCAGCAGTAGGGATATGACTATTTTTAAAACCCTTTCCCCATGTCATTTGTTGTGGAGTTTTTATGCAAATATCAAGAAAACACCAGTGGCAAGTGTCAACTCTTAAAAAATGTCACCCACCAAATAGAAAAACAATTTACATTGTATATAAACACTGGCACAGCTGTGCCGCACATCGGAAAATTGTATTAAACGTTTTAAAGACAGTTAGTACAGATTTTTTAGTGTTCGTTTGACAAAAGAAATTTAATACTCAGTTTGTCAATGCTTTTACACAGTGGAAGTAAGTCCTGCATAACTTTAATTGCTCTTTCAGCACATATATTTGACCGTTGTGTTGGAATCGGTGTTGGCTCCACAGACCAAAAGTTCCTCAATGACTTTAATGCCTTTGAATGATTTTGACACACTTCTGCTAGATTATCAAAGTTGTCAGGATTATAGTACTGGCCAGAAAACCAGATGTCACTCCAAGTACCACAAATAAAGTCACATGCTGACTGACCTTCAGGTGACTGCTGGAATTGCGGAATTAAAATGTAAGCTAGCAAGGCAAAAATTGCTCTGCTATTCCATCTTGCATTGCTTATATTTGGCAGTGTTTTGAATTCTACCATAGGAAAGCTTCCTGTACTCTTAAAATCCTTGTAACAAGCAATCAAATGGTGAAGGAAAGCCATGTCATCTCGCCAGTCAATTTGTTCTACTTTCTTCAGAGCATTTCCAGAATTGTCAAACGATGCTTTCAATTGCTCGTACTCTTCTGTTACTTTCGTAATGAACCAATAACTGAGGTTTGGTGAGGTGGTTGCTCCATCAAAACAATCATCCATAACATGTTTCAGTATTGTGTCGAGAACATGATGTTGGCATCCAATATAAAGAGGTTTCTGTAATCCAAGCCGAACAAAATGATTCTGCAGCCGTGTGACTGCACCAATAGATTTTCCTGTATTTGCAGAGGTTGTATCAGAAATAATTATCTTAATTGCAGGCCATAGCTCATATTCATCAAGCACAGTCTTTATTCCATTAAATATAGTCTCACCTTTTCCATTGATTAGTTCAAGAACCGATAGTTTAACTTCTCTATTTTCATTTTTCAGAACTACAACTTGATACTCTCTCTTCTTTATGCGCTTCCCATCAAAGTGCAAGCTCCAATTCTCGTTCCTTAAAGTTTCCTTATAGTGTTGCTTTAATTGTTCTCCTGCTTTCATTGTCGCTTTGTAAACACCACTTTGACTTGGAGTTGGAAGAGAAATTCCACGCTTTGCAAGAGTTTTGCAGACTGTGTGCGCCTTTCTTGTACTAAGTTTTGCTGATGTCACTAACTGTACTGCTGAATCAGTTCTTTGTCTTTTAGATGTTGTTGGAGCATCCAAATCTTCATAGGCACTGCTGGAATCCTGTTTTTCTTCTTCAGTACCACAACTTTCTTCTTCTTCTTCACTGCTTAATTCAACATTGGTGTCTTGACTAACTTTTAACTTAATCAACTGTAGCTTTCTAGGGTGAAGTCCTTTTGTATCTGTCTTTAAGGTACAATAACCAACTTTTCCTTTAGTCGACGTCTGAAGGTCATAGAATTCTCTGTCTTCTCGGCAAAACCATTCTCCATTCTCAT
>OX457037.1:37421095-37443595 GCA_949752735.1 Lumbricus terrestris | reverse complement strand
AGTCATTATTCAGAAAATGTTCCTATAGTGACGCAGTATAAGATACATGTATGAATAAAAGCGGAAGATGTTCCGAACCACGACATAGCCTGGTCTCGGTCTGGAAGGTCTTTGGCTCGTACAAAGCGTGATATATAATTAATAATTAATTATGTTTCAACATCTTGACGACTACAGGATGTTTGAACTGATCTGTATATAGTATATATTAAGCAATTATAAGCATATAATTATATATATATAATATATATATATCATACAGGCCCTTACATAGGCGTAGCGCCCTCCCTCCGTACCCTCCGACCGAAGGGGGCCCCCGACAGAAACGGGGCCCCTAAATTGCCAAAAAATTAATGGTATAACTAGGTGATTGACATTTATCGAAGCCATTGCACAGTCCATGTGGGTACGTTTACTGACAAAACGGTGAAGTAAATACGGAATACATGTATACGCTGCAGGACTGCAGGTCTATACAAGTATACATATAATATGAGGCCTGTAATATTGCATAAAATAAATACCGCGTTCCAGGGTCTGCGTTGTAAGCTAGGAGCCCCACGCCTTGGACATAATTATGTTCGGAGAGGGCCAAGTTCTTTGTTCTACGGCCATGGGCCTTTAAACGCATATAGTCTAGTGTGTGTAAGCTGTGTCTTTGGCCATTACACGCACCTGATGATGTCTTTAAAAAGACAACGCGCTGCTCTCTCTATAGGCTTTCTACCATCTTCTGATGTGTGTATGTGTGTATGCATGTATTTATGTGATACTTATCGTGTCTACTTTCCGGATTTATTCGCCTTTTATAGGCTTATACGCTGTCGATATATGGGCGTGTAATGGTCTGAACCTGAGTCTACAGTCTTTTCATATCACCAGCTATGTTGTCTAATATCTATAGTGCTATTGTCATGGTTATTACGTGCAATCGCAATTGAATGTGTATAGATACATGACATGTATATAAACATAATATTATCTTGTTTACGTTTAGTTGAATATTCATTATGTATATCGCCATAAAAGCTGTATCCACACAGTGTATTTGTGTTCATTTATTAATGTCGGTGCATGGTAATACATCCATTACATACAACGATTCCTTTTCCGACCTCTGCGTAGTTTGCTGTGTATACGTACTATGGTAAATAGCCACCGCGCACTCTGTTCGCATGCATAAGAATATACAAAGTGCATAAACTATAGTCTATATAATTATTATGTACTATGTAGGCTATATATATGATTATATGGTTATTATAATAGGCCTAATATAGAATTCGTAGCAAATGTGCCTTTATTGGCATGGCATGACAGTTTCTGTTTACATTGAACTGCTGTCACACATAAAAAACGTCGTTGACGAATCGAGTGAAACTGAAGAAAAATTATATAACGAGTGAGCGAGTGACGATGAAGCTGCTGCTAATGATGATCATGACGCTGATCATATTTATGATGCTGCTATTGCTGCTGCTGATGATGATGGCGATGGCCATATTTATGTCGATGGTGGTGCTGATGCTGATCTTGATGATGCTGGTGTTCTTGCTGTAGCAGATGGCGATGATCATGAATATGTTGATGTTGATGATGATGATAATGATGATGATGATGATGATGACGACGACGATGATGACGAAGACGATGACGATGACGACGACGATGACGACGACGACGACGACGATGACGATGATGATCGTGATGGAATGGCTGGTTTGTTGCTGGCTATCCGCATTAGACTTGTGAGCTGAAGACTAGTTTTTAAGTCTACGTGTCTTTACATGTCTCTGTCTATTTGTCTGTCTTTTTCTTTTCGTGCCTTGCAAACTGGAGAAAAAAGCTAATGACGTCAAACAGCACGAGTCTAACAGACGTACATTTCCGACATTCTTTACGCCTCATGAGCCAATTTCCATCTGCTGCGCTGTATAGTTCAGTGGTTATGCAGCGCTATAATAGTTTGACGTCCAAAAGTTCAAAGGTTCGGATCTTTGCCTGGATGGGCTTAAGGATGCTTCGAGAATTTACTCCATTATACACTCTTTGTGAACTCGGCCAGCAAATGATTTCAGTGGCTACAGTATTGAATGTCGGTCGAAGGAACGTGGACAGTGTCATGAGAGAGGATGGACTGCATTGCCGGCCGTCTTCGTACATATGCCGAGGCCAGGAAAACTGAAGTCGTGTTTGCTTCTTATCCACGGATGTCTCTCTGAATGTTGTGCTTAATAACTGCTCTTCTGTCTCTTCTTGTATATATAGACACCTATAGACCTCTCATCGCTATTCGATCGACCGGCTCAGTGGACTCTTTTGAATCCATGCTAAAATCATACTTGTTCGCTAGGGCTTATCCCGTGTAGCTGCTTTATAAGGCGCCCTTGTAACGGCATGACTTTGTTACTGCGCCATATAGATTGCCGTAATTATTATTATTATTTATTATTATTATTATTATTATTTATTATTATTATTATTAATTATTAGTTTTCCATCTTGCTCACGTTTATTAAGAACAGACAATATGGACGAATTCTATCTTATTGTTGTTATTATTATTATTATTATTATTATTATTATTATTATTATTATTATTATTATTATTATTATTATTATTGTTTTAACAAATATTGCAAACAGACAAACAGAACAAAAGCTGTGTGAATTTTAGCGAGTCCAGCCACCCTCATCCATGTCAATTAAGGGCTTAATAAAATACCCTGTGAATTAATTATTATTATTATTATTTATTATTATTATTATTTATTATTATTATTATTATTTATTATTGTTAAACTTTTTGACTTCACGACATGCATGCTAACAAGTACAGAGTCCAAATAGATAAGTGCATTGTGATGTAGACATGTCTGCGTTTCCTATGCTTAGGCCTAGACCTATACATGTATGTTATATAAGTTGTGCTGCTCGCACTGTTGATATCAAGAGATACATGTATCGTAATCGTAAACTCAACATTTCTGAAGCGCCACTGGAAACAAATAGCCGGGCATAAGCTTATTGAAGAACGCTGGTATACCATTCGCAGTGAACGTGACCTGGGCGCATTGATCCTTGCCAATTTCGCATCTGTCTCTCACGCTTCTGATGCCGCCTGTCATTCTCCTATTTTGTATGCACTGTCCGAGGTCACTCAAGACCTGCTCGGAATCGATTACCCGTTTCTCTCAAGGTCTACAGACCATTAGTACTTCGCAGTGTTAACAACTATTTGCTCGGGTCTTCGGGAGGAGCTTGTGGCATCTTAGAAAGCTTCTGTAAAAGCAGTTGCAGTGTATTTTCTTTAACATTTTGCCTCATTCAAGATATATACTGCACAATTTATTGGAATATGTAGGCTATTTGTTTTACATTTGTACGACAACTTTGGCTACTTAACTATGCTAACCAGCCATTCAATTTAATGCAAGATTAAAATCAATTTATAGGTTTGACCTCACATTTTTGCCCTTTTTCATTCAGTCTTCTTTTACTGTGCATGCATTTGAAGGTACAGATCAGCTAAGGCTTGTAGCAACCAATACCCGTACCGTGGACGGACAAAATGTCCCCGGACAAAATGTCCCGGACAAAATGTCCCGGACAAAATGGCTCATCTAGTTCTAAAGTGGTTCATCTGCCTTCTTTGTACAGTCAACGATGAACCACTTTAGAACCAAATGCGCCAAATGTCCCGGACAAAATGTCCCTGGACAAAATGTCCCCGGACAAAAAGTCTCCGGACAAAAAGTCCCCGGACAAAATGTCCCCGGACAAAATGTCCCCGGACAAAAAGTCCCCGGACAAAAAGTCCCCGGACAAAAAGTCCCCGGACAAAAAGTCCCCGGACAAAAAGTCCCCGGACAAAAAGTCCCCGGACAAAATGTCCCGGACAAAATGTCCCGGACAAAATGTCCCCGGACAAAATGTCCCGGACAAAATGTCCCGGACAAAATGTCTCGGACAAAATGTCCCGGACAAAATGTCCCGGACAAAATGTCCCGGACAAAGTAATGTCCCTACACTACCTAAACCCAGCGCACACCTACATTGAGAAAAAGAGTTCTTATGTCAGAGAACCACCTTCTCTAAATGCATGAAAACGAGTGATTTTGAATATAACAGAACATTCTTAGCAAATCAACCAATTGCAAGCTGCATTTGGTTCACTATTTTAGAAAAATTCCGATTCTTGCGTCAGAAATTAATGTACAAATTTGCCAAGGGGTTTAGCTATTTTTTTATAGTATTTTTTTTGGTCCTACATATAGGCAGCCTTGAAGGTGTGTATCCGGATCGCTCATTATTTTGATAGTTTATAAATTATCCTTATTATAATTTTTTTGGTGAGACAATCGATCCGTCGAGAAATTATTTCTCGATCGTTAGCGCGAGGATGTAACCTAACTATAGGCAGTAGCATGACAACCCTAGGCCCCTGGACACTCGAAAGGCTTGGGGCCCTTAAACATTAACTACACCACACTACAATGTTGCAAGACTGTTCTCTTTAGCAGTGGTTGGGTCGGGAGCGCTTCTGAATAGTAACGCTTGAAGAGGCGCTATAAAAATGTCTGAAATGAACGAATGAATACACTAATATACACAAGGCCTAATATAATATGGAGTCCATAATTATGTTAGGCTACATCCTTTTGTATGTAATGTGGCACATCTAAGCAACAAAATTATACCTAACCTACATTTACATCAGTGATGACGGGGTTAACATAGGAAAATTATTATATTTCTACAGTTGTGTTTCGGAAATCAAACGGCAATTAAACGGCAATTCCATTCCAATCCAAGTCACATAAAGTTGTTTAAAAATGGTATAAATCGCAGAAATCGTCGCCAAGATCCATTCAAAATAATGTTTAATTAAAACTCGACAAAAAACCATAAAATTAAGCGATTAATCACCATAAAATTTACGACATTTAAAGCAGTTCACAATAAACTTGACGGCATTTAAAGCAGTTAATCACAACATAGATCATTTGAGGTTTCACAGCAGACTAAGCAGATCACATTGGGATTTCACAATAATTCTAAGTTAATTAATTACTTATTCGAGTTAAACAGATCCCTTGGGGATTTCACAATAATTCTAAGTTAATCTAAGAGGCAGGATCTCGCCGAGATTAGGTTGCAAGAACAGTAAGGTGCTGGCTAAGGTTAGTATTGAGAATATGAAATGCACGGACACAAACCGTCTCCCCCCAATCAAGGACAAGAAACCCGCCTTCATAAAAGGAATTTAAATTTGAGCAATTTAAATTTGAGCAATTTAAATTGGAGCAAGTTAAATTGGGCCTAAGATTGATGGAAAATTAAGGTTAGGGTTAGTTTTAGGGTTAGGGTTAGTATTAAAATTTAAAAAGGTCTACATTTCTAAGCCTAACCTCCATAATTATACTAAAGGCTAAACATAGCCTCAATACTAACCCTAACCCTAAAACTAACCCTATGTAAATTTTAATATCAACCCTAGCCCTAAAACTAACCCTAACCTTAATTTTTCATATAATCTTAGACCTTTTTAAATTTTAAAACTAACCCTAACCTAAATTTTCCATCAATCTTAGGCCCAATTTAACTTGCTCCAATTTAAATTGCTCAAATTTAAATTCCTTTTATGAAGGCGGGTTTCTTGTCCTTGATTGGGGGGGAGACGGTTTGTGTCCGTGCATTTCATATTCTCAATAATAAACAAAAACCTTATGCGACGTAGTGTAGCGACATCACTTTTGCCCTACGACTTTCTGTCAGGGACATTTTGTCCGGGGACATTTTGTCCGGGACATTTTGTCCGGGACATTTTGTCCGGGGACATTTTGTCCGGGACATTTTGTCCGGGACATTTTGTCCGGGACATTTTGTCCGGGGACTTTTTGTCCGGGGACTTTTTGTCCGGGGACTTTTTGTCCGGGGACTTTTTGTCCGGGGACATTTTGTCCGGGGACTTTTTGTCCGGGGACTTTTTGTCCGGGGACATTTTATCCGGGGACATTTTATCCGGGGACATTTTATCCGGGGACTTTTTGTCCGGGGACTTTTTGTCCGGGGACTTTTTGTCCAGGGACATTTTGTCCGGGACATTTTGTCCGGGACATTTTGTCCCGGGACATTTTGTCCTAGCACCATACCGTACGCAACACAGACACGACATCTCTTGCGAGCCATTCTCTGAGCAATTTTCTCCCGATAACCTTTGACTGCTCCATAGCAAGGTAGTGCATAAGGAGCAAATCGTACGCTGCAGCATCGTCCTCTATACGTTGTCTGGAAGACGAATGAGGCTTGGAGTGGATGACATGGTGGCTTAGACGTATCCATACTTCATAGGAGGAGAACGGGCATAGCGTAGCGGCTCCTCCGAGGACTCAAAGTCAGTTTGAATCGGTCGATCTGTAGCACCTAACTCACCTTCCTGCAGCTTTCAAGAGATAGCCCAAGCATTGGCAGTTTTAACACTGTAGGCTACCGCCGTTCATTCTCGGTATAGCTCGTCCTGTACAACTTGGAATGGCATCTCTGTTACACTGTCAGGGTCACTCCAAAAATCTTTAAATTGTACTATTTAACCGTGGTTTGGACGGGAGAAGCCTACCTTGAACAGGCGCTATATAAAATGTCCTATATAAATAAATAAAATAAATACGGAAACGAATTATTAATTCCTCTCATACTTATTTACTTCAATGCTCACGCATATTATTTTATTGGTTTCTTGTGTTTTTTTTATTTCAGAGCACTGCATGAACTATACATGTAGATAGGAGAAATAGAGGCCTATACAGTCCAGAGATGATAGGAAAACTAGCTATAGCGTGCAAACAGTTCAATGGTTTAAAGTTTACAAAGCATCAGTTCATAAACTAAAGCATAGCAATTCACGAGGAGGAGAAGAAGGAGAAGGAGAAGCTGTTTATCAAGTCATCTCACATACATAGAAAAACTATAGATGGCCAGGTGGGTGCAAGAACCAATGAAAGGTAGCCTAATGGCCATATCGGAAAATAGGATAGGGCCCATGCTGGCCTAATTAGCTACACCGGTAAACGCGCGCTGCATTCGTCTGTTGGTTGCAACGGACTGCGGTTCAAGCCCCGGGCTGGGAGTTGACATTTAGAGATTTAGATATCTCGGGCTAGCACGTGTGGGACGCAGGGACGCAAGCTCCTGCGGAGCGACCTTGGGCAAGTTGCTTACCCATCATTGTCTGTGGGGAAGGCAACGGGAAACCACCTCACTCATCTCATCCCCAGGGGCGTAAAGCCAATGAACCTGCCTTCGGGCAGAGCACCATCATCATCATCATCATGTATAGACCTATACTAAAATTAATGTCAATTGACAACAATGTTAACCTAGTACAATGTATTGCAACAGAGTAATTTTAGGAGCATAGGGTTATAATTAGACTATACTGGTTTGCAGGAGAGCGGCAGAAAAAGGCCTCATTATTCAGTGCATTGTGCTTTATGTGTGGCTGTTTCATGATGGGGTTTTTTCGTATGAAGGAGAGCGTATGATCGCATTCAGGTTAATCAACCTCGCACGTTCGCACGTGTGCGGTCATTCATGTTTGTATGTCCATGTATGTTTTCGGCGAGAGAGTTTGATCCCAATGAAATCAGGTGTTATTTGGGATGAGGGCATTGGGTGCAACTTGGAGAAGCTGCAGCTGATACAAGACAAACAAGACAAGTCATGTAGGCTATACGTGTTTGAGGGTTGGAAGACGAATGATAGATGGACGAGATGAAAGAAACGGAGGACGAAGAGATCGTGCGACGACAGCAAATATCAATCAGTGAGACAGCTAGAGATGGAAGAATCGATTGAGAGAAAGAGATAGAAAGAGAGACAGACAGACAGATAGACAGATAGACAGACAGAGAGTCAGAGAGAGAAAGAGAAAGAGAGATAGACAGACAGAGAGAGAGAGTCTGAGAGAGAAAGAGAGAAAGAGAAAGAGACAGAGACATAGACAGAGACAAACACAGAGATACAGACATACAGAGATGCAGAGATACATAGAGAGAGACATAGAGTCAGAAATACAGAGAGACCGACAGACATACAGAGACAGACAGACAGACAGATAGACAGACAAACAGAGGAAGAGTCAGAGAGAGACATAGATAGAGATACCGAGATGCAGAGATGCAGAGATACATAGAGACAGAGACAGGTAGTCAGAAATACAGAGTGAGACGGACAAACATGCAGAGAAACAGGCAGACCGAGACAGACAGACAGACAAAGTCAGAAAGAGAGACACAGACACATAGATTTCATAGATCGAGAGGGATGGGTAGAGCGGGAATGGAAGTGACATGCCAAGAGAGCGAGGGATAAACCGAGAGAGATAGACAGACAGACCGAGAGAGATAGACAAAGTCGGAAAGAGAGACAGAGACACAGACACATAGATTTCATAGATCGAGAGGGATGGGCAGAGCGGGAAAGGAAGAGACATGCCAAAGAGAGCGATGGATAAAAACCGAGAGAGATAGACAGACAGACCGAGAGAGACAGACAGACAAAGTCGGAAAGAGAGACAGAGACACAGACACATAGATTTCATAGATCGAGAGGGATGGGCAGAGCGGGAAAGGAAGAGACATGCCAAAGAGAGCGATGGATAAAAACCGAGAGAGATAGACAGACAGACCGAGAGAGACAGACAGACAAAGTCGGAAAGAGAGACAGAGACACAGACACATAGATTTCATAGATCGAGAGGGATGGGCAGAGCGGGAAAGGAAGAGACATGCCAAAGAGAGCGAGGGATAAAAACCGAGAGAGATAGACAGACAGACCGAGAGAGACAGACAGACAAAGTCGGAAAGAGAGACAGAGACACAGACACATAGATTTCATAGTTCGAGACGGATGGGCAGAGCGGGAAGGGAAGTGACATGCCAAGAGACAGAGGGATAAACCGACAGATAAACCGTGAAAGGAACGACAAGCAGACGGAAAGACGGATGTTTTAGCGACTCTTTTCATTCAGTTTCATTGTGCTTTTGTCGATCGCATTCTTCAAAGTGTCCGATTTCTATGGACACGATATTCACTTATACAATATTATTCACTTATACAATATTATGAAACACGCATAAAACATGCCTATAGCGTGCAGACCCATTTATATATACATAATAAAATTAGATATCTACATAATTATATGATCTAATTGTAGGCCTAATTGTAATTGTAATCGTATATTTATATAGCGCCACTCAAGAGAACTCCTCAGAGGCGCTCCCGACTTGACACCAAACCACAATCAAAGAGAATGGTTTTCAAACGCTTGCGGAAAAGGGGCAAAGAAAGACAAAGAAGTTCATTGCGGAGACTAATAGGTAACTTATTCCAGAAAGACGGGCCAACCATAGCAAAGCTTCTATGTAGCACTGTGGAAGATCGAGCCCTAGGGACAACCAGGTCACCATATATGATAATCGTATACATATATAAATATAGGGGAGAGTTGCCTGGAATGGACCGTTGCCTTAATTGGACCGCAGCCATTTAACACCCTAGACGCATTTTTTGCTTAGTTTTCAAATGTTGTATTCTTGCGCGATTGAATATTGATCGTACTGCCGCAATCAGTTTTACGGAATTCTAAGCATTTATTTAGTTGCGGTAAAAACTATTTTTCTCATAGTCTTGATCTAATTTTTGCCCTACCTGACAATGAGTGTAGGCAATTTAGGCAAGCTTTAAAAATTGCAGTCACGTTTGTTTTAACCATAGCTAGGTTTCATGTTTAAGCAACAATACTCGGTTTAGCGCTAAGACTGACACCTGTTAAACTATCACAGTGTGAGTAGAAGTAGTCCTTGTTGCCTGAAATGGACCACATTAAGTGTCCTTAATTGGACCGATAATTTGGGTGCGGTCCATTTAAGGACACCAGTACTTGCAATGTTATTGGGTGCACGTGGTCCATTTAAGGACACCGGTACTTGCAATGTCCTGTTGTGATTCTTTAACCAATTGCAATACCCTCTTTTGGCGTATGTTTTATCGAACAATAGTCGACAGTGTAGCATGGGATTTGGCGATGCTTCTGACTGGCATAGAACGAATAATTTCAAAATATGCAATTAATGTCAGTTGTAGGTTTAATAGTTTTATAACAGCTGCTCTGAAGCAATACACTGCTAGTATTGATGAAGATAATGTTCCTCTGTGCGAAGTGCGAACTGCACGCAATTCTTCTTGTATTAGATATACTCAAATAGATTTAACGGAGTACTAATGTAAGACTTCACAATCATTTATTCCCAGTATTAGCTAGGCCATATAATTTCACTATAGTAAAGTAAAGTCTTATCCCGTTCCATGAGGAACATAGGGAGGCGCTCATCTCCTTTTCCATGGCCCTGAGCCAGCAATGGACGAATCCCAAGGTCCTGGACACGGGGCCAGTGCGTCGCAAGACTTGCTGTTTACTTCCCAGCTTACGCCGGTACCAAATTATACTGCTTGGTGACAGAGGCACGTGTGCGTAAACAACTTGCCCAAGGTCGTTACCCGGAGTCGAACCCGCAACCTGCCGCTCCGAGAGCGGACGCGTTACCGGTCTGCCACCAGGTCGCACAGAGGTCTATATAGTCTATATTTAGACCTGCACTGGTTATTATGGCAAAGTACTCCTAATTGGTCTGCAGGCAGAGGCTATGCCAGTCATATATTAAGTTGATTTCAGCTACTCCAATTGTGCATTGATATTTTTAACTGTATGGTTAGACACTAAGTGTTCTAAAGCGTTTCCCTTGCTTTTGGAGTAAAATTACCTTTTAAAAACGTCTTTAAAATATTGTGTCCCATTCAGGGCAACACCATGCGGTCCATTCAAGGAAGCAGGTTGCCTTGATTGGACTTTTTAGGGGTACAGATTTGTTTAGTTATTTCTCATAAATCCACGAATATTTTCTGTCTTTTGCTTATTAATCACATAGATGAACAATCAACCAAGCATATGGCAAGTTTTCCTTTTGGAATTTCAGTGGCATTTATACAGTAAACCTAAGTTTGTTTTAGGTGGTCTATTCATGGCGACTCTCCCCTATAGATCTATGTACTTGGATGTTATACCGCTTTTGTTTACATAAAAAATTACGTGAACCTATAATAGTAAACATTGATCAATGATCATAAGAGTCAGGACTGCCAAGGCTCAATCCAGATCATTTGCCTGCATTGGTCCCTCCCTATTGAATGGGCTTCCCCCATCAGTTCGTTCTGCCATCTGGTAGTCTTTCCTTGTCTTTCTCTCGTCTAAAAACTTGCCTGTTTTCTCGGGGTTTAACGCATGGGCGGAGTTTATCAGGGGCTAGAGGGGCTAAGCCCACCCAAGAAGACCCAGATTCATTTTTACCGTGTAAATGGTATCTTTCCCCGGGTTTAGCCCCCACCCCCTCAAGAAGGGATTAGCCCCTCCAAGAACGGAAACCAAACTCCGCCATAGGCGCAATCACGTCCTAAAAGTTGGGAGGGACCAAATGAATCACGTCCTAAAAGTTGGGGGGGACCATAATGATAAAGTCAATGGGACCACTCAAAAGTTGGGGGGACGCGTCCCGTGGGTCCCATAGGGTGGTTGCGCCTATGAACTCCGCCCATGGTTGAACGCACTGGGAGCGGCGCTTTTGAAAGGTTCTTGCTGCGAGAAGCGCTTTATAAATGGTCAGATACAATACAGTAATTTATATGTATTGTGAATATAATCCAATATAATATAATGAATTATATTCACAATACATATTATGTGTAGCAATGCGTTAATATCTTTTACACACATGTATCACGTGTAGTAGTTGTGTAGCTCTGTGTTTGTGTGTATACAACATTGATTTGTCTCTGGATCTATGCATGTATATAAGTCTCTGTATACATGTATCTGCATTTGCATCTGCCATTAGTCTATTGGATCAGTCGACTCAATCATCCATCACCATATCAACCAGTGAAGCATGAAGTTGGAAAGACGAATGACCTGTATTCTTACCGCATATATATTATAAATATATATATGCATATACTGTATATACATGCACACGCATCGATACAACTTTATATTTGTATTATTATATATGAATCATTACCGAAGAAACATGTCTGTGCCATTCGTAGTACACTTTTATTGGTCTGTTTTATGTGCACGAGGCATTTTGTTTCATCACAAATGCAAATATTATTTCCTTTTGTGAGGTGCAACACTTCGTCAGGTTATGAAACTGTGATTTATTGTCTGGAGATATACACGGTGAACCAAGAAATACCTCGAGGTTTTTGATAATATCTTGGCCAGTAGCAAGCATTTCAAAATCAAGTTCATATCCGCATACAACAGACACATTTCATCGAAAACTTTTAAACAGAACAAAAGTTGTATTACGCTTATAGTGAGGCCACGCACTGTTTTTTGATGATCCTAAAACATAACGCAACACAAAAATTTAATTTTTAATTTTTAAATGATTCGAATAAACTTGATTATTGACAGATAATCATTATTATCATTATTTAGAAAAATAAACATGTACCAGCTTAGCTGCACGTCACTGTGGCATCATTTAACAAGATGACTTTCATGTGGGTGATTAAAGAATTTTTCTGATTGCTAATGTTATTAAAACAATAAAAAAGAAATTTAAAAATGAAACACTGAAGGTGTTAATGACAAACAATATTATGTTATTCAAACACTTCATGAACAAGGTCTTGGATCTAAAGCTGTGATCACTGCTTGCTCTGATAAGCAGTGAGTGCGGTGAAATTAAGAGTATTGACTCTTGAGAGTTAAGAAATATGCCGTTGATGAAAGGAGATCGATTCAATGTCAGTTGTGCTGTTTCCATTGAGAAGAGTCAGTCTCCACTCAAATCTCCCGATTTGAACCCGATGGAGTATCAAGTGTGAAGAGCTATTCTGGAGAATTACCACAATCTGCGGCTGAAACCAGGGGCGAGAGCGATAAGAGAATTGATGGTCTCATTGGAATTGATATGGAAAGATTTACCTCTGGAACATCTCAACAACGCCATCAAGAGCTTTACAAAGAGATTCATAACAAGTGTAGGCACTGGTGGTGGACACATTGAACACAAGTTGTGAAGCACTATCAAGTTTATTTGATAACAATTATTTGAGACTTAATAAAGTCATTTTTTATTTTTTGTTGAGTTATGTTTTTGGAACGTCAAAACACAGTGGGTGGATTCTCTGAAAGTGATATAACCTTTGTGCTGTTTGAAATATTTTAGTGAAATGTAACTGTTTTACTTAGATATGAATTAGGCCTACCTTTAAGCCTGTTAAACTTGATATAAAAAGTCTTACTTCTGGCCAAGATATTTGCAAAACTTTCTAGGGTTATTTTTTGTCCACCCTGTAGATGCATACATGCTGGAAACATCTATGCACACAATACATTGCATATAATATATGCAATTATGTATGTCTACATAGGTGAACCTATGTACACATGTGCGTAGCAAACATACATGCATAAAGGGTATTGAATTTACACATGTTTACTTTGCTACGATCGTGATAGCAATTCAGCTTTCAAGACCATCGAGCCCAACGACTAATGGAAGTTTTCCATGGAAACATATAAACATGTGCATTACCGATTCCCATCTAGCTAGACTTATGTTTACCTACATGTATAGTGCGTTGGCAAAACTAAGCCGTCTCAAAACTGGACTGAATGTTATGTTTTGGATTCTCATTAAAAACTCTTCGCTTATGACTTTCCTAAAGCTTCGGTCGTCAGCCAACCTCGCTCCACACATCAACCTTTCAAATCGATAATTGCCCATGTTTGCCTCATTAGTCGTATTGATTCCTTCACTGCTTTTTTTCCTCTAGACTATTTTTCTCGGATTCTAAAAAAATTAAAGTCAAAGACAATTTCTTATGCAAGCAGATCAAAGAGGTAAAACAGTCCAATAAAAATGTACTTCAAATCAATACTTCAGCCTAGACTCACACGCCTCCTTTCTCTCAACCTTTCTTATAACGTTTCGTGTTCTTTTACCATCAAACCTTGAAGAGAGATATCGTCGACTCTTAAGCGAGTCAACACCCTCCGCGTTTCTTTTAACGATCTATACTTTCCTGTAGATCTACAACTATCGCCAACTTCCTCGAATCTCATGGCTCGCACACTATAGTTAACGGCTCACACGGAAAACTTTTGGGTCTACATTTCAATCTTCTCTTCGCTTTGGAAATTGCCCATTCGTGCTTCTGGTTTCCTGCTTTGCGTTTTTCCGCCTCTTGCTACAAAAATTTAAACCGTGACCGCTGACCATCGTGTTTTGCCCCTCCCTCCTCAGGGGCGGATCCAGGGGTGGGGACAATCCGGCCATGCCCCCATTTAGAAATTTCTTTATTTTTGACCAGCTATTCTGGCTCGGAAAGTTGACGTGGCCTCCCCCCCATGAGTAGTCCCGCAGGCCCTCCCCACGCCCACGAGGTCCGTATACGAGGTCCGTGACAAGAAAGGTCATCAGATTTTTCGGCGACCAATACCAAAATTTTCCCTGTCCCAAGACCGAAAATCTTTGCCCCCCTTCGAAAATTTCTGTATCCGCCCTTGCCTCCTCCTGCAAAAAATCCATGGGGCGCCCATGCTTTTTCACTCTATTATTCTACTGTATATTCAGCTGCGTCTTTTACTTTCGTTCATGTTCATCACTCTTCCATTTCATTTCGCTTCCTCTTTCCATTTCAAACCCATTGTTTCCGGTCTCAACCTTTGTCAGTCCTTCCTGCGTCCTCTATAATTATCTATCCCCTCTTCCCTTTCCCTTGACTGATGTACTCTTTCCATGCCATCAAATGTAAACCTCTATGCAGTCGCCACAAATGTTGCTGTTACAGTACTCCTCCGTCTAGGCCCCTCTAGACACTCAGGCTGAGTGGTACACCATCCATGCTGAGCCGCACTTGACCTCGACTTCAGTTGGATGTTCCTTCCATTCCTCTCGTCTCGATGGCAGCCTTTATCTAAGACAAAAAAAAACAATAAACACTCTTGTATCCAAAACAATCGTACGTTGAAGGTCGAAATAGAAAAAAACGCCTCAAGATTACTTTCAGCCAGAAGATAAGGCAACAAAACAAATCAAGCAGAGAACTCCATAGTATACAATATCAAAATATGAGTATCATAATTGAAAAGGATTCAGGAAACAGATGAAGACTGGAGAAATGGATAGAAGAGCGGAAAACGAAAATCTTGGTAGAAACATGGCGAAGAGGGGAGGAGTGGAAGAGTGGAGGATGGTTGATGTTAAGATTGGAAGAATGGAATACTGGAAGACAGAGCGGAAAATTAAATGGTCATTTGTCTATGAGTTCATCGGGTGAGATCCTTCACCACCAACACTCAGTAGCGGCGCTAGGGGGCCAGAGGGGGCTAAGCCCCACTAAAAAGGGCCACCCATTTTTATTCCCATGTAAAAATAAAATATTTAGACGATTAACCCCCTTTAGCCTCCTAAAAAATTAAAGCAAAGGTACGCACGAGATTTGTCAGACAGTTTGGCGGCTACGAAAAAGGACCGTTTTCCAAGATTGTTTTTACCAAATGACTAAAAAAGTCATCAGAAATTTTGACGGCGAAAATGGAACAATGGAACATTTTTTTGAGATTTTGGCCGATGACTAAAAAAGGTCGTCAGAAAATTTGGCGGTTGAAAACGGAAAATTTTCTCTCGAAAATTCAGCCCCCGCAAAACTGAAATTCTGGCGCCGCCACCACCACCACCACCACCACCCATTAGCACGACAGGGCATGAAACGATGACGAAAGAGATTTTGGGAAAAAATACGGAAGGAAAATAAGAAGCAAGAATGAAGTATGAGAAAAGACAGTCATATAAAAAAAAATAATGAAAATGATTAGTTAGATTCTAATTATATCGTGAAATAGATTGCAGAGAACTAATATAGATGCGCTTGGAAAGGATCATGACAAATAAATCGTCAGAAAACAGTTGAACTATACGAAGCAAAGCAATGAGAAATCGGTGAAGGCAGGGGATGGTATACGGAAAGAAGGAAGATAAAGGAGGACAGGAGGTATAGTGATTGAGGGATTGATGACGAGAAACGGAAGCAGCCAATATGTAGACAACTAGGATGGGGGAGAATGGGGTTGGGACGGATGAGTAAGAGTGATGATGAAATATATAGATGGTTGCTTTGCGGTTTGTAGGTAGATTTATTGCTGTCTACCGTCTACGTCTTGTCAGCCGAACTAATTAACGATAGTTCGTGTAATAAGCAGCCTGCTTTTACGTTTCACATGTTGTGATTTTCTCCCTCCATGCCTCTTCTCATAGTATAGCTCCTTTCCTAACATCTACTCCTCCACCCATTTATCTATCTATCCAATTTTTATCCATCCATTCATTCCGTCCTTCTATATTTTTTTCTGCGTTTTCGATCAATAGGAAAAAATAGCTAATGAACAGCACCCGATCACAAACTTCTACATCGGGTTGGAACGATATATAGGTCTATACATGTACATGTAGTCAGTAGACATGTATTACAACATGTACTGCATTCACCTAATCACGTATGCGTTTTTTTATTCTGTGACTGTATCGTATCTCTGAGTATATGGCTAAGTACGTTGTGCTTTTTCATTCTTTTTCCGAAATCCTGGCATACTAATTAAATAAGTTCGCGTGTATGTAGTCTGTTTGCCGCAAAACAGCCATGTGCTAATACTCCACTCTCGCAATAACTATCCCTATGCTGCCACTATGTCTGACTAAGACAACCCCCTCCCTCACTACCGCCACCAGAACAATCACATTCACTAATAGAATCTAATCTTACTACCAATAATAGTAATGTTTCGCCGTGCATGTTAGTGTCATAATTTTTCTTTTGTCTTGAAAAAGATAAAATGATACGTACTTGAATAGATCTATCTATAGATGCCTTCTTGGTATCAGCTCAATACTCATACGTCTTGGCTTGCACTTGCGTAAACTTCTTATTTTAGCATTTTCGTTCTGCTTGCGTTGTTCGTTAAACCCTTCTGGTATTTTTAGCAACAGCTTTTCAATTAATTTCTATTTGTCTCATAGTTTTTTTAATAATAATAATAATAATAATAATAGTAATGATAACAATAATAATAATAATAATAATAATAATAATAATAATAATAATAATAGTAATTAGACGATTTTTTTATTGCCGTGTTTTATTTATATAGGCTACTAGCCAAGTTTTTTTCAGGACAGTACAGTTGACGTCACGTGCAATGCTTCGTTTAAATCCTATGGCAATACCTCCAAACTTCTAAATGGTTCAGTTTCCGGTCTGCAATAATATTGATTTATGTAGAATGTTCCATTTTAGCTATGAGACTCTGTCCTGTTAGCCTCTACACGGTGTAAATTGGTATAACTATAAACGAATCATGGGAGGTTGTCTGTTCCAAATTGCATTTAAAATCGTTTACGCAACATACTCTGAGTCGCTCATCATACTCTCTGAGTCCCTCTCAGTCTGTCTCTTTTTCTCTGTCTGTCTGTCTGTCTGTCTCTGTCTGTCTCTCTCTCTCTTCCTCTCCTTCTTTCTCTCGTGCTTTTATATAGGCTATATACTAGTCAGGTTTTTTCAGCTGAGTTGACGCCAAATGCAATACATCTCTCTCTGTCTGTCTGTCTGTCTGTCTGTCTGTCTGTCTCTCTCTCTGCTTCTCTCGATGTCCTGCTGTCTTTCTGTCTCTCTGTGTCTCTGCTTCAGTGTGTCTGTCTCTCAGCTGTGTGTTGTTTCATACCCAATTGTTTTACTTTTAATAATAACTAGTCAGTGTATTTTTGTATAATAATGCTGATGGCTTAATGAGAAAGTTGCCTGCTCTTTCTCTATATAAGAGATTATTATGAGCATGGTCTTTTTCTTTTATAAGGCGTCGATTTCATGAATGTACGGGGTGTACCATGCTCAGTTTCAGGTTGCTTTCAGATAATCCGACAAACACACAGACGCATACAGACGGACAGGCAGACAGACAGATAAGACGATGTAACCTGACCCTACAGACACACACTGTATCAAGTGAAAGGTCGGAGGAATTCCTTGAGTATTTCATTGATTAAACTGGAAGACGATGCGAATCCGTTCATTCTCAGCACACGCCTTTTCATGATGCAGTTGCTACTACATCACGAAGGAATTGAATGATAGGCTTCGTAGAAGCTTTATACTCAGACCATTCGAACAATAGCCGTCGTTATCACTGTTGTTTCTGTTCTTGTCCTACCACCACCACCACCACCACCACCACCATCGCCACCACCACCACCACCACCACCACTACTATTAGTCTATGACCTCAACTGTTGATACTACTACTATTGTTGCAAGTCGGAATGGTACAGGACTACATGGTTTTTGTCCTACCACCACCACCACTATCACCACCACCACCACCACCACCACCACCACCGCCATCACTACCACCACTACTATTAGTCTATGACCTCAACTGTTGATATTACTATTATTGTTGCAATTCGGAATGTTACATGACTACATGGTATAGGTCTGAATCATCCTTATTCACTTTATGTACTTCAAAAGAAGCCAAAGAAGCAATCCAATTAGTCTGGATGTGCAGGAACAGTTTTTTTTATTGAGCCACCCTGTAGGTCTATGCATGGTTGTATGCATCGCTCAGCGGGGTCTCGGTCCGAATTATCTGGTTGACGTCATACACTTCGGCCTCATTCAGTTCATTCCTCCTACCGTCCACTTAGTTCATCTAACAGACTTGACCTCCTATAGTTCCTCGCTCTAGAACTGCTATGGATCAGTCATTTGTTTCCTTTGTTTTGGCTCTTCTCCTTGGAATGCACTTTCGTCTTCTGTTCGTTCTACACTTCTGTCTGGCAGTCTATCTTCTCTCTTCACTCTTCTCAAAGCCTGCTTCTTCTCACGGTTCCTTGCGCACTGCATGGGAGCGTTTCTGAACGGTTCACCATACTAGAAGTCGTATTTTAAATAGTGCTCAAGTACAATGCAGTATATATTGCTATACAACTGCTACTGTTTGGCATTCCATCTTTTCTTCGTTGATGCTATTGTGCATTTTATATTGGTACTCTGATCGACAGCAATAGTAGCAGTATTAACAACCATAGTCATGATGCTAAATAAATTGTCGTAATTAGAATTTACATGGCAGTTCGATAGGCCTAACTATTGCTATTATACTGCTACTATTTGATATTATTATTATTATTATCATTATTATTATTATTATTATTATTATTATTATTATTATTATTATTATTATTATTATTATTATTATTATTGAGGTTAATAATAATAACAACATCAGTAATAGTAATAGAAGTAGTAGCAATAGTGATAACAGTAAGCACTAAGCTTAGTAATAACAGCGAATATAGCAACAGTAGTAGTTTTAGCAACAGCAACGAGTGAAATTTGATCCGGGTTATGATGCGTAAACAAGATGAAAGTGTCATAAGTTTATACCTGAATGACATCAAATAATTGATAGATCGCATTGAAATATAGGTTTTAGTTAAATCCATTTGCCTGGTTATCTAGAAAACCCGAGAACCAGATACTGTGCAGGTTCTACCGTTCTAGGCACATCTGCAGTCAAAGTATACTCAGTGATCAAGTGCAATATTATCTCTTTTGTACGAGGCTTATCAATGCATAACTAAGGTGCTGTTAGATAGGTCGGCTGGTTACGATGTAGTAGGCCTACTGCGTGAACTAAAAAGATAGATCTCGCAATATCATATTCTTTGATAACAGTAATGGAATTATTAATAGGGACCTGTCCAAATTCAGCTCGCGTTCAAAAGGTTGACAAGTGTGCCATGCACCGTCGCGTCAATGAATAGATATGAACGAGACACGTGAACAGAGTCATTGATCTTTGCACGGAGCAAAAGTTTTCATTTTATTAGGATTTACAGCAAGTTTATTAGGATTCACAAAAGTTTATTAGGATTCACAACGAGCTTATTAGGATTTACACAAGGTTTATTAGGATTCACAATAAGTTTACTAGAATTCACAAGAAGTTTATTAGGATTTACAAAGAGCTTATTAGGATTCTCAAAACTTTTATTAGGATTCACAATAAGTTTATTAGGATTCACAATTTTTTTAAATTCGGATTCACAACAAAGTTTAATATAATTCACAACAAATTTATTAGGATTCACAACAAATTTACTGGGATTCACAACAAGTTTACTAGGATCCACAACAAGTTTATTCGTAACCACTGAAAGACTGAGCGTTGCCCTAGCAACACGCCTGGTTGGAGGATGGAGGATTGGATGTGGATAGACTCCTATATCAAATTAAAAGAACATGATCCAGGTATCAATGGCATTATACAAGTAAGAGTCAAGTGTGTCATGGGAGTTCAACTGCGCAATTACCGTGCGGTGTTTTTTCCTGTTTTCAAGAAAGAAACCGATGAGTAGATCTATAATTATAGGTGTCGTTATTGTGTCCGCTGCATTTGACGCTCGGCTATTCATCACACAACAACTCCAAACGTGTAGGTATCAGGCGGATGTTTTGCGTGAATTCCGGTCTGACCTTTACAACTGCTTCAGCCCGCGGATGTCTCTATTAAACCGTGGCTTATTAAGCTATCCGACTTTCACGCAATTTCCCAGAGAGTCCAATCTTGAAGTTAGTACGATGTTATCGCGTGTCATGCGGGGCGTCAATCTTCACCTCATCCACCGTAATTAAGGCCGCGGTTCTTTTGCCAGCAACCAATTCAGTCGACGAGTCTTTCGGATGCGACAGGCGCGTTAAGGTGGCTTTCTCAACATAAGACGAAGCCCGTGATGTTAATGTTCACAACACGTGGTCACCCGACATCAGGGCTGAACTGGTAAATTTTGAGGTGTGTAGACTACACGCTGACCGGGAGAAAAACCCGACTTTTTTGGTCCGAAATTTCTGACGACTTTTTTTAGTAACCTGGCCCAAATCTTCTGAAAATGTCAGAATTTCCCGCTAAATACTTCGCCTGGGGTGAGTATAAGCTGTATACCCGCGTGTATACCCTGGTTTTCGGAAGTGAGCCTACGATGCCGTTTTTCCCCGGAGGTTAGTATACACTGTATACCCGCGTAGGCCTATACCCTTGATTACAGCCCTGCCCGACATGGTCTCACAGATTTCATCGCTCTTTTCGTTGTCTACTTTCGTTCCTCGGCCTTTCCTATGAAATGTTAGATATTTTTCAACTGAAGTTTGGTTTTCATTTATTGAGTACCATTACTTAATAAAGTTGCTACTCAGGAGTGCTCCTGAGTAGTAGGCCTAGTCTTAAAGGAGCGCTATATAAAACCTCGTTATGAAAAATAATGAATGAATCATTCACACGAAAAACTGCAAATATTAATGCATGAATTATCATCCCAAAATATGTCCTGAAATCTGCTACCTTTATCTGAAGTTAATTTTTAATTCTTTTTAAAATTTCAATTCTGTTTCCCAAGCTCATAATCGATAAGCGTAAAATGAGCAAACTTGATGTAAAGGTACAGTGGCCTAATACTAACGGCAAGCGCTTTCTGAAAACCAGGTGAAAAATGTTCAACAGTGCTTAAGCACATGCCAGCTTGTTTGATTTGTTTACAAGAGGTAGCATTAGCAAAGCGCTGAGCGAAATGAAGCGAAGGCTTAGGTAGTTCCTGCTCGAACGAAAAGCTTTGGCTCTGTCTTAAGAGCATAGACTATACTCCGGCAGAGACTAAAATCCAGCTGACTATAGTAGCCATAAGTTTACAGTTAACGTCAGTCGTAACCACTGTTTCTAATGCGTTTATGCAGGTCTTCCATGCATGTATAATTATACCCAATGTCTTTCCTCAACGCGCTGGATTCCTTAGGTCCGTTGCTCCTCAAGATGTTCTATGCTTGTTCCTTGTTCCTGTCAGTCGAATACGTCCCAGATGTTATGTCAGAGACATTCAGTGTTATAAACAGGTTCCTCCGGATGACCTTTAAGGGTGACCTCCAGAGGTTGATCGGTTTGTTCTCGCTATAGCTTTCCAATTGCCTCCACTTCTCCTGCATGGGACATGCCATCACTTCGTTTGTGTTTTGCCAAGGGTCTGTTTTCCTTGTGAGCAGTTGTGTTGTGGTGGTGGAAAACAAATTTTCAGATATTACATTTCCTGCGTTAACGAAACTCGTCCATCATTTATGCCTAGGCCTGTTATTCCATTGTCTGCGAACTCTAAACTTATTGTTTTATACTCGTATAGTTATATACAGCGTTTGATCTGAAAATTCACTCCCGTTGTTTCGCTTGCCGGTTATTTTCTATGCAATTTATTTTGTATTTTCAATATAAGTCACGCGGTGTCAGCTGGGCAATGTGGGCATCACGCTTTCATATTATACGAGCGT
>OX457037.1:37386095-37416095 GCA_949752735.1 Lumbricus terrestris | reverse complement strand
CCCGTAGTCAGCCCGAAAGCCCGTCCTGTGTGAGAGCAACAGCATACAGGCCTAATTATTAGGCCTATGGTTGAGAACCTAGCTGTAGAAAGCACATACACGAGGAAGATACATGTAGGCTAGATGTTACATATCTATCTGTAATTGTACGCGCTTTTTATCTAACTCCGCAACTGGTTGTTCTCTGCCAGTGCCAGTGCCAATCCCAAGCCTGGATAAACGAGGAGGGCAACACTACTCATCTTTGATATGGTAGTGTCGTTAAACATGTAACAAGCCAGTTTTCTATAATTATAGCGATCGCATGGCCTCAACGTTGCTCATTTTCCAATTCGAGTCTTCACCACCATCGCTCGTCCGTTTCAATGGGCGCCACGCCGCTGAAGGTCCCCTATGTAAGGACCGTGCTAACGCGATAGATATATCCACCAAATAATCGAGCCTCGGTAGATGAACTGCAAACCGCACACCCCTTACACAGATGAGTATGTGATGCAGTCTATTATACGTCTAACCAATTTAGCTAAGTTGTCATTATAAAAGACAATAGACTCTATTAGTCTTTTTACATGTCAGAGCTTGTTACGCGCCGTGTGTCCTACTACTATAATATTATTTGCGCGATGTAATTATATTATATATTATATTTAGATATATAAATTATATACATTTAGGACAAAAATTGTGGAATCCGAGACCAGTTATTTTGGTGCCTGCAGCCGAAGAACAATCGCAATGCTATCTAGTTTCTTGGCGTCGGACTGACGGACAGTCAATTGGTTCTGCCATATATATAGTGTAAGGAACATCGGCCTCCAGGAAGATGCATGTGCCAGATTTCATCACTGATAGCATGCATGTATGTTGACATTGTTGACGTGTATGAAAATGCATTGAACGCCCAAAGGCCAGTATATAGTATCCGCAAACAAAACCAGGTTGGATCCTATCAGCTGGAACGAAGATGTTTTTGATGTAGCAGATGAAGATGATTAAATATGCCGCCAGATGCAAGTCCGAATGCGCTGTGAGATGCCAACAAAGCGCGGCGGTGTAGTGGTGGGTTCGGTGTCTTGGACCCAAAGGGTTCCAGGTTCGAATCCAGCTCAAGCCGTGTCGCGTAGGGACCTTGAGCAAGTCCACCACTCGCAATAATTGCTATGGCGCTTCGGCGTGAAAATCAGATGCAGTGTCCGCGCTGCATAGTCGGAAGTCTCGTGTAGCCTAATACAGGAACAGGTCATGCACGCAGAACAATAATAGTATAAAGGATAGATGGTGAAGGATTGCAATATTAAGCATGAATTGCGTCGTGAAAGATGCGATAAGTGAGTATACGGGTCGATGATTAAGCAGCCTTGCACTCGTCTTCAATACATTGGGTCATATTTCATAGCTCAGTTGAGCAGTAAGAAATTGGATGGCTACATTAGGTATACGTGCTAACGAATTGAGTGTAAGCTTATAGTGAGGAATACTTAGGCCTATTGGTAATATATACATGGATGGTTGCAACGTGTGATTGTAAGCGTAGAATTAGAAGATTTAGGTAACAATGGATTGACTGACAAAGGATTGTGGCACAATGGTTTGCGAAACAGTGGGTTAAATTGCAATATATTGCGTAGCAGCGTATTTGGTATACCATTGTACTATAGAGAGTAATGGATTTGATTTTGTTGGATAGTACAGATCAGTGCAAGAAACACAGAATAGTTAACCACAAGATAGTCAGAGAGAGGCGATAGTAATGAACAGGGTCAGGTTGCCTTAAGGGAATAAAAAATTTCCTTAGCGCAGGACAAGCGTCTATAGAAGAGCAATGAACTGTGAAAAAGTCGTACAAGTGCGCTAGAGATTACCCCGGTGGAAGCGCCATGTCGTCTGTGGGCTCAGAGCATCAATCAAACAATCAATCAATCAGTCAGTCAGTCGGTCAATGAATCAGTCAATTTATTTACTGATCCCATAAAGGAGTAGACAGAAAATGGTACTGTATACGCAATGAATAAAAGCAGTGATTAATTGTAATCAAGTTACTGCGATGATAAACAATAATTACGGTAGACTACTGCGTATGTTAGGAAGCAATTGGGTAAACCCGACGAGAACGATCCCGCAAGATGGGGCCCATTTACAAACATATTCACCACTATAAAATTGCAACAATTTAAAAAAGCAGATCAATGGCGATAGATTGGGAAACATGAAAACATAGTTGCATCAGGATACCTTCCTTCTGTGACTTCTGTCTAAACTGAAAATAATTTTTTTTTTAAATAAACCTTGATCACTGAGGAAGTTTATTTGATTTTTGTGTGTGTGATGAATTCTTAGGGTTGACAGACATGTCTGACAAACTCAAGTCTTGATGCATATCGATCAGGCGCAAAATATTATGCGTCCAATCAAGAGAGTCTTTTCTCTCTTTACCCTACAAATTATGACTGCATAATAGCATACACAGCGTCAAAACACTGCATGATGTGATACGAATGACCACAGTAGCCCCTCGTGTTATACGCGGCATATACATGGTGGGGCTTGCTTTTCGAGGCAGAAGGAACGTGTTAGTATGCAGACGGTGATTGTCCGCCTGATTCGATAGCATTATCTTCCTGAAGACAACCCTGTATAGTGTATACCTTCAAGCAATTAGGTATAACGGCGAATGGGGAGACTCTTTGCCGCTGTCCTGCTTGATAAAGGCATGCATGTGTTGAATGGAATCCTCTGCTATATACTGAGGCCACAGTGCCCCTCATTTCGCAATCGAGTTATCTCTAAGACCGGCAAACTAACGAAGAAAACGTTTTGACAAGAATATTTTATCTCATTGAAACGTCATGTCATGCTTATATTGCACCAAAGTGCAATACAAGCACTTTGTTTATAATAAGAATAGGCTCTTACTTATTATTTTCAGGCGTTGAACCGATAAGTGGCACGAAGATTTGTGGTTATGGTTATAATAGTAATAATGCTAAGGCTGCAGGCGAGATAGTTTATTACGCCATTATTATTATTATTATTATTATTATTATTATTATTATTATTATTATTATTATTATTATTATTATCATCATCATCATCATCATCATCATCATCATCATCATCATCATCATCATCATCATCATCATCATCATCATCATCATCATCATCATCATCATCATCATCATCAAAATTTATTAGAAAGTAGCCTACTGAGTACTAGCTAACTAAGTGTTCCAACTGGATTTATATGGTAGAAGTGGATTGGCCAACGAATGTAGGCATCAGAGACATCCATGACGAGGCAGGTGAATCTAGATGAACTGTGAGTGGAACGTGCGTGTGTTCTCGGCGAAAATAAAGAACCGGAAGTGCGGAAATTCGTAGTGTAGCTTATCACGCGACCGGATGTTGTCGGACACTAAAGAATTTATATAGCGCTGCGCTATACACAGATCTTTTGAAGTGCCGTCTACCGGTTCTAATGGAAAGCGTGGCGTCGCTTGCTTTGTTTGACGCTTTGCTTACACAGACAGGATCGTTGCATGGCTGCTTGTAATTCAAATTAGATTCAGTTTTCCCGGTTTGCATTTTGTCTTCATCGTTTCAAGCAGCGCCGCGTGCATGCCATTGAAAAGGTGTTTTCTATCGCTCAGGCTGCTGTTTTGGCATACCGTAAAAGGTTAAAGATATTTCATCATGGCTTGATTCGTGTTTTCAATAGCTAGCTTCGTGGCAGTCCGTGCAGACCTGACCGGTGTCGCCCTCAATTTTATGAAGTTGGAGGAGCAAAATTGGAACCATAGTTGGTCTTTTGTTGGTCTTCCATGCGACGTAAAATAGGCATTACAGATGCTTGAGGTCTGGCCCGTGTGGGGAGAAAACACAGAAGCTGGATATCGTTCGTTTTTTGCCTTATTTCCCTATATTTTTTTTTACGTGACATGACAGCGTTGTGCTTAAAAAAAGCAAAAGTTCTAAATTTCCCAGAGTGCCACTAATAGACTTCCGTGAAAAACTTCCATCCAAACGTGTCGTCGATTTTACGATTTTAAATAAAATAAACCTAAATTTATTTCACTTCTTCTCGTTACTGAACAAACACTCCATTTAAAAAAATTGCATTCAATAATTTTAAATTCTTCAACGTTTTAAAGCTTAGTTCGCTTTTGATAGCCTAGGTCGTTTTGGCTACTGATTACTATAGCCAACATGAGCTCGGCCCTTATAATCGCTCCATTTAAAAACAAAACTTTCCTCCTATTGCCTGCCTGCTAAATAGCCTATTATATAGGTCCATTGAAATTTACGCTTCCACTATAGCCTAGATCTATATGGATCTTGCTAATTGGTTTGAGCGATCGCCTTGCAGCGCCGAACATACAGGTTTGCTTCCCTCCTCAAAACACTAAATTCTGCTAACAGGTGTAGGCCATTGTGCCGTTTCATTTGACGAGTTCCGAGTTCGACTCCCAAAAAGGATAGACGTGCTTTGTAGGTTGCTATCAGCGCCCTTATAGGCTACTGCATGCTGTCTGTTATGTTCTGTTAGTAGTTTAAAATGATGTTAAGATTGTTTCATGCAATCATATAGATCATTCGCAGATTGATCTACTGCGAATGTCAGAATGAATTCAATAAAGAACAAAATTATTTTTATCCATTATTATTATCATAATAAAGTGCATGTTCAAGATGGTTGGTGAAACATAGAAGCGCTGAGTATATATTATCACACCGTAGACAGAAGTAATCCCATACGCCTGAAGGAATTCTAGGCCACCCAAAACTATCATATACATGTATACGCCTGATAAGATCAAGTCAAGAGTTTCTGCTAGATTTTTAGACAGAATAAGATTAAACTTTCCAGGCTGCATGGTATGGATGATCGATGCAACTGGTGCATTTGAGGGATTGAGGCAGAGTTTGTTTTGTTTGTTTGTTTGTATATGCACTTGTTATAGCGCCCCTTCAAGCTCTCTCTACTCAGAGGCGCTCCCGAATGCAGAGCGGACACTGCATCGGAGTTTCACGCCGAAGCGCTGAGCAATTGTGAGCGAAGAACTTGCCCAAGGTCCTTACGCGGCGAGGTGGATTCGAACCTCGAACCTTCCGGCTTCAAGGCAACGACGCCACCACGACACCACCGCGCCCCACAAGAGTATATATAGATATATATATAGACTATAGGTATAGACTCATGAAACCTCGGATGAGGATAACTGTACGACGCGCCGGGAGTTTGAAAAGGTCACTCGAATGTTTATTTATCTATTAAGTGCTTCTTCAGCAGCAGGTCGATTTCTATAGTTAGTCTATAGTTACGTAAATCTGAGATTCCGGGCTTTTATACAGAGTACTTTTGTAAGAGCCTCTCAAAAGCATCTTGTGTATGTATACATGGCTGTCTAAGAGATTTAAATATGTCTTAACAAACGATTGGAATTTGTCTGGATCCAAGTTAACCGGAAGAGTGCGAATGATCAGAGCAGGGCTGTTCCAAATACAGTATAATAGCACGCAGTGTTCTCTTGCTGGTGTATGAAAATTGAAAAACAAGGTGCCTGCAGACCAGACCAGACCATGCAGTTAACGTCCCGACTTGGGACCATCCGAACAGACAAACAGTTGTGTAAACGTCGAGGCAGAACCGACAGGCGAGGTCCAACCAAGGAGCAAGATGCTGTTGAATTCGAATCTTTCCCCAATAGAAATATTGAGTGCATATGGGCGTAATAGGAAGATTTTGCTCCCAATACAAATTGCAGTTGTGCACCAAATGTATTTTTTGGTGGTTGTGGGAAAGTTTAACGAGGGAGCGAAAAGCAACCGATTGCGTCAACCTCAGTACTCGCTCTCGCGATTCGATTAGGGTATGGGGCGCGGGTCCAGCAGCCCCCAACACTTCTCGGACATTTGGCATGACATGGAGCATGTTATTGGCGCTTTGGCATAAAGGTTTTACCCCTGCTGTAGCAGCTGAACGCTCATTTCAAAGCAAGTCTGAGACTAAAACTTTCAATGGTTTATATAGAATTATATTTCTACTTAGGTCCTAAATGACTAAATGCTTTAGTTTATCTTGACCAGTTTGGATATGAATCATGATGCGAAAAAGCAAAATCATCCTTTGCTGAACCTGAGATGATAGCCCCGCTCCTAATTAAATTTTATATGATTGAAATCTGATTATAAGTCTTGAAATAACAATCGCTATCTCGCTATCATCTTTGTTCGTGTCCAAAATAATTAATTAGCCTACCGCAGTGGTTTTCAACCTTTTTCTAGTGGCGGAACCTTTCTCAAAGGACTACTTGCTCGCGGAACCCTGCGCGTTTCACTCGTCTAGTATTTCAAGAAATACACAACCTACAGTTGTATCTTGTAAAATTATGTAATATTCAGATTGAATGTACTTTTTGCACTGGTACAGTCAATAGTATCACATTACAAACAGATCTGGTCTACTTGCCCACTTGCTTTAGAATTATGGAAGTGTAGGCCCAGTGCATAAAACTCTGCCAGAGAACAGATGCATTTCTGCTCTATTTCGCCAACAACTATCCACCCATCTGACAGATGGATAGAATATTGAAAAATAAATATGCTCTCTTCTGGATCAGTACGTGTTATGGACAAGTTGTGCTAATTAACGTATCCTATTTAATATTTACTGCGAAATTTGTGCCTGGGTTAGGCCTAAGTCTTGGACACATCTTAGAGAGACAAATAGGGAGACGCAAAATGATTCATCTTCAACATAAAATAATCGTTTGCATGGGCTCAACCGTCATGAGTAGCCTAGATAGTGGGCAGAGAGACTTGAGCTCCTTTGGGGAGTTTCAGCTTGATTTGCTGGTTACTTCCCCGTACCTGAAAAGTGCTTCTTTCACAATAATCACACATCTGATTCTTGTTTCACACATCCAATTTATTTTCCGAAAAGCAAATAGAGAGTATATGGCCCAGGCTTGTAATATTCGGCAAATAGCTTTAATTAAGCTTAAGGTTAAGACTTAGCCTTTACTTTTGCAAAAAATCGAATATCCGCGACCTCTGGATGAAATATTTAACCACCAGCTTTTCAAAAATAAACTGAACAAAAGGAGAATAAACGAAACAAGTCGTTGGCCTATATTGCTCAGCACATTCTTTTAAATCAGAACAGATCTCGAGCGTCCAAATAGTTTAAAACCAATGACGAAAATGCTTTGTTGTCCGTCTGGACAGCTGAAAAACGTGGGCAATATATATAAGCCTAAGGATTCCCATTGGATGCACATTGCTTCCAAACAACAAGTAGGGTAATGAGCGACATTGCCTATTATAGAAAACAATAATAGGCATACATTCACGCAGAACTAATAATGTTATTCGAAGCAAGAATAGGCGAAAACTGAGAAAGAATCTTCTCAGTATTGATACTTAGCCTATGTGTTTTCAGTTGGTGCCATAAAAATTTCTATCAAACTGCCGCGGAACCCCTGGCCGGCGCCCGCGGAACCCTTGGGTTCCGCGGAACCCCGGTTGAAAATCACTGGCCTACCGTCTTTATTGTCTTGTATATTTTATGCAATGCATGCACACTCATCATGCAAAAGTTTGTTGAATGGTAGTCACTGGTTGCTCAAGGCGCCCTTATAGCAGCATGGCTCATGATGGCTGTGCTATGGCGCCATATAAATTGTCGTCATTACATTCAATGTGTGCAAATTGAGTGTACATGTAGACCTAGTATACTTCATTACTTCAGCATAAGTAGGCCCTATGTTCTCAAATTAAGTGCATGTAGTACTTCAGGGTTAGTGATGTGCAAATTGCGTATGCATTACGTTTAGCATGTGCCCTTATGCAAATTGACGATTTAATAAGTACCGATAGGCTATCAATGCCATGACGAATACGTTATTTACTGCGGCACTGAGACTTTTAAAACACGTGACCGGCTCCAACGAATTGCAGCAACGGATCCATAAATTTTCTCCACGTCGCGATCAATTTTTCGCTTCGAGCGAGCAAAGTTTTTTTAGTTTTCGCTGAAATCTTGAGACTCGATCAGTGTCTACGCTTCCCTCCACGTAGTCGCGAAATGGGACCCCTACGTCCTCGCATCACGCTCTGATCGAGTTTGTGCGTTCTACAAGATAGCGAACCGAGAGGCCATTAGAAGTGAGCAGAGGTCTGGGTGGAGGCGATGTAGTGCCATCTATTGTGCCGTTAAACCGCATCAGGAAGGTGATGGGGGTCCCATTACCCCCGACGTTTGCCAGCCGATAAGCTTATTTAGGAGTGTGGATGGGGGAAGGACAGAGGAGCCATGAGAGCAATGGAAAGGAACCGAGGAAGAATAAGAAGTAGAGATAAACTTTCGCTCGTATGTGATGATCCGGTGCCATCGGTTAGCGGTTTCAGCAAAAAAGACGCTCATTAGCATAGAGGAAGAAAACATTAAGACAGACGCACACATACCGATAGAAAGCCGTATACGAACACGGAGACAGACAACAAAGATGCAAAAAAATACGAAGAGCATGACGGAGAGACAGGATAATGAATTCAAACATGAAAGATAACCTAAGGCTTTCGTCCGAACTGTTCGAGTGAGGCTACAGAAATTTTACAGTCATAAATTATACGGATTCAGTTGGGCGTGTTCGATTTGAAGGATAATTAATTTGATGACGACCAGATACATGTACATGTATACATGTATATTGTATTGTTGGTCATTTCAAACATATCTTACGTGTGCACACAATGTGCTGTTTTCTTAAAATTGTATGAGAGATTACTCATGCTATTCAAAGTTTATTTTTTCTCTTTCTTTTGAAGAGTTTTTTTCTTTCATGTGTTTTTTCCTGTTGTGATTGCTTCTGTTCCTATAAATTGTCTTTTGTTTCTTGTTTCATATTTAGGCTAAGTAAATTTGATGCATTCTAATGTTTCCTACAGGTTTACTACTCACTGTTCATTGTCTTATTGTACTTCTCAGTAAAGTATTTAGGCCCCCTACCTAGCGGGACTTGTCTCTTTTGGTGTGCCTATTGCTCCCACTTTGTTATTCTGCCTACTCTTTATGTGAATTTTGTTTAATTCTGATTATGTTTACTTAGTTACATGTATGTATGATTGTAATGGGATCAATAAAAAAGTCTATGTCTGTCTATGTCAGCGGTTCCCAACCCGTGGCCCGCGGGCCAAAAGTGGCCCGCCAGGCCTCAGAAAATGGCTCTCATCTCTCAAAGAATTATCAAAAATATATGAAAAAAATAACAATTTGGACATGATAGAGCACATTATTATTTTCTATAACAAATTATTTTATGTAAATGTCGATAAATAACATCAAACATTATATTTTGAATCAATTATAGGCCTAACAATTTTATATGCTTTTAGTTAATACGATTTTAACCTTGTGACCCCCTAATGTCCTTCAACTAGGAAAAAGTGGCCCTCGTGTCCTCCAACTTGGAAGAAGTGGCCCTTATGTCAAAAAAGGTTGGGAACCACTGGTCTATGTCATGTATGAAGACCGCTAATGATCCACAATAGATCACAGTTTCAGAAGACATCCCGTCGCTCGGCTTCAAACCAAAGACACAGCGATGAAAAGCCCCGGTCTTTATCACGGAGGCAAAAATTGGCCATGCATGACATTGCAGGTGCACGGTCCTGTCAACCTACATTAGCCTTTTCGATTGTGGGTGCCACCATCTGGAATGGCCTCCCATTAGCCCCGTGATCGATGCCTATAGGCTAAACTCCTCTGTTCTTTTCTAAGTCGCTCAAATCCTACTTTTTTAGCTGTGCATGGCTTGGCTGGGAGTGCCTCGAGCAGGCGAAACTCCTCTGGGTTTTTTCTAAGTCGCTCGAATCCTACTTTTTAGCGGTGGCTTGGCTGGGAGTGCCTCTGACCAGATCTCTCTTGAAGAGGCGCTATATAAATTCTTGTAATGAATGCATATTTCGCGCTTCGCAAACCAAAGTCTCGTTTGAACGGTCGTGTCTTCCATCTGCTTCCAGAAGTCTTGGCATATATTATACGCTCATCACTTCCACTGGGAAAAAGTCCGGAGAATAATTGTTCGGCTGCAATGTGATTAATGAGGTCGAAGATGCGATTCCAGTGCAAGAAGATCTTCCTTCCTCCTCTTCCTCCAGCTCCATTCCTCCAGGACGTCATCCATTTTTACTTCCCTTAACCGCCAGAGAATTCGCAATCGCTTTAGGGATGGATTGATTGCCAGCGACAGCAGCAGCGTTATCTATGGTTATTTACGACTCGGTGGAGGTCATTCTTGGACGAGAGTCTATTGCTTCAAATGAGTGGTTGGTTGGATGAATGTGGGACCTTGTGGGTGCATTTCGGACAATTTCTCTAGCGCCACTCGATCAGTTCGGACGAAAGCCTTAGGTTATCTGGCACGGTAATGCAATAGATTATCGTTGATTCCACGCTGTACCATTTATGTAGCCCGCGTAGAAAAGCAACTGCATGCAGTCGGACATGACATTGATACATTAATGATGACAGAATGATGCTGGCGTGGCTTTCTACAATTGATTGATTACGGTCAAGGCAAGTCAGACATACCACGGCGATACAGTGTGAGACAAGGCGATTTTTCTTAAATGCACCATTCCACCTGTTTAGCGACTTCTATGACGCTAGAGTGTTCTGAAACCGATATAGTGACAGTGTCGCGTACTTGAATTATATTATAACTCAGGTTTTTTTTACTGTTCCCTGTTTGAAATGTTTAGGCAATTATCTCTCTTCAATTTCTCATATTTAAGACAACGGTTATTTAAGACGTTTTGGCAGCAAAACTAAAATGTGTTAACTGAAGGTCGGATCACGGGTTTGCTTTGTAGACCTAGATCTATTCCGCGTATTGTTGACACCCATGGTTTTGAAAAGACAGGATTAAATATATGGACACCATAGAACAATAGATCTATTCACACGTGATGACTCACGCAATGATTAGCAAAATAATATAGAATCTACATAATGTTATTGGTGATTGGTATTACTGTGCGATGCTATTAGCGAAACTTTATGTTCTTTTGGGTTTGTCCATTGATAGCATTGGACATGGCTGTCTAAACTATGCTCTTGTATTCTAACGACTAAAAAGGTATCGTATATGAAAATTGGGTATATCGTATATAATAATTGGGTAGGACATTTGCTGCGAGGAAACTCACTCCAGAAAGAAAAAATTGAAGGAAGATTGGAGGGGGAAAGGTGCAGAGGAAGACCTAGACAAAATCTGCTGGACGGGATGATGGAGGAGGGATACAGAGAACTTAAAGACATGGCACAATAGCGGGAAAGATGGAGACATTGGACGTTTGGACCTGCCACTTGGCAGAGAACAAGAAGAAGAATATAAATATTATTGATTGATTGACTGACATGCTGATTGATTGATTGATTGATTGATTGATTTATTGATAATGACTGCGGCAAAGATTACAAGTACAATAGTTGGTCTCTTTGAATGCTTTCTGCTGTTAGTCTTGTGTTTGGCAGCTGCAGCAGACAAGAACGGCGCAATTTTAAATTTACCGCAGCAGTCAGCAGCGTACATGCCAAAAGATTCTGCCTATTAGCCACACGTGTGGCTCATTAGAAAAGTTGCCGTGGTTCCGACATAAATGCCACTCCTCTGAGCGTACGAGAAGAAAAAAGAAGACGGAATGGAAGACGAAAGGCAGATGTAGGAGGAGAAGGAGAAGGAGGAGCAGGAGGACGAGGACGAGGAGGAGTAAGAGGAGGAAGAGGAAGAGTAGGGGAGGAGAAGTATGAGGATGATGGTAAAGATAGGATGAAAAAGGAAGAGGAGCATGAAAAGAAAAAGTAGGAACAGGAGAAAGAGAAGGAAGAGGAGGAACCGAACAATGATGTGGAGAGAAAACAGTAGGTGAGAAAAAACAAAAGGAAAAGAAGACGAAATTAGGAGTAATAAAAACAAAATGACGAGTAGGGAGAAGGAGAGAAGAAAAAGGAGGAGAAGAAGTGAATCGAAAGAAACAACAGACCATGTCAAACTGATTGGCACAAATGGAATACCTCTGGCATAATTGTTATGCTGACGTGTTTGGAAACCAGACTTTCCGCCGATTTCCATCATTCCACGACTCTGCCGCATGCCAATCGAGGATGCTTATTTATATCGGACATTCGTCACGCCATACACCAATTTATATATTAAGCCCATGTATAATGTATATACATAATTACATATGCATATGTATGTGGATGTGTATGTGTATATATATGCGCGGTGGTGTAGTGTGTATGTTCGTTGCCTTGCAGTCGGAAGGTCGCAGGTTCGAATCCACCTCAAGTCGCCGCGTAGGGACCTTGGACAAGTCCTTCACTCGCAATTGCTCAGCCCTTCGGCGTGAAACTCCAATTCAGTGTCCGCGCTGTAGTCGGGAGCGCTTCTGAGTAGTAAACTTGAAGGGGCGCTATGACAAGTGCACATGCAAACAAACATAATAATTATGTGCATGGATGTACATGTATGTACATGTCTGCATAAAATTAATGTGTATGTGCGTGCTTAGTCACGTGTGCGTGTTGGTGTATAGGTGTGTGTTGTTACCGAAGTGTACAATGTACATGCAGGTATACATAGAATAATTATGATATACCATATTTTTGAATGAATTGTGCTTTGACTTACATAAATAAATAAAAAATAAACAACATAAAACAAAGTAAGTAAATAGATAGGCAAATAAATAAAACAAATAAAAATAGTTAATTAGATGAAAATGGCTGATTAAATCGCAATAGATTATTAAATCAGAATATTTAATTGCCTGTTTTGCATGTACACTGAGCCGTATGCATCGACTGAGCTTTTAACGATTTGGGAATAATGACTCCCTGTCCAATTATGGAGAAAAAAAATAATATCCGAGTTAATAATAGGCTTCGCGGTTACGCCCTGGTGGTCATGCATTCAATGTTTCTTTTAAGCTTCTCTATTATCTAAAGAAATAACAATTGAGCAAGTATTACAAAGCGGTTGCAGCCAGATATATAGACTTAAAGGAATAGAAAGATATTTTCTTATTCTGAGAACCGCATAGAAAAGGTAATGACAGGTCTTTTAGTGAAAATGCAATGTCTTTTAGTGCATGAACTGCAGGCAATGTCTTTTAGCGAAAAAGCAATGCGGGGATAAATTATCTGTGCAAAATGTACAAAGTATGCTATGTAGGCCTATACTATATTGCATACAGTATACATAGTTTGGAAGCCTCGTATAGGTTACATTATAATTTATTGGACGAATAAAATTAATGAGTGCAGTATCTAGCTATTGTAATATAAGACTAATGTGCAGAACACGGAATACTGCTGCTGTCAGCAACATGACCTGTATATATACCTGGACGACAGAAATCTAATTATATCCGGCGTCTCTGCGAAACAAAAGGACAGATATATGACAACTGAAAAATACACGCGAATCAAACAGGTACACGTTGCTGTATACATGTACATGTACACTGTACAGCAAACGAACACTACTGTGACGAGAATCGCCTCATAGGCATAAATTGTCTCGTAATTGGTCACAGTCGCGGTGACAATCGATCTGACGCCTATACGTATTTCTATCCCAGGGACTGTCTAATTAAGAAATAGGAACTGAATCAAAAGTATTTGTTATCTCTCTGTGTGTGTGTGTGTGTGTGTGTGTGTGTGTGTGTGTGTGTGTGTGTGTGTGTGTGTGTGTGTGTGTGGGTGTGTGTGTGTGTGTGTGTGGGTGTGTGTGGGTGTGTGTGTGTTTAATGTTTATGTACGCCATCATAGTTGTAAAAAAGTTTTATTTCGTTTTTTATTCTCTCCCAAAAACATCGTTTTTCTTTTTTCTTTTTCGCATCGTTTTTTATCGTTTTTTATTTTTGTGTAACTTTATTTATCTATTTACTGTCTATTATTATTTTCCTTAATTTAATTTTTATCTGATATTTCATACGTTATCACCGTACTCTCAAGCATAGTTGTAAAAAAGGAGTTTTTTCGTTTTTTATTCTCTCCCAAAAAACGTCTTTTTTCGGTTTTTTTCTCATCGTTTTTTATTTTTTAGGTAACTTTTGTTTATCTATTTACTGTCTATTATCATTTTCCTTAATTTAATTTTTGTCTGATATTCCATACGTTTTTACCGTAATCTCAAGGATTCAGCTAACTGTTAGAGTGTCATTGTGTAATAATTCATTGTTTAAGTCATCATTTGAGAAATACATGTAGTAGGTCCCTACAAGAAATGAAATTTATAAAAGTTATTTTTTATATAAAATTCGTGGGCCTATAATTAATATTTATGAGTAACAATTTTAATTACAAATGTACCATATAATAATTTGGTAGGCCTACACATCTATGGTCTTTGCTTCTGATTAGATTTTAATTGCGTCAAGTCAATCAGCATGAACTTATGTGGACTTACGCTTACAGTTTAAATTTGAAAAGATTTCAATACTTTTAACTTTTTCTGAATTTCATATTAAACCAAAATTATAAGAAAAAATAACTGTGGTAGATTAATGTTTAAGCTTATACTTATACAGTTACCGTATACCAATTAATTTTGGCCTAATAATAAAGTTGTGTTATTTGCAGATTAAGATAAAACTGCAAAAGCAAGTTTTTAAGCTTAAAATTAAGTTTCAGATGTAAACAAGGGCAAATTATTTTCCGTTTCCGTTTTTAATCGTTTTTTGTCGTTTTTTATTTTTTAGAAAAAACGACGTTTTCCCCGTTTTTTATTTTATTGTCATCGTGTTTTACATCTATGTTCTCAAGAATTCATCTAACCATAGTGTCGTTATGTAATTGTTTGAGTCATCATTTGAGAAATACATGCAGTACGTCCCTACAAGAAATGAAATTTGTAAGAGTTATTTTGATATAACATTCTCGAGCCTATAATTATATTTATAAGTAACAATTTTAAGTACAAATGTGCAATATGTAATTTAGTACAAACCTATGGTCTTTGCTTCTGATTAGATTTTTTAATGCCTTATGTCGATCAGCATGAACTTATGTTTACAATTTAAATTTTAAAAGATTTCAATACCTTTACTTTTCTGAATTTCTTATTTAACCAAAATTATAAGAAACAATAACTATGGTAAGTTAATGTTACTTATACCAATTAATTTTGGCCTAGTAATAAAGCGGTGTTATTTGCAGATTAAGATAGAATTGCATATAAGCAAGGTTTTTAAGCTTACAATGAAGTTTCAGATGTAACAAAGGCAAATTATTTTCCGTTTCCATTGTTTGTTGTTTTTGTCATTTTTTCGCTTTCGAAAAAACCACGTTTTTCCGTTTTTATTTTATTTTCATCGTTTTTTTCATCTATGTACGCCATAATAATTATAATATCTGCTGTCGCCAGAAGAGAGCTAATAAAATCTAATATTATCTGTATGCATGTATGTATGTATGTGTGCATGCATATATGTATGTATGTATGTATGTATGTATGTATGTATGTATGTATGTATGTATGTATGTATGTATGTATGTACAGGGTGGGTCAATAAAAAAAGTACCACCGGAGAAAATGCGATATCTTCGCAACCGATTGAACTTTTTCTGTGAAAATTTTACAATTTGCAGGGGAATGAATTTCCAACAATCCCTGAGAGTTTCATTTGAAACTTTTCATATTTGCAAAAGTTACAGCTGTTTAAACTTTCAATTTCGTTTTCTCAATTATCCGGAGAATCATGCTCCTATACATGTGATTTCATTAAGATTTTTTGCAAAGTACAACACACAAATTGATGATGATGTCATGCGACTTCAGTATGAGCTGTAAAGAAGCTGTTTATGAAGCAAACTGTTAGTATTTGGTGATATTTATATATTAAGGTATCAATTCGTGAATCCATTACTGAACGTCATGGGCAAAGCTTCTGTGGAAGATAAAGTGGGAACTCGGACGTTGCGTAAACCATAGATGTAAAAAACGTTTTTTTCCGTTTTTTATTCTCTCCCAAAAAACGTCGTTTTTTTCGTTTTTTATTTTCTCCATCGTTTTTTATCGTTTTTTATTTTTTCCTTAACTTTATTTATTCATTTACTTTCTGTTATAATTTTCCTTAATTTTAATTTTTTTCTGATATTCCTTATGTTTTCCGCCAACTCTCAAGGAGTCAGCTAACTAAAGTCATTATTTCATCGTTTAACATCATCATTTAAGAGATAGACTGCGTGTAGTAGGTTCCTAATGAATGTTTTCAAGGTTAAAATGCGGTTTCAGATGTAGCAAAGTGAAATTATTTACCGTTTCCGTTTTTTATCGTTTTTTTGTCGTTTTTTATTTTTTCGAAAAAAACGACGTTTTTTACCGTTTTTTATTCCGTTTTCATCGTTTTTTACATCTATGGCGTAAACAGAGACTGGGACATCACGTAATCATAGCACAAATAGCACAATACCCAGTGAAAAGTGAAGCCTGAGCACATTGAAGGCTATTTGTAAACGTCTTTATGTAACGAAGATCAGATGTTGGAAGAGAGGCAGGAAGTGGTCGTTTGGTCTGACGGGAAAAAAGCGCGATGTTCACGAAAGTCGCTTGGTAATCGAAAGGATCAAGTTTGCAAAGCACATCATCCATGGTTTCGACATCAGATATGCTGACATGTGTTGCGGTTGCAAGAAAAGACTGCATTTAATCCCATTCAGTAGGTTAGATGTCAAACTCATCGTTGAACTCTCTTACCCAGACTCATTGAAGACCAGGCATGCTATAGCATCTGGTTTTAATTTCCAGAATGACGGTGCGCCTGCTTGCTCGCACGGCAAGTTGAAGGGATGGCGCTACCTTATTGCCATCAACTGAAGTACGGTCAATGTATTGGTAAAGATGACTAACAAACTCGCCAGACCTTAGCCCTCTTGCTTATCACGTCTGGGGAGTTACATGTATGCTGGAACGCTGCAAGACATTTCGTCCCAAGTTAGAGAACATTTGCTAGCTGAAGGAAGTCTTGCTGCCAATGTGGGATCAGTTGTCGCAGGACCCGATCAACAAGGCCATACTGAGCTTCACAGAAAGAATTCGAGCTCGTGTTAAGGCAGGGAGTGGACACTCTCATTATACCTTACAATAATACTGCAAAACGGAATTCTGAGATCGTACTGAAAAGTGATATCATTTGACATGGAAATCTACAAGTGACGTACATTTTCCGCGGAAATTAGAAAAAAACGAAATTTAAAGTTTAAACAGCTGTAACTTTTGTAAACATGAAAAGTTTCAAATGAAACTTTTAGGGATGGTTGGAAATTCATTCCCCTACAAATTGGGAAATTTTCGCAGAAAAAGTTCAATCGGTTGCGAAGATATCGCATATTCTCCGGTGGTACATTTTTTATTGAGCCACCCTGTATGTATGTATGTATGTATGTATGTATGTATGTATGTATGTATGTATGTGTGTATGTATGTATGTGTGTATGCATATATGTATGTATGTATGTATGTATGTATTAGGGTGGTCGCATCTGCAATGGCAAATTTTCAACTTCAGTTTCATTCTTTCTCCAACCCACCATTTGGTGCCACTTGGTAAAAGACTGTTGTAGCCCCAAAATTATGCCGATTGAAAAATATTTAGGACTAGCACAACGTGTTTGAAGTTTTGGATTTTACGAAAAATCATCGTCTTTTTGAGTTTAAGGATAATTTAGTCACATGTTTTGACTTGTGACTAGTTTTAGCAGAAAGACTACATTCTTTTATTCAGGCACAACTGACAAGTATGCCTAACTTCTACAATAATGGTAATGGTTTATTATATATTTTTATGAACAATTGAACATCACAATGGTATTTGACGCGCGAGTCCCTGAGATGGATGACCATAAACCTATACTAGTAAGCCAACCCATTGCTATGTTCTTTTCGTAGGTCTGATTTCTATCTACAGGAATCCTTTGCTACACTAAAGTCTCTTTATTACATGCTTAACTTTAACACAAATTCTGATATAACACGGACAAGGACCTCAATAATAGTTGAAATACGGAAAAAATTCTGATGACATTTTCGTTTATTGTGGAAATCAGAGCAGAATGACAAAGCGCATCACAGATAAAATTTATCAAGAGCTGCTGTAAAGAAATGAATTAAAATAGTTGTTGAAATTATTGAGATCATAATTTTTTATAGATCTATGAAGTTACTTATTACCACAGAGGAGTCAAAGAGCAGCTTTTAAACAACTTCTAAAGAGAGCATCATAATTGAGTGCCTGGATTTTTATAGATCTATGAAATTACTTAGGCCCTATTACCACACAAGAGGCAAAGAGCAGCTTTTAAACAACTTCTAAAGAGAGCATCATAAATGAGTGCCTGGTGAAGCCTACTCACATCGTCACAATTGCCACAGAAAGTGCTGTCAAGAGTGGACACAAATTACACTGCCCTACCTATTATAAATTTGCATGAAAGGCGATGGTGTCAAACACATAAGCTATGTGCTACTCAAAATCTCTACATCATCCTCAGCAATGGATCCAGCTGAAATTACAGTGGCCACCAACCAGGACATCTAAGACGACCAACCAATCCAAGGGAATAAGTATAGTACCCTCAAGACAACACCCATTGCTACACTCTTGGTGGCAGATGAACACCTTCTTTGGGCAACATGCCAGAGATTTCACTTTGAGTGAAGTGTATCGTGAAAACTACACCATAGCTCAAATCCATTCAAACACCAAATGCAATTTGATTTGTGAGACAGGGTAATAATGCCTCGGGTTGAAAACATACTAGCCTAAATCTGAGATAAAAATTCGCATCTAAAATGGGTTGATACTTTTAATATTACACCAGTTTCTTGTACAAAGTAACCCCATGAACAATGACGGTAGAAAACGAAAGATTTCTGAGAAATCAGACCTCATTAAGAATGTTGGCGATTTTTCAGAATAGATTAATTACGTAGGACACAGATGAAACCACATTTTTTATATTCATCCCTATAATTGTATACTATTACTGTTCCCTTGCTGTAACAGTCTAAAAGCAATAAGCTATTATTATCAATCACGACAACGAAGCAAAACAGGTAGTATTTGTAAAGACATAAGATATGATAGATGTTATCTGTGATGCTGTGTGTTATATAGGTTTTCTTGACTTTGAGGAATTTCTCTTGAAGAGGCGCTATATAAATTGATGATTATGATTACGATAACAGTAGCATCTTTATGTTTAAGTGTGGACCAACTGCAAGTAGTTGATTCAATTCCTGGTTTGAAGATTCCTGGTTGATTACAACCATGTAGCTACTTTTGAGCATTAGAAGACTTGTTATTATAAGGGTAAAACTTTGATGGCGTTGTGCTAGTCCTAAATATTAATATTTTCTCTTACAACTTTTTGTGTGATGTTTCTGGGGAGAATGGAACCAAATGGCGCCTTGGAGAACACTCAATTCAAACTTTCATTTTTAACGACCACCCTAGTATGTATGTATGTATGTATGTATGTATGTATGTATGTATGTATGTATGTATGTATGTATTTATGTATGTATGTCAGCGGTTCTCAACCTTTTTAGTGCGGCGACCCCTTGGTAACATTTCGAAAGTTGTGACGACCCCCAGGGTCCCAACAACAAAAATTATTGAGTTACTTCCTTTAACTGCAGTTTTGTTACCATTGTCCATTGTTATGCATTTACATCCTAGTAATTCGAAAACTGCTTTTGGCAATTGTATGAGGTTTCCTGACTCTTGCGATTCTGAGAGCTACATATTATTCGGTATTTTCAGTTGAAGTTGACTTCCACAGCTGTTGAAACTTTCCAAACCTGTCTCAAGAGTGCCTTCTTGGTGTCATCAGCTTTGTTCTTAAAAATACCAGTCGTGTTTTCCTACATAGTTAAGGATAATTAGTATCTTAATGGCAAATCAGTTTATTTGTCGAGTTTTATTGATTTTTGACATTATTTAAAATGTCAGTAAAAATACGACTATTCATGTGGCAACTACCGGTATTAAACAATAGGCAACTGTGACAATTTTTCTTTTCTTAACACTCATTTCACCTAGCTGTTTTGATTTGGGTGGGTATCAATTTCATAAATTTTAATTGTGTTCTTTATGAATGCACCGAGCAGGGTAGGGTTTTGGAAAGGGGATGTGCTCCTCATCATTCTCAAATTATTTAAAAATATCCACACAGCATTTTAGGCTGTCATTTTAACAAAAAAATATAATTTCAGTGCTGAAAGACATAATTTAAGACTTAAATAAATGCCCCATTGTTTAGTTTTTATTAAATTTTCACATCATAATGGTTGCATTTAAAGCTGTCATCTTAAGAAAGGTAGCTCGTATTTTCAATGCTGATAGTCTTGGTCTACAACTTCAGAGTGTCGACCCCCAATTGCAAAAAAGTTTTTGATCTGCACACTGTAGCCTTACTGTTACATTTTCAGCTGTCATCTTAACAAAATTACTCATGACTTCAGTGCTCATAGACATTGTTTAAGACTACAATAAATATTCGCTGTAGCCATTGATTTTAAAGAAGAATGGTAAGAATGGTAAGAGTGAAATTTACACTTGAAAAGTAAAATGGCAAAATTTAAATTAACTTGCTGCCCCAATCTAACGAATAGCAAGAGTATAAGTAAAAGTTTATTTTGAGTTGCTCTAGCACACTATAGTTGAAATTGCTACTGTATGTTTTATAAATTTTTGAAGGGTCCAGGCGACCCCTGGCAAATCGTCAGGCGACCCCCGTGGGGGTCGCGACCCACAGGTTGAGAACCGCTGATGTATGTATTTATGTATGTATGTATGTATGACATTGTATGTATGTATGTATGTATGTATGTATGTATGTATGTATGTATGCATGCATGTATGTAGGCTATGTATGTATATGGATATATTTATATGACACCTTCCAATAGCCTCACCAAGGCGCTATCTGCATACGAGGAAATATATTGTTCCAGCAAGCAGAACATGCATAGGGCTGTTGCGTCAACGTGCACTATTATAGAGAAGTCAACCAATCTGTGCAGTGAAATTAAGCCTGCGAATGATATATCAATATAGGCCTACTTGTGCTTCTTATAGGGGAGGATGGGGCTAAAAGTCACAGGGTTAGAAGTCACAATGTTGTTTTTAAAGGTTGTAAAAGCGCTATAACAAAACCTTTGCATCTAGCGTATACCTCCAATCGTATCTAATATAGGTAAACACTGCAAAACAACGGCGTCGATCGAATCGATTTTACAGAAAATAATTTGTTTTAAATGCCGTTTTAAAATTTGAAATCCTTCGTCATTAAAACATTGAAAACGATAAAAATATTTTAGTGTCGGTAAATTATTTTGAGTGAAATCAATTCAAATATCTTTCTTAATTCTGTACGACTAGTCACTTGTAGCAATATATCATTACGAACTAGCCTGCACTGCTGTAAATGAACAACCATGGGTACGGGGTTGAAAGTCACAGCCAAAATGGCCTAGCCAGATTCCACTATATCTGAAGCATAAACTGGTAGGCTCAAGACCGTAGCCAGGATTTGATTTCGGGGGGTGTTTCACCAATTTACCTTCTGTTTTTTAACATTTTTTCATTTCGGGGGGTGTTTTCATGGTTTTATTTCATGGTTTTTACATCATGTGCTCGTAAATGCATTATATTATTTTTCACATTCTCCATTTCGGGGGGTGTTCAAACACCCAAAACACCCCCCTAGCTACGGCCTTGGGTAGGCTAACTGGAAACGTGTTCATTGCCATGATGAATATATTTTTGTGGTGCTGCACTCTCTCCCAAACAAAGTCCTTAGCAAAAACGTGCTAATAAAGATGCTCCAAGAAAGATATGGAAGCCTGCCTGTTTCAATGACTGAACTTGGTGGATTGTGAACTACGATTCCTTGTCAGGATGTTGACAACTTCTTATTTCAAACAAAAAACATGTGATTTCAACGTTGTTTGCAACCTATTTGCATATTTCTTCTCAAACAGCTAATCTTACACTATACAGTGGGTCTTATGAAGCAAGTGACTTTTAACCCCTTGTCTGTGACAACTTTCCCCGTGTTGGGGCTAAAAGTCACAGTTTCGGACTACCCAGTAAGAAGTGTTTTTTGGAATAAATCTGTAGAAATACATAAATTTTGAATACGTATAAATGTATAATAGATATTTTGCCATGTCAGTACCAGCCATCTTATTTGATAGTCACTAACACCACTTTGAGAATCATGAGATTTCATCATTTGAGACTTTTAACCCCGCCTTCCCCCTACGAAGGAGGCTCACGGGATTCAAGTCCCAAAAGAGTTCATTAGACAGATATAAGCGTTTTGAAAGTAATGTCGATGAAAAACAGACATATCATACATAACATGGCTTTGCGTTTGGGAGCTGAAACACGTCTTTTGGGGATTGGTCATTTGCTGTAAGCTCTTTATTTAACATAAATCGCAACAGTAATAAAACTCGATAGCTTGCAAGATCAAGGAGACTATATAAACCCTTAATAGCCAGACAAATTATTCTGTTTAGTGCTTACTCGTTTGCATCGGCTGATGATCAAACGTCTGAATTCTATCTATCCTCATCAAAACATGAGCTTACACTTGTTTTCATTGCATCGACAAATTCTGTTTATGCTTGCATATAATTTTAAAGGCGAATGTATCAGAGCACTCAATTATATCGCATACGGTTTCTGAGGAGTTATATGAAGCACCTCTTACATTATGCCTATACTAGCTATTGATCATGTCAACGCCGAGGAAATAAGATGGGATGCAGTACTTAGTAGCTACAGCTTAACGACTCTGTTGATAACAGAGATCATTAGCGACGCCCTCCTCATTCATCCAGGCTTGGGACCGGTACTATCAAAGTGCAAGCAATGGCGCAGTTTCGATGTTATTTGATGAGGTTGATACCCAGATGGAAATATATAGCGCATACTATAGGCATCTCACAATATATAGGCCTAGAGCTGTACCTATATAATTTGCATATATTTATATACATAAATAGGCTATGTATACATACAGATATATACATTATATGCGTGGCACGGTGGGGTAGTGGTGGGCTCGATGTCTTGGAGCCGGAGGGTTTTAGGTTCGAATCCACCTCAAGTCGCCGCGTAGGAACCTTGAACAAGCCTTTCACTTGCAAATGCTCGTGCTCTTCGGTATGAAACTCCGATGCAGTTCCCGCGCTGTAGTCGGGAGCGCCTCTGAGTAGAGTGCTTGAGAATGGGGCGCTATAGCCTATAGCAAAATTGCGATAAATAAATATGACTATCTATGAGATCTTATATAACATGTTCGTTTCAAGACAACAATAAAATGTGTGCTGCGCAGAAAAACGCAACGGGAGTTAGCTGCAGTGAAAGACGTTCTATATAAGAAAATAGTGCAACATATGAGAAGACATCGCGGAGCCTACATGTCTCCACATGCCAAAGAGCGCATACCAAGCTGATTTGACACTGGAAAACATATACTCATTGACGTCTCACGGAGCAGCGTCAGCAATTGAAGCACGTGTCTCCTTAATGGTCTTGAGTAACAATGCAATTCCCAACAGGAAGCCAATGCAGCGCACCTAGCATGTAATTATTCAGTCTTGCGCGGATACGTCGCTATATACGACTCAAGCAGCAATAATTAAGGATGGAGTGTCAGGGCCGGAACTTTGGCGGACATGATTTTTTAAACATTAGAATATGCTTACATGTATTTTAGAAATCAGAACATGCCTGTATCAGAAATTACATGTAGAATTTGCTTAGATATTAGAATATGGCTGTGTTGGAAATTTTAATGATATAAGCGAATAATAGGAATTAGGAAATGCTTATGTTAGAAATTGGATTGTGTCCATTATTTTTGCACTTAGAATATTTATATTAGACATCAGAATCTGCTTATTGGCTTAAAACCAGAATTTCCATATAATTATAATAAATTGTAGCATCCTTCTATTAAAAATTAAAATATGGCTATTTATTAAAATATGGTTATTTATTCATTCATTGATTTATCCATCCGCTCTTATTCATATGAACATTTGTTTTTCTGTGATCTTCAGCTCAATTCATCAACTTCCATCCAATTCATTAACGCATCAATCCGTCATGAAATCAACCATTTATTATCGAAGTCCACGACTGCTGCAGCAGCTATCGCTCCATCACTCCGTCCTCAGTATATCTCAAGCCGGACAAACAGCAACCTATCCGTCCATCCATCTTTCACCCGCGTGGATCGGTCGACCCTGTATGAAGCTCATCCACTTCCATCCGAAATCGGTGTTCATCTATGCACCATTCCTTCATCCATCATACAACCATACTTTTTCCTCTGTACATTCATTCATCCATACATGGGCGGAGAGTCGGAGACCTATGGGGACAAAGGGACGGTCGCCCCCAATGGAGGTGTTGGGGGACGGCCCATGCATTTGCACCCCGTTGAGCGTCACGACTAAAAAAAGGTCATCAACTTTCTTGGCGGCGAAAATAGAAAATTTCGTCGAGATTTCGCCGGATGACTAAAAAAAAGGTCGTCTGAAATTTTGGCCGGCAAAAGTTGGAAATTTTTCGGCGACACTCAGCCATTCGTCCTTCAAAAAATCTCGCGCCTTTCCACCCCCCCCCCTCCCAAGTCTCCGCCCAAGTCTTCGCCCATGCATCCATACATCCATCCATTCATCCCATATCCATTCATTCATTCATTGATTTATTCATCCATTACTCTTCATATCCATTCATTCAATCCATCTCCCATCCATTCAGCTATGCATCCATGCATTTATCCATTCATCCTGCATGTATGCATGCATTCAACCATCCATCCACCCATCCATCCACCCGTCCATCCATCTATCCATCATCCATCCATTAATTCATCCATCCACCCACCCATCTATCCATCCATCCATCCATCCATCCATTCATCTATTCATCCATCCAATGTCCTTCTGTCCATCTGTGTATTTATCTTTCCCTCTGTCGACCCCTGCCCTCTACATTCCCTTTCCGTCTCATCTCCCTTTATACTGGATGTCACCACCAACTGTCACTCAAGACATCGCAGAGACTACCATTGCGCTTTGAAATCAATTCCTCGTCCTGCATTCGGTGCCACAGCATCAGCACCACCAGGAGCAGCAGCAGCAGCAGCAGCAGCAGCTGTAGAAGTCTCGCCTCATCAATCGCAGCCGCGCTGCTCAACCCATGAAGCCGTAAACATTTCAATCCCATAATCGTCGCCAATTTATCAGGGTCGCCACGGTGTCCTGCAGACAGACGAATGGGGCGAAAAGGATGCGACATTAATGGTCGACCACCCGTCAAATGAATAGTCCAACGAGACCGACAATTCTTCTTCTTCTTGGGCAGCTGGTGCCGCAACACCTTGCGCTCCATAAATGTTTCAGGCCCATCAAATATATATATATAGATATATATATATATATATATATATGCGTGTGTGTATGTATGTATATTTGAATGTATGTATGTATGTATGTATGTATGTATGTGTGTGTGTATGTATGTATGTATGTATGTGTGTGTGTATGTATGTATGTATGTATGTATGTATGTATGTATGTATGTATGTATGTATGTATGTATTGTATGTATGTATGTATGTATGTATGTATGTATGTATGTATGTATGTATGTATGTATGTATGTATGTATGTTAGTGTGGTCCTTAGCAGTACAGGAAAAAATAAATGTTTAATTTCTTTTGGTAAAACCCCTCAGATAGGTTCCAATTAGTACAGAATCATCTCCAGTCAAATTGTATGTGAATATTTTACCATTAAGAGGTAGCTCACGGGACCTTAATTTTCCTTGATTTCTGCGAAACCATGAATTTTACATACAAAATTACAAATTAGATATACATCTTAGCAAACTTCAGCCAGGTAAAAAAATTAGCGATCTTATTTGTAGAGAGTCTATGGGAAGCTTTATTACAGTCCTTCAGCAGAGTTCCTATCATGCAATTGTCTATGAATTGCATGGTAACGATCTTGAAGTAAAGAAGTCTTTTCTGCAAGTTGGAAACAGTCGACGATGTTCCTGGACGACTTGAAGCAAATACTGTTTTTGATTTTCTTTTTTCGTGATAATGCTGTTGTACTCCTCAATGAGGGCAACACCTCTTTCAGCATTGTCATTGACAACCCTCAGATGTTCAACAGTCTTGATGGCATCCTTATAATCATATTGCTGTGGCCATAAGTCCGGATCGCAATTCAGAAATCTAGCCGAAATGCCAAGCCGGCAGAAGAAATTCATTGTATTTGTTGTCACGAAGTCTTCAATTCGCATGTCTTGACATTTCCTCATTTCAATTTTGGCGCGTTTGGCAGGTTCTTCTGTACCTTTCTTTCCATTAATTGCCTTTACCATTGCTCGCTTGGATTCAACAGACACTCATGCATCAAGAAAGGAAAAGCCGACGAGTTCTTCACTCAGGTACCATACATGTAGGTGATCAGCAAATTTCTTTTGCGTGACATTGGCTATAGATCTGTTCACTGTTTCGTACTGGTTCAAGAACTGAAGGAAGCTAAGATCATGATTTGAAGATGCAATAGGATTTGAAGCCATGAACCAGGTTCTGAAATAGATGCGAACTATGAAGATGCACATATTCTTGAGTCCCTTCTCTTCTCTATCGACTAGTTTAACGTTACCACGGAACATCCATATCTTTAAGAAGTACAGTGCTTTTGCCATCCACCTAACACGGTGTGTGGGTCCAGGAGCCAAAACTGATATTCCGTGTGGTGGTACACCTCCAAGGAAAATTATCACAAGCTCTATGTATTTACAACAGTCATCTCTTGGCTGACAATGGTGAAGCTGGTTTTCAGAAAATGCCAGCAGGGTGTCCTTGTCATCCTTCAGCAATCAGCAGACTTGCTATCTCTTCATGATCTGCTCCAGTTTCATATTTGGCCTGATCAATATTGCTCCAGTTCATCTGGAAACGTTTGAACATGGCGACATCTGGCCCTGAGGTTACTCCAAAACTGTCGCGAAAGGCAGCAGCTAGAACTAACTCCATTATGTGCACAGGCCATGGTGCCGACATGCCAGATGCAAAAGCTTATTCCCAAGTTTATGTTCCATGCAGAACACAAGCGCCATTTACTTTTCCTGTGTTACTGGAAGTGGTATCAAAACACATTGAAGCTATGCGATGAACAAGGCCCCAGTTTTCTATCAAATGGGCTACAGCGGAGGCCTGAGCTTCACCAGTACCGGAAGTCAATCTTGGAACACCAAGTAACTGATTCACTCCAGCTCCCGCAACTATTACCGGCAATCGATCAACAAGTTCCTTCCCAGTAAGATCTCTCAGGAGCATGCCATCCCAGTGAACCTCGAGTGAGATATTTCCTTGAAACTGTTCTTTAAGCTGTGAAGCAATTTCCGCTCGATAGTGCTCTCTAGCTCTATGGATTGACGAACGATTGACATTTAACTCCAGGACATCATGGCCAAGGCTTTGAGCAATTGTTGCTAATACAAATGTTACCTTTCTGTCGCTCAGTTTCGTTCTATCCAGGACTGCAGCTACACTGGGTAAAGTTTCCTGAATTTTTTATTGATTTATTCATTGTTAACCAACTATGGAATATACCAATAAATTCAACCTTCTTGAGCTACCTCTAAATGTTAAGCAAATAGACTAAATTTTTGCACGAGTTATTAGTTTGTCTATTGGAACAGGTTTATAGGGTTCGACTTTGAAAAACTCAAAATTTTAAAATAAGGACCACACTAATGTATGTATGTATGTATGTATGTATGTATGTATGTAAGTATGTATGTATGTACGTATGTATGTATGTATGTACGTACGTACGTATGTATGTATGTATGTACGTACGTATGTGTGTATGTATGTATGTATGTATGTATGTATGTATGTATGTATGTATGTATGTATGTATGTACGTATGTATGTATGTATGTATGTATGTATGTATGTATGTATGTATGTATGTATGTATGTACGTACGTATGTATGTATGTATGTATGTATGTATGTATGTATGTATGTATGTATGTATGTATGTATGTATGTGTGTGTATGTATGTATGTATGTATGTATGTATGTATGTGTGTGTATGTATGTGTGTGTGTATGTATGTATATATGTATGTATGTATGTATGTATGTATGTATGTGTGTATGTATGTATGCATGTATGTATGTATGTATGCATGTTTGTATGTATGCATGTTGTATGTAATACATATAAATACATTTACAATATGTACGCATATATGTGTGTGTGTGTATATATGTACATGCATATATAGCTTCAGCTTGAAGGCATGTGGCGTGTTATTGGTGTCGACTTGGGTCAGATGGCTTTGTCTAAGCATACATGAAATTGCATAATAAAAGGTTCAACTGCGGCCATTAGCAACGGACGATTTAAACGCATACGAACATCGACGGTGTCAGAATAAAATTGCCTTCGATCGATTTCAATATCTATAGCCACCTACATCGCGGTTTTCAATGTCGTCGTCAGTATACATGTATATAGACATTACTTCTATTTGTCGGTAAAATATCGTCCACCCTCGATTTATGTTCTAATATACGATGATCAATGGATCGAATGAGATAATAGCAAGTCTCCCAGCGCATCGAATATAAAATCGCTTCACGGATTGGCATTGTCTTCATGGCTATGCTCCGGCTTATCTTTGTGAGCTCTGCTGTCAGGGCCGGATTTAGAAATGTGGGGTCCTGTTCGGGAAATTTTTTGCGGTTCTTCGGCCGCAGTAGCGTAGCCAGGAATTTTTTATGGGGGGGTTTTATGGCCGGAAACCCTGTTTTTTGCTATTTTTTCTTACTTAAATGGAAAAATAACCTTAAAAAAACCTTTTTTTCGGAGCCAATGGGGGGGTTTTGACCCCCGAAACCCCCCCTTGCCTACGCCACTGTTCGGCCGAAAATTCTGATGACCTTTTTTTAAATTTCGTAGAATATAGCCTACCGATTGTTTTCCTCCAACAAAGTTGGTGACCTTTTTTAGTCGTTTGGTTGAAATTTTCCGGGAAAATATTTTTCTCGCATGTGGGGCCACATAAAGTGTGGGCCCCTGCTCGGCCGAACATGTTGAACATGCCTTCATCCGGCCCCTTCTGCTGTCCAGTATCTGCAGGCATAATTTTGACCTAGCTCGCAGAGTTTTTGCAACACGTCACGTGCATGGTTGGACTGAGCACGATAAAAAATGGAAACTTACAGGTCAATGGTATAAGATGCCTATAATAAAGGTCTAATATTACACGACCAACGACACATTACACCAGATTAGATTTAGTTTGATTTGATTAGAATAGATGATTAGTTGCGCAGTAGTTGAATTATATAATATACAATAGAATTAAAAATGTGTTTTTTTCGTTTTTTGTCACAGACGTAGACGACCCGGAGCACATGGTTTGCGTGAGATTGGACGACGAGGTTGCTATGGTAGCCATCAGCGAATCGACCGCCGACGAGGCAAGTACACATTCTTCCTCTCCTTCCGTGTGTTGTTCTTGGTGTTCTTCCTCTTGTTCACATTGTTCCTCTTTTCTTCTTGTTCTTCTTCTCATTGTTCCTCTTGTTCTTGCGCTTCTTGTTCTTCTTCTAGTCCCACTTTTTCTTTTCTTCCTGTTCTTCTCCTTGTTCCACTTGTTCTTCTTTTCTTCTTGTTCCTCTTGTTCTTTTTCTTGTTATTGCTCTTGTTCCTGTTCCCGTTTTTCTCGTTCTCGGTTCTTTTCCTTCATCTTGTTCCTTTATTTCCCTGTTCTTTCTCTTATTCGTCTTGTTCTTTTCGCTCTTACTCTTGTTTCCTTCTTCCTGCTCTTTTTATCTTTGTTCTTGTCTCGTTCTTCTCCTTCCTC
>OX457037.1:37263595-37381095 GCA_949752735.1 Lumbricus terrestris | reverse complement strand
ATACAACTTTTCCCAGAAAATAATTGACTTTTTTTAGTCATTTCCCGGTCTGCTTGCCCGAAAAACAGACTTGCCCGAAATTGCCTGAAAAATTGACGACCTTTTTTAGTCATTTCCCGGGTCTGCTTACCCGAAAACCGATTTTTCCCGAGATTTGGGGGCATTTGCCCTCCTGGACCCCGCCTCGTACGCCTATGCGGCCACCACTATTTCCACAGCAACTACTAGGCCTACTACCTCGTCATCGTCTTCACAGCCTTCTTCTTCTTCTCTTCCTTTGTCTCATTGTTCTTCTCCATCCATAGCCTTTGTGATTGTTCTTCGTGTTACGATTTGATTACAGAAAGGGTTGAAGTCGAACAATCAGCTGCAGGGTTTAGAGCTTAGACTTTTTTTCTTCTAAATTTCAGGTATAATTATAGGCCCCTAATACTTTGTAAAACAGTACAATGTTTTGTAAAACAGTACAATGTTTTCAAACGATGTTCGGAGCACAATAAATTATAAACAAAACAACTTCTTCAATTCTTAAAAGGTTAGATAATAAATTATTTTAAATGAAATTTTATGGAATTCTTGTCTTCTCGTAAATCAGAATGAATAAAATAAAATAAATAAATAAATGAGTTCTAATGCAACATTAATAACTAATCCAAGCAAAACAGTTTTGAAAATGCCATGGACTACGCAGTGTGAGAATTGTGGAAAAATAACTGGGGGGGTTGGACCATTATCCACTTGGAATTGGGGTGTAAAAAACATACTTTAACATGGGGCTCTAAGAAAGACTGGGGGGTCGAAACCCCCCAACCCCCCCGGCAATTCTCACCCTGGGACTACGTTACTTCACTGTCTTTGGTATTTTTTTTTATTCCTAATCGACTCGCCTCCTGTGCTTCTCAATACATTCTGCACGACGTCGTTGTGGGCTATAATATTATATAGGCCTTATCTTTATCAGTTTCCCGTCACTCTATTTAAGTGGCGCTTAACATTCAGCGATACACATTGAGCAGGCCTAAGCTTATTTCACTGTCCTCTTTTTTAACGTTTGTTTGTATGTGCACTTGTCATGGCGTCCCTTCAGGCTCTCTACTCAGAGGCGCTCCCGACTACAGAGCGGACACTGCAACGGAGTTTCAAGCCGAAGCGCTGAGCAGTTGCGAGTGACGCGGCGATTTGTGGTGGATTCGAACCTCGAACCTTCCGGCTTCAAGTGCAACGACGCCACCACCGTGCCCCCACATTAACGCATTCGGAAGCATCGGGAAAACGTCGCAAACGACTGGAAAACAAATGATTTATGCGTTAAAGATTTTTCAGCAACATGGCAATAATTATAATCTATGAGTGTGAGAATTGTGGAAAAATAACTGCGGCTTGGACTACGATACACTTGGAATTGGGATGTGAAAAACATTCTTTACTATGGGACTTTAAGAAAGACGGGGGGGTTGAAACCCCACAACCCCCCGGCAATTCTCACCCTGATAGCAGCTATCAGTCTCCATGTTTACGTCAGGATCACAGTTCCCTTATTGCATTCACGCACGCTCAGACCACTCGATAGCATCCTACTTACCTCCTTCGTATGGGTCAGTAAATATAGGCGTCCGTTTATCGGCAAATAGCGTGAGATAGGAGACACGAAACGGAAAGAGAGTTCACGGAAGGTCGGATAGGTGCTGATGCATTCCGAAGAAGAGGGCAAATCAGCCACAAATAACACGCACACATTCCATCCCGATAAGTTGTTTGCTAAACCATTTTCCCCCGTCGTGTAGATTGGGACCACATAACAATCGTTTGGAATCGGCGAAATAACTGGAGAGAGAGAGACGGAGAACATAAATAAATGAGAAATGAGAACCGCTGCGCGTTTCGTCGCATGAAACATTCTATGGTTATGTACATTCTATGGTCATATATATTCTATGGTTATGGGCCTATATATTTTATGGTTATCTACATTCTATGGCTACATACATTCTATGATACATTCTATGGCTATATACATTCTATGGCTATATACATTCTATGATACATTCTATGGCTATATACATTCTATGGTCATATATATTCTATGGTCATATATATTCTATGGTTATGTACATTCTATGGTTATATATATTCTATGGTCATATATATTCTATGGTCATATATATTCCATATGGTTATACATTAATATAATATAATATAATATAACAGGGTTTACGGTGGTTCAGGAGACTCGTGATCTGTGTGAGAACCACCACTTTTACAATGTTTTAAAAACCTGTCTGCCCTAGCTTGGCCTTGAAGTTTATAAGTGTCTCCACCGACACTGTCTCTTCGCTCAGCTCGTTCCAGGCCTTCACTGTTCTGCTGCTAAAAAATCTTTGCTTGATGGCACCCTCGGATTTTCTGAATATTTTATATTGGTGTCCTCTTAAACCTCTATTGTCAGACAATTGAAAAAATCTTGAGTGTGGTGTTATTTCTTTGTTTGTCATCAGCTTATATGTTTCGATCAAATCTCCTCTGCATCTTCGCTTCTCCAGTGTCGTTAATCCACATTTTATCAATCGTTCTTCGTATGTTAGAGTTCCATAACCTCTGATCATTTTAGTTGCTCGCCGTTGCACCTTTTCTAGCACCTGCTTATCTTCTTGTGTGTATGGACTCCATGCCTGAACACAGTACTCTAAATGAGGTCTGACTAGAGTTTTAAATAACTTCAGGATGATGTTTTTTTCTCTGCTGACCACTGTTCTTTTTATGTGTCCCAGAACCTTGTTTGCTTTGTTCGCTGCTTCTCTGCATTGTCTTGATGGTTTTGCACTTTTGTGTATTATGACTCCAAGATCTTTTTCCTCCTCTGTTGTTCTTAATTTCCTGTCTCCCATTCCATATTCAAACCCCATGTTCTTTCTTCCCATGTGCATCACTGCACATTTATCTACATTGAACAGCATATTCCAGTCTTCGGACCACTTGTACAGTCTTTCCAAGTCATTTCTTAGTGTGTTGGCTTCCTCCTCGTTGTTCACCTTTGCGCATAGTTTTGTGTCGTCAGCAAACTTAGAGATTTTGGAGACAATTCCTTCATCTATATCATTGATAAAAATTACAAATAGCAGTGGCCCTAAGACCGACCCCTGTGGTACTCCACTTGTAACATCTATCCAGCTTGAGTTTTTGCCCATTACTCGAACTTGTTGTCTCCTCCCTTTTAACCAGTTGGTGACCCAGTTCAGTAGACACCCTTCTATTCCGCATGCCTGCAACTTCTTGGCTAATCGTTTGTGTGGTACCTTGTCGAAAGCCTTTGCGAAGTCCAGATAGATCAGATCCACCGAGTTGTTTTTGTCCAGATTGTCGTAAACATCCTCGAAGAAATCTAACAGATTGGTTAGGCAGGATCTTCCCTTCATAAACCCGTGCTGGCTGTTGTTGATAAGTTCATTCTCATTCAGGTGTTCAATCATACTCCTTTTTACAATTTGTTCCAACACCTTACATATTATGCAGGTTAGGCTGATGGGTCTGTAGTTGCTTGTCTCACTCCTATTTCCTTTCTTAAACAATGGAGTGACGATGGCATCTCTCCAGTCTCTGGGAATTACTCCAGACTTCATCGATTCATTAAATATATCTGCCAGAATGGATCCTACTTCGTATCTCACTGTGCGTGTAAAATTTTATGTTCTATGTTATGATTATTCTCGATTGCCAATGAGATGTGAAGAAGATGTCGATTGATTTCAAAGGTCGTTCTATAATAGGGCGATGGCCTTTCTATAGATAAAAGCAACGCACGTAGTCCGATCCAGACCTTCAATCTATAAAAGGCGTATAATACATGTAGGCTCCTCAATTGCAAATGCATTAGCTACACGAGGCCTACACTCTGAGATCTGGAAGGCACAATTTGCAAATGCACATAATAGCGACAGTCAGGGCTTAAAGTGTGGCTGGACGGTCATGGACGGCGTCCATGCACTTATTTTAAAATCTGAACGCCACCCTGCCACTTATTGGCCAGCAGAACCTGGAAAGATAGGGGCGTCCAGGCACTTTCTTTGGAAAGGTAAGTTACGTCCATGCACTTCTTTTTCCACACTTTAAGCACTGGCGACAGTTAGGCCTCTATGGCCAGGTGTCGAACAAGAGCCTTGATTATCTCGTAGTGACGATTCAGTGTCCTCGCTGCTATTTTTTTTAATTTATTTTTTTTTAAAATTTTTATAATAATTTTTTTCTTTTTTCCCTAGTTAAGTAATATCTCTGCATTCCAATACTCCCTTCAGCTTTCACTTTCTCACTTCACTTTGTTAATTAGGCCCCTGCTTAGCGGGACTTGTCCCTTTTGGTGTGCCTATTTGCTCCCTCACTCTTATAATACCTATTCACTTTGAGTATTTTTCTTATTGCGAATTATGTCTATACTTTGTTAAACATACATGTACAAAATTGTTGGGATCAATAAAAAATATGTCTATGTCTATGTCTATGACAGTCTGAGTCTGCTTGGAAAGATTACACGAGAGACTGCAGCTGATGCGCAAATCGCGGACGAAGGGATCAGGGTGGCGTCTCAAAAACTTCGCTTATCAGTTTCATATCGGCTGCTTTTGGAGAATAGCTAGATGGAATTTAATTCCGATTTGTGCTATTTACTTAATAAATCATCGCGTATGAATCAGTCAAGGAATTGCATTCGGAATTATCCTACTGAGATATACTAATGATAATTATTATATGTCCTATAGGAGATAACCATAATTTTGACACCTGACCATGAACTGATTTAAGGCATGGTCCCACAGACAAGGGGCGCGGTGGTGTAGTGGGTATGTTCGATGCCATGCAGCCGGAGGTTCGAATTCATCTCAAGCCGCTGCGTATAGCTATACGGGTACGGACCATGGGCAAATCCTTCACTCGCAATAATTGCTCAGCGCTTCAAACTCCAATTAAGTGTCCGCGCTGTAGTCGGGAGTGCTTCTGCGTAGAACACTCTTGAAGGGGCGCTATAACAAGTGCGCATTCATACACTCATGCATAAAAAACAGAACTGCTTCCTGCTTGTCATAAAAAGTTTCACGGTCATGTCCAGGCGCTTGAACGATTCCATTGCGAATTCTAAAGAAAAATGCTTACACGTATACATCTAATATTCTAATGTTCATGCGTAATTGCCTAGCAGGCCAAGCTCCGACCTATCTTTTGGAACTCTGTGTACCTGTGCTATCCATTCCAGGTCGTAGATTCCTCCGCTCTGCTACGCATGGACGCGGCATGGTGACCTGGCTGTCCCTATGGCTCGATCTTCCACAGTGCTGCACAGAAGCTTTGCTGTGGTCGGTCCGTCTTTCTGGAATAAGTTACCTATTAGTCTCCGTAATGAACTTCTTTGTCTTTCTTTGCCCCTTTTCCGCAAGCGTTTGAAAACCATTCTCTTTGATTGTGGTTTGGTGTCAGGTCGGGAGCGCCTCTGAGGAGTTCTCTTGAAGGGGCGCTATATAAATGTACGATTACAATTACAATTACAATTAATATTGTGTGTTTGGATGTTCTGCGGATCACCAGCATCAGCATCTTCCTGCTGCGGCTATGGACGTCGATGCCTACCTGGTCGTCTACTCGGTCACCGATCGTCTGTCCTTCTCCTACGCCCAGTCGTGCATCCAGGGCGTCGGTCGATCGTCGGCGGGGGAGCCACGAGCCAGCCCCACAGCCGTGGTCGTCCTGGTCGCCAACAAGCAGGACCTCGTTCGCAACCGAACCATCTCTACGTCAGGTGCAGTCAACCGTTGATAATAACCATCGACAAAAGGCGCTATAGAAATGTTCTGATATTATAAGAAATAGATAAATAGATATCAAAATGATAACTATGTATATAAATAAATGAACAAATAAATATAGATATGGCTTAATGTAGGCCCTATATAGACATATATAATTAGGCATACCAATATAAATATGATAGGCTATAGGCCTATGTATATGATAAATATAATAAACATATATAAATATATGATATAAGTATAATAAAGGCCTAAATAACAATTGTTTGGTCTGCTGGTTTCAGAGGGAAAGCGCTTTGCTCTGAAGCGACGATGGAAGTACATCGAGGTGTCCGCTCTGCTCGACCACAAAGTGGACGAGGTTCTCGTCACCCTGATCAGGGAGTGCCGGTCGCGACAGCGGAAGCTCGAGTGGGACAACTTCGGGGAGGTTTCCGACGACGATCTGGGCTGTCTGAGCAGAGTGCTCGAGATCTGCAGTAAGATCTGTAAATAGTCGGGCGCTATATCAGTCGTTGCCGCTATGATATTCGAAACTATATACAAAGAACTTAACAATGTACATAATTATACAGAGAGGAAATCTTATTATTCGCTGCGGCTGTGGACTTCAAGGCATGGCTGTGAGCTCGTTTCAGCAGAATGTGTCAGTATATCTTATTATACCTTATTATCTGTGAAGGACTATTGACGAAGAAAAACACGAATTATAGATCAGATTATTAAGTATTAGCCTATTTATTGGGCGGTGCATGAAGTTGTGCAGCGGTGAAGATCACGCGATGCCAAGTTCAAGGTTAAAGCAACAAATTTAATTCAAAGAGATTCAAATATGGGGCACGCTTCGTGATGATGATGATGATGATGATGATGATGATGATGATGATGATGATGATGATGATGATGATGATGATGATGGTGATGGTGGTGGTGGTGGTGGTGGTGACGGTGATGGTGATGGTTATGGTGATGGTGATCTGATGGTGGTGGTGGTGGTGGTGGTGGTGGCGGTGGTGGTGGTGGTGGTGGTGGTGGTGGTCAGGGGCGGATCCAGGGGGGCCAATCCGGCCATGGCCCCCCCATTTAGAAATTTCTTTATTTTTCACCAGCTATTCTGTCCCGAAAAGTTGACTTGGCCCCCCCCCGCGAGTAGCTCCGAATGTCCGTGCCGCGCAGTGGCGAAGAAGGTCATCAGTGTTTCGGGTGGAGGCCGGATGGGAAAAGGTATGTTTTTGGGAAATTCCAGATCGATGACTACCAAAAAAAACAAAAAAAGTCATCAACTTTTTTGGCGGATGGAAAAAGGTATGTTTTGGGAAAATTTCAGGCTGACGACTGAAAAAAAAGTCATCAACTTTTTGGCGGATGGAAAAAGGTATGTTTTGGGAAAATTTCAGGCTGACGACTGGGAAAAAAAGGTCATCAACTTTTTCGGCGGATGGAGACGGAAATTTTTTCCCGGTTTCCCGGACCAAGACCCAAAATGTTGGCCCCCCATCCAAAATTTCTGTATCCGCCCTTGGTGGTGGTGATGGTGATGGTAGTGCTGATGACGATGACGATGATTATTAGCATTTCACGTCTTTTTGCCCCGTGGTATTTAGGACCCCTCAGTGACTTCATTGCTAACTACTGCATAAAAACCAGTCTAGAATGACCCGACTCGTCGTTGTCTAGATCGATAGAATATTATTATTATTATCATCATTATCACTAATAATGGTGATGATTATGCTGCTGATGATGATGTTGATGAATGGCCCACATTTTTCCGAACGCAACTACATACATGTATATATCCTGACCCTAAAAGTATTATTTGGACTGAATTTGCTTGATTTTTTAGTTTTCTTCAAAAACTACAGGTTTTAAAGCATTCAATTTTGCACAGTATTATTATCCATGAAGCGCTGCTTGTTCGGGTATTTTAATCGGATTTTATTTGGAAATAGTTCAAACATGCACTTGCGAGTTGCATGTTTGCTCCCACTACGCCACAGAGAATAATGATGTGAATCTCTATTACTACCTATACTATACTACGCTACAGAGAATTGCGTAGACACAATTATATCTCCATTACTGTCTATATGGCTGGCCCATAAATAGCCGCCGATAACTTACCTATAGTCACTTATAAGGCCAAATTGCCAATAGATAGAATACATAATGTATATAGCCCTCTTTTATTATGTATTATGTATAGGCCTATATGATAGTGCACAACCATAATTCAATAAATAATTAAATGTACTATCTGAGCTATCAGTTCCCAATCGACAAATGAAACATAACCTATCTAGTCCTATAACGTTCAGCCATTCTTGACTCCCGGTAACGACGGCATCGAGAAATCCCCTTTGTATAAACCCGAGAATTTAGAAAATTATTCGCCCTCTTCAGCACAGTTATGCTTTGAATAGAACAATATTGTCAATAATTGTCATAATTCATATAAAAACTTTGATATTTGTCCGACGTTGATCGTTGAGCGTTCCTCTTACTGAGTGAGGACACTGAGAGTTCGAGGTTTCTCTATAGTCTTTCTTTCACAGTCTTACAGAGTCATCGGATATACGTGGACTATTACAATAGCGCTGCGCTTGAAGAACATCTACAAAATATCAACACAATACAATTAGTAGATGATTGGGCTCAATATCAAGAGAGTCACACCCCGCCCCCGTTTTAACTAGCAGGCCTACCTTGTAAAGGGGTGATCCCGCACCCTGAAATCGGTTCCGCAGGGTCGGAATCCGAAAAGCATATAGCATATAGTCTGTGGAATATGCCATTGTTCTTTTGCACGCTGAATTGCTTTTATTGACCTTATATTTATAGCATCTTCTTCTTCTTCAAGAAGTCTCATATTCCGTATTACATATGCATATATTATATATATATATATTATACATATTATCTATATAGGTCTAAATTATATATATTATATACATTATAGGCTACATTATATATAAAACGCGGGAATAAACGTATATATACATAATTTATATATATAGGCTATATATATAATTATAGTAATATACGTTGGGAATAGGTTGAGCCTCACAGCAGGTTGCGTCTGTAATACCATGAAACCGCATCCATTGAAACGTCTCTCTGCCAACCAGACAGACAGACAGACAGACAGACAGACAGACAGACAGACAGACAGACAGACACACGATATTATTATTATCGACTAAAAGTCATCCGAGAACGCTGACTGGTTTCTCGCAAGGGACCTTCGGATGGGGGAGGGATGGGGGGGGGGCGAGTAAACCTTCGTGGAGTTATAGGCCAACCCTTTGTTTTCCCACATGTGCTCATCTTTTCCTTCCCCGACCTTCACACAACCTATCGTCCTCCCAACGTCGGGTCTCGCGATCACAAGATGGACCCAAACCCCATCGGACCATCGAAGCCACCAACATCGTAACGAGACTGCAGGGGTCGTTTCGACCGCGACTGCCTTTAGGGAGGGCAGGGATGAATCTGTTTTAGGATGCCATGTCGTCCCTAATAAGACTTTGTAATTAACACCCCCCCCCCCCAACGTGGCCTTTGATTTCTCGACGCATTTATATAGGACATTATAGGCCTACAGCGTTTATCAAGCACACAAATGCATTGTAACTACAGCGAACCAAACGAGTCCTACGTGTAAGCTAAACGAGTTGCACCGGAGGAGCCATCAGTTTCCTCATGTCTTTGACAACGATGGTGTCATAGGTTTTTATTGCTTTCTTTAAAGTTTGCTTGCTCCTTTGCTTGTATTTAAGCCTAAAAAATGTCGTTTGAAACAAATGACATCTCGTCCGTTTATCGCCTCAGCAGGAAAAGGATCATACGCTCGCCCAACGACTGCATGTCGAACATTTTTAGGTGCTGTAACTAAGCAATAAAATGAGCGTGTCCCATTTGCCAGCGTTTCTTTCGTCGACCGTTCTTCAGGGCCTATTGGTGCATGGACGGGGCCACGGGGGTCTGTGGGTATATGCCTACGGTAAACCGAACGAATTAATCATCATATACTGTAAAAAAATAAACCAGTAAAAATCAATTGCAAAATGCAAGTGGTATTATTAACTACGCAATCCATGGGTATGATGGGTTCGCATAGTCTATAATGTTGGTCTTGGCCTATAGGTCACCATAATCATGCCTATGTGCATGTGTGGATAAGCAGGCCTAGGGCTAAACGGAGCCTATAAATAGCCTATTATGTAGGCCTATACATGTACGTTCTATCTAAGTACATTGTGCAAGCAATATAGGTTCACTGCATTAGCCCGACAAATAACCGTTGCACTAATTTCTCCCTGATAACTTCCGCCACAAGTGTGTGGAAGTAGAGACAGATAATGATAATAACCAATTGAGGACCACATTTCCAAAATTCACTCAGTCCATTTTTTTTAGCTCAACTTCAAATTATCTGCAGAAGAGGCGCTTCTGACCCATCCCAGGGCTTTTTAAGGAAATGTTTAGAACTGCATAACCAGCAATTTTAAGTCGCCGGAGATAGAATCTGATGACCCTCTTTTCAGGGATGCACTGAAAATTAGCAAATTTAGCCTTCCTCCGTATTTTTCACTGCACAAGCATTTTGCTCTTCCGTGGTAAACAGCTCCTACCTGTTTCTAATGACTAATGATTATCACTGCATAAGATTGCTTTTACAACTGCACAAATTCATTTACAACTGCACATTTTGTGTAGAACTGCACGATAAAAAATGCCCTGGTCCATCCACCCCTTAAAACAACAAATCATGCATATTGTAGACTATAGCGGATGTTCTTAAATGATGATCTACATGACATTGTATGTAGATGAATACAGGATATGGGCTCGATAATTAATTCGCGATATTAGTCTGTAGAGCAATTGAGTTTCCGCTGGCGAAGGCGTCTCATTTCTTCGTGATTCATCTTCTATACAATAGATTCATCTTCTATACAATACATGTGTATATATATATATATCCGTAAATGTTGAGTAAAATTAATGAAGAAACAAAAGCCCTTCGCCAGCGGAAACTAAGAGAACTTGCAAGACAGTGCGAACCTCATAAATTCGGGAAGGTGCACAAATTACTATCCTCCAAATCATAGTCTACAGTCATTTTCGCGTCAGAAGCAAAGGCAAAGCAATGGCAATTAAAAGAAGAAGAAGAAGAAGAAGAAGAAGAAGAAGAAGAAGAAGAAGAAGAAGAAGAAGAAGAAGAAGAAGACGACGACGATGATGATGATTCCTAAATGGTGGCATTCGCGGTCATCCATCACCGTCATTGTTCGAACCAAGAGCGAAATCTGCTATCGTTGAAACATTTCCTGTCACAATACACACTGCAACCATCTCGCTAGTCGCTTAGTATTATTATTATTATTATACACGACATTCACGATCAGCTTTTATTTAGTGCGAAATGCTTCCCGCGTGTTTCCCGCCTCTGCGGCGTTAACTGCGGCGCATCGTTAATTTGGCAGACGACCATTTCCTCCGTCAGCAAAACACAACGGAATTAAAGCAAAAGACTCGCACAATATATATAACGGAAACGACGTCAGATGTGTTGGCGTACATCAAAACGAAGAAGCAACTTGATACCCAAAAGAAGTCCTCCCTATCCCTCCCGGGATTTCACCGACCAACCGACGAGCCGTCTGCCCGCTTGCCAACGCAGTCTATGTGGACGGACAGCGGACGGACGGACGCGTTTCCTTCGCTTCTTCCGGCGTTCGATTAATCAGCGGGTACGTTTTCACCGACGCTTCCGGCAGCAACGCGGGGAATCGACCGGCCGGGCAAATTACCAGTCTCAACGGCCTCGCTCGGAGCGGCTAATCGCGAAATGGATCCCATAATAAGGCCGATGTCGGCTGCGATTTCTGCTAAGACCCCCGATCATCACCGTCTATCCATCCGAACGAGTGGTGTGCTATTTTAGCAAATCGTTGCGCCTCGTGTTTCATCCGGGTTCTGTTCCCACCATTTAATTCCAGACGGTCGAGCGATCGTAGGAAGACAGTCGTCTGCTGGATAGGCAGCCACACTGAACTGTGTCCAGGCATGTTGCTGCAAGGCAACACAGTGTTGTCTAGTGCTGTCAATGCAGCACAGTGTTGTCTAATGTTGTCTAATGTCTTCAATGCAACGAAGGGTTGTCTAATGTTGTCCATGCATGCTCGTTAACCTGTCAGAGTATTTACCCCAATGCAACATAGTGTTGTGTTATGCTGTCAATGAAACATCAATCAATCAGAATTTATATAGCGCGCTTCAAGTTCAAGGTATCTAGGCTACTAAAAGGCGCTCCCCGCCGAGATCAAGCGAAAAACTCAGTCTTCAACAGTTTGGGAAATTGAGAACTGCTTGGGATCTCGAGGTGTCGCATAGTCAAGGAAGTCCATTCCAGGTTGTTGGACAAAGTAACCACAGAGAACGAACGGCTGTGCATTGTCGCATAGCGAGTGAAAGGAACCAGAGTGAGACGCAGGGCAGCTTGAGATAAGGCATCATAAGAAGAAGAAGAATAATATCTTTTCTTTAACTAAACCCCTGCAAGAGGCACTGCGTGCGCTTTACATTTACAATTAAGTTATGCAGTAATCTTAATTAAACTTAACTACTAACTGAACAGACAGCTTTGCAATTACACGGCGCTAATAGCAGCCTACAAAGCAAATCCACCCGGGCTCGAACTCACTACCTCTCGCACTCTAAGCCAGCGTGTTAACCATTGCTCTACCGCCCCCGCCCCCCCCCCCCCCAAGGGTGCATTGAAACTTGATTTGCGTTTCAGGCTGCAGAAGTTTCGATTACTGATGGTTCGTATACTTTCTGATTAATTCACCAGACAATTAAAGTACAACAACATACAATCATTTTATTTTTTTGTAGGTTATCTCTTGCGAACTGAAAGCAAGTAATGAATCTATTAACAAAGCAATGCGTCCCATTGACGTTGAATTGCTTACTTATGCGCGAATCAAATACAATATTCATGACGTCAATTCACTACAGACGTCATCAATATCGATTGTTGCTCCCATTGCGTCATATTTAGAGATCAGACGCGATGGCGAGAGCCGCGAGACATTTCAAAACGAAAATTATCGAAAATTGTCGATTAGAGGAAATAAAAACTTAAATTCGATTAGACGAGCCGCGCCATTTGAAGACTATAGCCTACTGACCAGTAACAGAAAGATCGACACAAGATCGAGAAGTCACGTCGATTGAAAAAAATTAGGCCTATCTTCCAAAGAAAATTTAAGAAATTCGAAATTATGCGAAGGTAGGCAATCCAATATCCATTCATTCAGCCGTTAAACTAGGACTGTTAAATTTTATTCATTTGTTCATTCATGATCATCCATCTATCCATTCATTCGTCCATTCATCTTATTTATTCATCTGCTTTTTCATCCGTCCATTCCATTCTTCTATTCATCCATTCAACTTATTTATTCATCTGCTTGACTACTTATAACTACCAAGGGTTGACTCGATCATCAGTGTTTTACAGGCTCCTTTAAAAAAATTTCACCGTGCATGGTTGGACTGGGAGCGCTTCTGGGTGGATTTCTTGAAGAGGCGCTATATAAATTCTTGAAATGAATGAATGAATGCTTGTTCATCCGCACATCCATTCTTCTATTCATCCATTCATCTTATTATTTTATTCATCTCTTGTTCATCCGTCCATCCATTCTTCTATTCATCCATTCATCTGTCCATTTATACATCCGTTGATCAATTCATGCGTGCATCAACGAGTTGAAACTCTGTCACAGGATCGAGACAAAGATCGAACGACATAATATTATGAAATCGATTGCTACAATCAAACTGGAAGATCGAATTGAGGACAGATCAGTCAGAACTGAACATTTGAGCCCAACTAAAAGAATTAATCGGAGGAAAAGTAGTCGGATCCAACCTGGATAACGAAGAGTTGAGGAGGCCTTAAAAGTGTGATCAGCAAGTATACCCGTTCCATGGCGTCGAAGGGACGGAGAATTTCCTCCACGGACCACTGCGCATCTGGTAGGCCTAAGCCTCGCCAGCTATAAGCAACGTTGTTTTGTAGATTAGGTTGTCGCGTTGGATAATAAGCATTCTGTACCCAGCAAATATGGTGCATTTTTCAAGGGTTGAACATTCATAAGGACACTGGAAAATGTGTCCAATGTGGAGTCGAGCATGTCCTGAGATTTCATACTGGCCCTATAGCCTAATTCTGGCCTACTAGACTAATACGATGCAAACTTATTCTTTTTGGAGGTGTCCAGATAGACATTCGCTCGCTTTCCATTTCAATAGCAATCGATCTTAAACCCTTTAATGCCGTAGGGTATAGAATTTCCCATACCATTTACTACCATCTCGGGCTTCTCGGCATTAAAGAGTAAAAGTTTAGTCCCTATAACCCACTGCTAGATACAAACGCTAAAGCGTGGTAGGCCTATTATAGTTGGTTTATACAGCAAGTGAGCAAGAGGTTGGATCAATTATCATCAATAGCCATCAAACGAGGTACACGTAATCTTGCACTTTATTTCCTCCTATAATGATATGTCATCTTAATTTCTTCCTATAATGATATCTGTCATGACATGCATCAATTATGTTCGTGGGGTTTCTGTGTTACTTTAGGAATCGCTGCATTGCTGCCTGTCAGGAATGGTCTGAAGGGATTGGCCTGAAATAGGGATTGTGATGAGTGACGGTTGTGTGGCTCTGTTGTTGTTTTGTGTGTGTGTGTTTAGCTTATTTGTATTAGTACCTGCCGGGCCTCTGGCGTGGGGTAAAACCCCGTAAGCTCCTCGCAAAAGCAGGAGGGCCCCTGGCGTGGCTAACTATAGACCTATCTATAGAATCCCGCAAGCCCACTATTATTAATTTTAAATTTATCTTTTATTTGTGTGGTGTGCGCTGTTGAGCCGAGGGATGAGAAAGGGATGAAGGGGCGAGATGATTGAACGAAAATGTTTGACATAGACTCGGGAAGCCAGATCGCAGTGGGATATCGAAAATTCGAAACCGACTCAAGAGAAGGACAACATCAATTCAGTCAACGAGGCGGGCGCTTATCCTATCTGACACAGAAAAACTTTGAGATTGAAGCAGATTATTTTTTTGTAAACATAATCGATTAACCGTGCAGTGACGAACATCCCTCAGTCAGAGGATTTTGGAATAAACTAGCAGTTATTTATTCAATTGTCTTTTTAGTGTTGTCTTTCTGACTGTTCTAAACTGTGGCTGTCACCCTGCATTCGCACACACCAAACTAGGTAAGCAAGTAAGAAGGAACCAAAGTTCTGATCCTATAGATCTGGCAGTAGTCTGTAGCTTGCAAACTAACAGAGCTCTAGCCATGACACAGCCTAGAACAATTTGTGGGAGGACATTCCTCCACCTTCCCTCCCTAAGTTTAACAATTAACAGTGAGGAAGTAATTCCCTCCCTTGGTTTTACGACATTTATTTAAGTCTAATTACTGCGCTTACAACAAAAAAATAATATTAGGCTATGTAACCTACGTTCAACTAAAGATGCAGTCCGCAGCAGGCAGTGCTTTAGAAAAGCATTATTTTGCTCACTTTGCAGAATTGCGGTACGAACTTATAAATTTATTAAGTATTATTATCGTCTCGTCCTGATCATTACGTGGTCGTGGTGTAGTTTTTTGGGTAGCAGTGCGGCCCTAGGAATGTGCCTCGGGTGCATAGTGTCATGAGTTATCTTTAATGGTGAGTTAGGCCCTAGCCTATTACGGACCAGGGTGTTTAAGACTAATATCGAAGTACTAGACTATAGAACAAAGCACAGAACTCGTTTAGAAATTATTAAGGTAAAAAGACAACTGAAATTAAACTGAAAGACATAATACATATAGAGCAAAATAATATCGTCGATAGACTAGATCTATAGCGCCCTAATCGATGGTCGTGCCCTCCCCCAGACCCCACCCAACAACTGGTCGATGACTCACGTTACCGTTCGCATGGCGACAGTTTCTGTAGGTGTGAAGAAGTCCTACTGGTTACGCAGCGAAGGGCTTCTGTCGGCTCACTGGTCTGGTTCGGTTGCTCCGTTCTGAAGTCGACTTCGTCCGTTTCCTCGTTCCAGGATGGAAGAAGAACCCAGCGTCCAGAGTTGCAGTCCTGCTGGCGTTCCAGTCACGACCGCTGACCGCGTCTTGTAGAGGAGTGCCTTCCGGCACCGCCCACCTCCTGTCGTAGAAGTGGCGGAGAAGATGACTCCGTCCTCGTCGGATAGCACCGTAGCACCGTTGTGCTTCGTATTCTCCTGGCAGCACGGTTGTGCTCCGTAAACCCGCCTGGTAGCACCGTTGTGCTCCGTATTCGCCTTCCGACCACTGGACTCCGACGGTTGACTTCCGACGATTCACTTCCGACGATTGACTTCTGACGACTCACGACGATTGACGACGATTGACCTCCAGACAGTCTGTACTCTTGCCTATATAGCCTATCCGCCTCCAGACAGATGACCTTTCCCCCCGGCACACCTTCTTGGACCCAACGACCATCGACGACCATCGATATATTAATATATATAGCTATGTGGCACTAAGTATATATTATAATATTGTCACAATGTTCCTTTAAGCATATAATAATTATATAGGCCTAAGACATAGCACAACATAGATACAATTATATAAGCATACAATAATGGCCTAAAGATATTCACAAGGGCAACTCGTGACAATGGCCCCACACTTAAGAGAAAACTAACTTAGCTTTTCTTTACAACTAAATTAAAAACGATTGCCCTGTCAATATCTAGGTTTACTTATCCTAGTTCCTATCAAGACCTACAGATGGCGGCTTAAGAAATCGGCTCCCACATTTTCAGACCCTTTTATGGAGCGTATAGTAAAACATAAGGCTGCAAAATTAAAGCCCAGCGCATTAATCTCCCATTCACTGGATTGGCTCTTTGAATATGGATCAGAGGCTGATGATCCGTCTCTAGCCAGAAGTGTTTTCCAAACAAGTACACCTGGAACTTCTGTAGCGCCCATACTATTGCAAGTCCTTCTCTCTCAATCGTTGAGTATCGGGTTTCTCTTGGTAGAAACTTTCTACTAGCGTATGCAATGGGATGCTTAACGCCATCTACTTCCTGTAGTAAAACAGCGCCTGCCCCATAATTCGAAGCGTCCGTCTGCAAAATGAACTCTGCGCTCCAGTCCGGCAATCTCAGTATTGGATAATTCATCAGATGCTGCTTTAGCTCCTGGAAAGCTAATTCTTGCGCGTCACCCCAACTGACTTTGTTCGGCTGATTCTTCCTCGTCAGATCAGTTAGCGGAGCGGCGATGCTGGCAAAGTTCGGAATGAACTTTTGATAATATCCAAGTAGTCCCAAATACGAGCGAATCTGTTTCTTGGTTTCTGGTCGTGAAGCTTCTGCGATTTTCTCTATTTTCTCTGCTTTTGGCTGAATCATTCCATCACTTATCTTATGTCCTAAGAAGTCGATGCCCTGTTCTCCAATTTGACATTTAGTTGGTCTAAGTGTTAGACCGGCCCTTCGTACTCTTGTAAAGAAGTCCTTCAGAGAACTCAGATGATCTGGCCATCCAACAGTGTGGCATAGGACATCATCAAGATAGTTGTCCAGATTTTTACTTTGATCCAAGAGCTTTCGCATAGCTCTAGAAAACGTTGAAGGCGCCGTTACCAAACCAAATGGCATAGTGACAAATCGATAGAGTCCACGGTGCGTTATGAACGACGTGCAGTCCCTGGATTCTGGTTCGACTTCGATTCCCCAGTAACCTTTTGAAAGATCAAACTTTGAGAAGAAATTGTTGCCTGCTAACTTGGCAAAAATCTCATCGGCCTGTGGCATCGGCTCAGCATCAAACACCGTGATTCGATTCAAGTCCCTGAAGTCCACACAAGGACGATTGGATCCGTCTGACTTCCTTACTAGCAACATAGGAGAGGCATATGCTGCTGTGGAAGGTTCAATCACTCCTAACCTGATCATGTCATCGATTTCATTGTCCAACTCTTGCCTCATAGCATAAGGCACAGGATATGGTCTCTTCCGCACTGGAACCTTCGACGTAAGCTGGATCCGATGTCTGACTAGGTTGGTCCTTCCTGGCACATCACTGAAGATGTCTTGGAATTCTTCCAAGAGGTTTTCGACCTCCTTCTTCTGATCTGTTGACAGAGCCTGGCCTATCTCCACATCTTTGTAAGTTTCTCTTTGCAGGTTGTTAAAGAGTGGCAGATTTCCTTCCCCTGTCATCCTCATCTCTGCATCAGACAATTCTTCCACGACAACAGCTGCTCCTACAGCTTGCGTCCCGTCATTCACGGCTTCCTCGCTCGATCTAATCTCGCTCTCTGTTTGACGCTCATAATAGCGTTTCAGCATGTTCGCATGGAACGTCTTTGTTCGGTGAGGAAACTGGATTACATAATCAGCATCTCCAAACCGTTTCAGTACTTGAAATGGACCTTTCCATTGCATCTGCAGTTTGTTGCTTTCTGTAGGCAACAGTAGCAGTACTTTATCACCTGGATCAAACTTTCGAGGCTTCGCATGCTTGTCAAAATTTCGCTTATACTTATCAGCGGCTCTTTGAAGATTTTCTTGGGCCAAATGACAAGTCTCTTGAAGACGATTCCTCAGATCGACAACATACTCATAAGTCGTTTTCGCCTCTGGTTCTGCAATGTCTTTAGTCCACAGTTCTTTCAAGATAGCCATGGACCCTCGCACAGGCCTTCCGTAAATCATCTCAAATGGACTGAATCCCGTACTTTCATTACTGACTTCACGATATGCGAACATCAACGGATCTAAGTATCGATCCCAATCTTTCACTTTCTCTGCACACATCTTTCGAAGCATTTGTTTAATGACTCCGTTATATCGTTCAACCAATCCACAGTTCTGACTGTGATATGGAGTGCTGAATAGTTGCTTTATCGACAGAAGTCGTCCTACTTCCTTCATCATTGCTCCTGTGAACTGTGATCCATTATCACTCAGCAACTCCAATGGAGCACCCATCCTTGAAAAGATGCTAAGTAATGCTTCTGCAACAGAACATGTGTCAATTTGCTTAAGCGCGATACACTCAGGATAGCGGCTTGCACAATCCACCAATGTTAAGATATACCGGTGTCCTCGCTCCGAGCATGGAAGTGGTCCAATCAAGTCGACCACGCATCTCTTAAAGACCGTGTCGATTATCGGCATTTTAATCAACGGCACTTTCTGAACTCGCCCCTTCGGCAAGGTTCTTTGACAAATGTCGCAGGATCGACAGTACCTTCCAATATCACTGTAGCATCCTGGCCAAAAGAATTGCGATAGAATTCTCTCTTGAGTTTTGTGAATGCCCAAGTGTCCTCCAAGAATTGAGCTATGGGCTATTTCCATTACTCTGGTTCTCAACTTGGATGGAATTACCAGCTGATTCACTTCATCGCCAAAGTTATGATGTGGTGATCGAAACTTGCGGTACAGCAACCCTCGTTCCACATCAAAGCGTACGATGCGATCGACATCGTTCTTGACAGGCGTTTCTTTCTGTGTAGAATATTCCCAGCATTTCTTCAATGAACTGTCTTCAGCCTGCTCCTTCTTCAGCGTTTCCAATGTGACTTCATTCTGAAATTCTGGGACTCTTAACTGCTTTGGCAATGCTTTCGCTTTCTCTTTCATATTTCGAGTCTCCACGGCTGACGTCACATTTAACTGCTCTTCGGCACTCATCTCATCTTTCCCTGCGTCAATTAACAAGTCTTGTTCATGCACTTCAGTGCTCTTGTCAAAGGATCTGGGCCGTAGTTCCGCTCCAGCTATATTTCCAATTACGAGGTCGTATAGTGTTTCCTTCATGCAGATCGCTTTCACTTTCCCTGTGAAGTAGTCCGTTCTGACTTCAATGATAGCGGTTGGCACTTTCCTCATAGTTTTGTCAATCAGAATGCACAATTCATGCTTCCCAGTCATCTGATTCTTTTTCACCAGCTTCCTGGCTACAACAACTGACGAACATCCGGTGTCTCGAAGCACTTCGACCTGCTGATCTCCTACATAACCTATCGTCGTTTTCATATCAGTTCCGTATTTTCCCGGTCTACTTGCTTCAGCTATGACGTGCGCTTTACAACCACATCTTAGTTCGACATCTTCACCATCCGAAAGATTTTTCAACGCCTGACCAGCGTTTTCATCACATCCTTCCTTGACCAGCGTCCTTTCTGGATCAGTAGAAGTTGCTGTCGTTCTATGCGTTTTCTTATCAACTGCAGAAGATGTTGGTTTATCCCTGTTTTCAGCTTTTTGTTTCTGTGCATGTCTAGGCTTCCAGGAAGTCTGCATTCCTGCTGCTTTCTGTGAAGTAGGCCTATTCATTCTAAATCGGCAAGAATTATAGGAATGTCCAGGCCGATTGCAGAAAAAACAAAGCCTATCAGTAGCCCCATTACGACTTTGGTCTTTCCTTCCAGGCCTCTCATTTTCCTTAGTGAAGTCTGGCTTGAGAAATTTTCTCTCTGTTCTTATTTCTTTTTCTGCGAAGTTCGACTGGTATGGCTGCTTTAACCTTCCGTCGTGTGCCTCTGTGTAGGTCTCCGCTAATTTAGCTAGTTCCTGAAGATCTTTTGGCGCTCTTTCTCTCAAGAAAAGCGACAATTCTTTGCTCACGACAGAGAGATACTGCTCCTTTACCAGCAAACTCTTCAGTCCTTCAAAGTCTTGAGTGACTTTGGCGAGCTCAATCCATCTCATCAAGTAGCTTTCTAACCTAGTGATGAATTGTTGAGGCGATTCACCTGTTTCCGGTCTACTAGTATTAAACCGTTTGTGAAAGCCTTCCTCCGTCATTTGATATCTTTTCAGAAGAGCATCTTTCAATGCGTCATAATCGTCGTATTGTTCAGGCGGCATACGCGCATACACTTCTAAAGCGCGTCCCTTCAAAAGCGCGGCTAAATAAACTGCCCATTCTTGCTTTTTCCATTTTCGAATAGACGCATATTTCTCAAATCTTCTCAGATAAGCGTCCATATTATCTTTGCCATCCTCAAATGGAGGCAGCTTTGGTCCTTTCCTCGCATTGACTGTCCAATCCGAGGTCCGCTCCTCTTCCTCATCCTCTTCACCATCCTCCTCCGATGCTGCGTTTTCACTAGCGCTTCTGATGCTAGCCGGCCGCATAGCTTTCCCTTCGAGCTTAGCTTTTTCCAAAGCCATGGACTGCTCATGCTGCTCCTTTTGCATTTCCAATGCCTGCTCGTGCGCCTCTGTCTTCATCTTTCTTTCTAATTCTAATTTTCTCATTGCGCACTCGTCGGCTTCGGCTTTTGCTTGTCTCTCAAAATCTAACTTCTTCATTGCATTATCTTCGGCTACGATTTTAGCCTGTTGCTCCATATCCAACTTCTTGAGTGCGTTTTGTTCTGCTTCTGCTTTAGCCTGACGCTCTAATTCAAATTTCTTGATTGCATTTTCTTCGGCGTCGGCTTTAGCCTGTCGCTCCAATTCAAACTTCTTGAGTGCGTTTTGTTCTGCTTCTGCTTTAGCCTGACGCTCTAATTCAAACTTGCGCAACTCTCTGTCAGCTGCTCGCTCTTCTCGCTCAAGAATCCGTTTCTGTCGCGCTTCCTCATCAGCTGTGTGCTTTTCCACAAACTGAAGAAGCTCAGGCCCTTTCAAGCCACTCCTTTCGGCAAGTGCTATCAATTGCTCCATGTCGAGAAATAAGTAGCAGACTGTGGGCTAAACTGAAACAGAATATCCCCTCAGCGACAAATGCTAGTCTATTCAGTCTAGATAATTATCTTAGACCCCACTATAGGCGACGCTAAAAGAAGTATGTCTTTAAACAATCCCTCTGGCCTATTTTATGCAGCGTACAACACCTACCCTATCCTAGCATAAACAATCTTTAGCAATGCTTCAATGCGTTTAGCTAAAATGTCTAGCAGTGCCTAAATCCCCGTCTAATTCTATCGAGATAATGAAAGCTATGTTATACTAATACCCCGACACTAGCCTAAACAAACTCAACCACCCCACCGCTGCCACCACATTGTCATGAGTTATCTTTAATGGTGAGTTAGGCCCTAGCCTATTACGGACCAGGGTGTTTAAGACTAATATCGAAGTACTAGACTATAGAACAAAGCACAGAACTCGTTTAGAAATTATTAAGGTAAAAAGACAACTGAAATTAAACTGAAAGACATAATACATATAGAGCAAAATAATATCGTCGATAGACTAAATCTATAGCGCCCTAATCGATGGTCGTGCCCTCCCCCAGACCCCACCCAACAACTGGTCGATGACTCACGTTACCGTTCGCATGGCGACAGTTTCTGTAGGTGTGAAGAAGTCCTACTGGTTACGCAGCGAAGGGCTTCTGTCGGCTCACTGGTCTGGTTCGGTTGCTCCGTTCTGAAGTCGACTTCGTCCGTTTCCTCGTTCCAGGATGGAAGAAGAACCCAGCGTCCAGAGTTGCAGTCCTGCTGGCGTTCCAGTCACGACCGCTGACCGCGTCTTGTAGAGGAGTGCCTTCCGGCACCGCCCACCTCCTGTCGTAGAAGTGGCGGAGAAGATGACTCCGTCCTCGTCGGATAGCACCGTAGCACCGTTGTGCTTCGTATTCTCCTGGCAGCACGGTTGTGCTCCGTAAACCCGCCTGGTAGCACCGTTGTGCTCCGTATTCGCCTTCCGACCACTGGACTCCGACGGTTGACTTCCGACGATTCACTTCCGACGATTGACTTCTGACGACTCACGACGATTGACGACGATTGACCTCCAGACAGTCTGTACTCTTGCCTATATAGCCTATCCGCCTCCAGACAGATGACCTTTCCCCCCGGCACACCTTCTTGGACCCAACGACCATCGATATATTAATATATATAGCTATGTGGCACTAAGTATATATTATAATATTGTCACAATGTTCCTTTAAGCATTGTCAACCCCCAATTGACCTTCAAAGTTTTCTTCCTTTTTCTTCAGTGTTCAGTAGCGCAGCCTACACCTAACCTAGTCACTGTATTTCGGTATCTAAAGCTAGTGTATAAGTTTCTAAAGTTCTTAACTTGTTCAATTACAACAAAGCTCTGTTTCTTGTATTTTCTTCTTCGTTCATAACAACGCAAATAACACAACAATGCATCAACGACGACACACGCTTGAATTCTACGACAGCAACGCAACTATTATTATCTAACTCCACTGTTCTCTAAAACGTCTTCTCTTCTCTACTACCAACTCCTTCTTCTACATCTTATCTCACTGTCTGGGCGTACACTCTTCCCCTTGCCGCTCTGTCCTTCTATCTGCCTCTCTCCGTCTATCTGTCCGTCTGTCTGCCTATCTCTCTCTCTCTCTCGCTCTCCGGCGACGGTCGGCCAAGCCGCGCCAACTTTCCCGCCAGTCTGTCACCTGCAGGCCTAACTGTCTAGACGCTGACCTTGAGCTGGTCTATTCGTACGCCTAAACATCAACTGATCACATAGACTATACAACATTAGCTCACATTACCTCCCTCCTTTCTTTTAAAGAGAGCTAATTATCTATAAAAATTAGCGAACGTACCTTAACTAAACAATGCAAATAGTCCATAACATAATACATCATAAAATATCTTACACTACAATCTAGACAGACAATCAGCTACTACATTCAATTTACCTTTCTTATAGTTCAACAGAATGTCAAAATTTTGCAATGATAAAGACCATCTGACTAATTTAGCAGATTTCGACATTGATTCAGTCAAATAAACTAAAGGATTATGGTCTGTAAACACATTGATTTTGGAACCAATAAGAATTTCTTTCAACTTGTTTAAAGCCCATATGATTGCATAGGCTTCCTTCTCAATCGTCGCCCACCTCCTCTGAGTATCTGTCAGCTTCTGACTGATAAATGAAACAGGACGTTCAATCCCTTCCTCGTCCACCTGAGACAGTACAGCTCCCACAGCAAAATCACTGCTATCACAGTACAAATTAAATGGTTTCCCAACCTCAAACATATATAGAATCACATTTGATAAGACAATCTGTTTAAGGGAATCAAAAGATTTCTGATGTGCATCAGTCCAAACAATGTTATCAGGTACTTTCTTGCTAGTCAAGTCTGTCAATGGTTTAGCAATTTCAGCAAAATTACAAATAAACTGTCTGTAAAATCCAAAAAATCCTAAGACTTGCTTCACTTCCTTCCTGGTTTCAGGTTTCTTCAAATTAATTAAACTGTCAATCCTATCTGGATTCATCATCTTCTTCCCTGATCCTATGAGGTGACCGATGAACTTCACCTCACTCTTACCAAACACACATTTCTTCAAGTTCAATGTTACATTATGCAGTCTTATTTGTTTCAAAAATAATTCCAAATGTCTTAAATGACTGTCCCAATCATTCGAATGCACTGCAATGTCATCAACATAAGGTTCAGTAAAATCATGAATCGGTTGCAAGATCATATTTATCGCTTTTACAAAAGTCCGTCCAGAGTTAATCATTCCAAACGGAACACGCGTAAATTCATACAGTCCATTATGTGTAACAAACGCAGTCTTCCATTGGTCACTCTTTTTCACAGGACAAGTCCAATAGGCACTGCGACAGTCCATAACAGAAATGAACTTGGATTTTCCAACTTTGCTCAAGACATCGTTGACGATTGGCATAGGATGTCGGCATTTTTCAGTAAAAGAGTTAATGTATCTGTAGTCACAAGCCAATCTCAAGGATCCATTCTTCTTTTTGACAATGACAAGTGGACTTGCCATTCTGCTTGACGATGGTTGAATGATGTTTTCTTTCAGCATCTCTTGTATTTGTTTTTCCACTTCTGCTCGGTATATTAATGGTATTCGATATGCCACGAATTCTTTTTCTCGAAAGTCTGGTCTCAGCACCACTTCGTGTTCTACTAATGTACATAATCCAGGTTGGTCTGAAAATCTGTCTGCATATCGATTCAGTACATCAAGTAATTGTTTCTGCTGTTCGCTGGTCAGATGTCCAATTTGTTCGTAATCCAATTGAAGTGACTTCTGTTTTGTCTCTGAATAGTCTTCCTTCAGCGGTATTTCTACCACTGATCCAAATTCGTCATCCTCTTCCACGATCAGACCACAAGACAATGTTCTCGTAATGAACTTCCTCATCTTGTTAGCATGAATAATCCGTCGACCGTTTTCGTTCATGTCCACCAGATACGAATATTTGGATCTTCTTTGCAGGACCGTGCATGGACCATGCCATCGGGAGATCAATTTATTGGTTGACGTTGGATACAGCACGATGACGTTCTCTCCTGGCTCGAATTCTTTATCTTTTGCTCTTTTGTTGTATTGACTGGCGTACTGTTTTTGCTTTTCTTCAGCACAGCTCTCGGCGAATGTCAAGGCCTTTTCCATGTCTGCTCTTAAATTCTTCAGGTACTTCGCCGGTTGCACTCCAATGTTCGGTGGTAGATTTATTTCTTTGGTCCAGCTTTCTTTAAGGATGGTGAGTGGCCCTCTCGGCAACTTTCCATAGACCAGCAAATACGGTGCCACTCCGGTAGTTGCATTAGGCACTTCTCTCAATGCCCAGACTGTAAATGGAATAATTTTATGCCACTGTCTCGGATTTTCCACAACGACATGATGAATCATTTTCTTGAACGTTTGATTCCATCTCTCCACCAATCCTGCCGCTTCTGGATGTCCTGGCGAATCGAATCGAGGACAACATCCCATCAGTTTCAGAAATTCTCTTGTTAGACTGGCTGTGAAATTCGTCCCTCTATCGCTCGTGATTACTGACGGAACTCCCACATCCATGAACAGCTTCATCAAAGCTTCGCATACAGCCTTAGCGGTCAATGACTTCATCAAGAATATTGTCGGCCATCTTGTACATGAGTCCACGATGCACAAACAATACTTATGCCCTGCTGCTGAAGTCGGTTCGATTGGTCCTACGACGTCCATGGTCATTCTTCTGAACGGTACATCCTCTCTTGGTATTGGTGTAATCGACACTCGATCCATCACCAAACTTCGTGCTTTCAATTGACACTTCTCACAGGACTTGCAGAACTTCACCACATCTCTACGCATTCTTGGCCACACAAAGGACAACTTGATACGTTCCCTTGTCTTCTCTTCTCCCAAGTGTCCGCCAAATACTGACTCATGTGCCAATTCCATCACCTGAATTCTTCTTTCCTTCGGCAACACCAACTGATACACCAACTGGTCCAACATTTGATGCTTCTTATACATCAACCCATTCACCACACTAAACTCTGATCCTTTGTCTTCAGCTATCTTCCACCACGACCTCAGTGACTCGTCATTTCTCTGCTGCTCTTCAAATTTCTTTGCGTCTGCCAATTGTCTTTCATCACTCGTATTCTCGGCAAACAAATCCCTCATACTCGTGTCTATTTCACCATCACTCTCAGAATCATCATCATTATCACGTTCACATGCAACCATCTCTTCTTCAATTTCATTGTTTCCGGATGTTATTCCTTCTTCTTCTTCTTGAACGCTTTGTTCATCATCGCTTTCTGTGTCCTCATCTAGCAAACTTTCATTTGACTTTTCCTCTTCTCCTTCTTCCACTTCTCTTCTCCGACTCTGTGCTCTTGTAGTCACATTCGCTTGCAATTCTCCTTGTAATACACTCACTGGTGGAACCTCTTTCAGTTCTGCGATTATCTCTGGATGCAGCAAGAACTTTTCTTTGTTATCTTTGCACAAGACTGCCGGAATGCTGGCACACACCAAGGTTAAATATGGCGCGATATTTACTCCCTTGTCTTTCAAATCTCCTCCTTCGTTAGGACAACTCATCCGCACTTCGATTTTCACCAACTTAGCTGGAATGGGTTCTCCAGCCACACATTGCAAATGTACTCTGCCAATTTCTTCCACTGTCGCTCCTTTCAACAATTCCTCATTGATTACTGGAATCTCAGTACCAGAGTCGATCAGCGCTCTGACTTGCACGGGATGACAACTGTCATCATTTCCACGTATCTCTACATTGACATGCTGTAGTAAAGACTTCTTCGTACGTTGACACTCATCTTTGCTTTCTGTTTCTCGACCAGTATCTTTAATTGGAGCAGAATTTACTATTTCTCTCTGTATAGCAAATTGAGGCGTGCACTTCATCACTGACTTCACTTCCGTTTCGCGGTTGTCTTGTTCTTCAGACTGATTCGGTGCATTCATTACTTGTATCTGATTTACTCTGAGATTTTCTGCACTTCGAGTAAATCTATTTCTCAGATTCGTCATTCTTGGTGGTACTTTGCAATCCTTTATCAGATGTCGGTCTGACTGACAATTATGGCAACGTTTCTTAACAATCCCTCTCTGTTCAGTGCTCTCCCGCCTGTAATTGTACGCTGTATTGTTTTCTCTTTGGCGTCCCATCACTGGAATTCGACTGTACATTTGTCTGTCACCCGTTGCTTCTCTTCTATCTTGACCAAACTGTCTTCCAGGAGCACCATCATTCCTTGCTTCGTTATTTCTGGCTTGGATTCCTGTTTCTTTGTTATTACTATTCCACCTGGTTTGCTTCGAACTATTTCCCCATGCTTCATATTTCGGTTTGTCTTGAAACATTAGACCAATTCGATTGTTCACGTGTACGTCTGCGAGTTCTGCAACATTACTAGCTTCAAAGCATTCAGTACCCTCTTTTGCTAGTACGAACTGTAGTGGACCCGGTGGTAGACATTCTTTCAACTTATCCGCCACCAACAGATCAAATAACTTCTCGTAGCTTTTGCCCACTCGCCTACTTCTGACATAATAGTTCAACAGATTCTTTAATCTTGCTGTAAACATCGTGTATGTTTCTTCTGCCGTTTTCCTCGCATCTCCAAATCGTGATCGATATTCTCTCGCTGTCAATTTGAATTCTTTCAGTAAATGTTCTTTCACTCTGTCGTAATCGTCTAGATCATCGAAAGACAATCGGTTCAACACCGTTCTTGCTCTTGGCGTCATTAGTGGCAACAGCAATTTGACCCAAAACTGCTTTTCCACCGTAAAACTGTTGAATGCATTCTCAACTGTCTCAAAATATAATGGCACCTCCATCATATCATATGGCATCTTAGGTAATACGTGTTTCATTGCATCACCTATCCTTTTAATCTTGGACACCATTGTCTCACTTTCTCTGATCCTGTTTCGTTCTGACTCCTCACGGCTTCTTCTTTCGTCTTCATTTCGTTCCCTCAGTCTATTTTGATCTTCTACCCTACGCAGTTCTTCTTGTTCTATCTTTTGCTGCAACAATTCTAACTGTCTTCTGCGTTCCTCCTTTTCTATAGCCATTTTTCGGAGCTGAGCTTCCTTAAGAGCGAGTTTCTTTTGTTCTAATTCTAATTGTTCTTCCCTTTCTCTTTCCGCTTTTTCCAAATTTTCTTTCTCCATTTTCAATTCTTCCTGTCGAATCTCTTCGGCTCTTTGTAATTCTGCCAAACGCATGGCTTCTTTGTCTTCCTCACGAATCTTTTGCTCTTCCATCTGTTGTTTTCGTATTTCTTCATCACTTTTCCTTGCTCTCTCGTATTCTATCATCAATTCCATTCTTCTTCGTTCAGCTTCGTCACGATCTCTTTTCAGTTGTTCTAGCTGAAGCTGGAACTGCTGCTTCTGCATCTGTATCTCTTCTTGTCTCATCCTTTCTGCTTGTTCTGCTCTTGCTTTTTCCTCTAGTCGAAGCTTTTCTGTTCGTTCAATCTCTTCTTGTCTCCGTTCTTTCTCTTCTTGTCTCCGTTTCTCCTCTTTCTCTTTTTGTTTTTGTTCTTTCTCCTCTCGTCTCCGTTGCTCCTCTTTCTCTTTCTCTTCTTGTCTACGTTGCTCTTCTTTCTCTTTCTCCTCTTTTCTCCGTTGTTCCTCTTCTTGTTTCCGTTCTTTCTCTTCTTGCCTACGTTGCTCCTCTTTTTCTTTCTCTTCCTGTCTGCGTTGTTCCTCTTTCGCTTTCTCTTCTTGTCTGCGTTGCTCCTCCCTCATCATCATAAATTGCATCAACGCCTCCATAGACATCGGTGGCTGAGGTTTTTCAACTGGTTTCTCCTCAACACCACCCACAGCACCTTTCTCTTCAGCTTCCTTTTTAAGCCAAACCTCTGCTAATGCTCCCATCAAATTTTCTCTAGACATCTCTTCGACTTCTTCTACGTCTAGACCCTCTTCAATTAATAACTTTATTATTCGATCCGAAGCCATCTTTTTTATACTCGCTTGCTTTTGTTCTGTAAGTTTCTCCATCTTTCTTCTTTACTTCAGTGATTACCGTGAAGAAATCGAGGGAGTGGCTATGAATATCTGTGATTGGCTGACTTTAATTCTTATGGCTCCTTGGGTAAACAAGCAAGTTTTGTATACCTCTCTCTGGCGTTGCGTTGTCGTAATGTCGTTCGTATGCCCGTTGTATCTTCTCACCAGTTGTTTCGAATGCTCGGTTTCCTTCTCCCGTGTGGTCGGCTCCTCAGATTGATTCGATATTCACCGTCCGTAACTTGGCGTCGAAAACGCTTCGTAAGCAAAATCCACTGAAAATATTCCTCCAATTGAAAATATTCCTCCGATTGAAAATATTCCTCCGATTGAAAATATTCCTCCGATTGAAAATATTCCTCCAATTGAAAATATTCCTCCGATTGAAAATATTCCTCCGATTGAAAATATTCCTCCAATTGAAAATATTCCTCCAACTGACAATATTCCTCCAATTGAAAATATTCCTCCAATTGAAAATATTCCTCCAAATGAGTTCGCTATCCCAACGTCCTTTGCTTGAATTCAGTATCCCACCGCTGCCACCAAAATGTCAACCCCCAATTGACCTTCAAAGTTTTCTTCCTTTTTCTTCTGTGTTCAGTAGCGCAGCCTACACCTAACCTAGTCACTGTATTTCGGTATCTAAAGCTAGTGTATAAGTTTCTAAAGTTCTTAACTTGTTCAATTACAACAAAGCTCTGTTTCTTGTATTTTCTTCTTCGTTCATAACAACGCAAATAACACAACAATGCATCAACGACGACACACGCTTGAATTCTACGACAGCAACGCAACTATTATTATCTAACTCCACTGTTCTCTAAAACGTCTTCTCTTCTCTACTACCAACTCCTTCTTCTACATCTTATCTCACTGTCTGGGCGTACACTCTTCCCCTTGCCGCTCTGTCCTTCTATCTGCCTCTCTCCGTCTATCTGTCCGTCTGTCTGCCTATCTCTCTCTCTCTCTCGCTCTCCGGCGACGGTCGGCCGAGCCAACTTTCCCGCCAGTCTGTCACCTGCAGGCCTAACTGTCTAGACGCTGACCTTGAGCTGGTCTATTCGTACGCCTAAACATCAACTGATCACATAGACTATACAACATTAGCTCACAAGCATATAATAATTATATAGGCCTAAGACATAGCACAACATAGATACAATTATATAAGCATACAATAATGGCCTAAAGATATTCACAAGGGCAACTCGTGACACATAGGCCTTACAAGAAAACTGCAAAAACATTCTAATGATATCCTGTTTCATATTGGAATTTATGCCACTGCACAGGCCAACCTAATTCAGCATAAAGAGATATCATTCAGTCCAGATGACAGTCCAATTATTTTACTCTAAAATCAGAATAGGCGGCACAATTGAAAAATAACAAGTTCGACACCACAGTCACAAAACTTAAGAGAGAGGCGTACTGTTATTCAAACTAAAAACAGTGATAATGGAGATGATGAAAGTGATCACCAAAGAACTAATGACGACACAGCAATTGAGAACAAGAAGAACTGATTATTTAAAATGAGCCACTGAAGCATTATCCACACTTAACAAGAATTAGACAATTATTAATGTTACCACCGGCTTTCCCAAAAAATCATTTATGTATTTACCTAGCGAGCACCACTATAACCACTGAGCATCATTTACTCTCAATTTGGGGGGGGCCCGGTAGAGTAGTGGTAACACGCTAGCCAAGAGTGCGAGAGGTAGTGAGTTCGAGCCCCCGTTGGGCGGATTTGCTTTGTAGGCTGCCATCGGCGCCATGTAATTACAAAGCTGTCTGTTCAGTCAGTAGTTAAGTTTAATTAAGATTACTGCATAACTTGTAAATGTAAAGCACAGTGCGTCTTGCAGGCGTTTAATTAAAGAAAAGATATTATTATTATTATCAATCAGTATTATAATTGTGCATTGTGTGCATGAATGAATGAATGAAATACCGGCTCGAAGTCCATTCACAAAATTCATAGGGACGATCAAACCTGCACACCAAGCTTTTACTTTACAATGCAAACATTGAAACCAATCAGGTTAGTATTGAATCACAATGACGTAAGCTCAAGTTAAATGTTCAAAGCCACCTCTTCGAATAGTGCTCTGGAAGTCCATGAAATGTAATCCCAAAGCAACACACATGCACTTAATAGCCGACAGCTTATTTACTCTCAATCTCGTGATATTCACCATTTCAGTGCGTAATTTTCATTTCATAACAAAAACGGAAAGTAAAGTTCAGTAAAGCTTAAATTCTGGTTGTAGAGTCAATCAATCTTCACACAAACCAAGGTAAAGTCAGCATTCTTCAATTTTTGTCTTTTACCAGTGGCAAGTGGAATATCAGGCAGGGTGAACATGAACCTCAAAGTTCATGATACAAACTTCTGGTTCAAGACAAAGCATAAAGTTGGCAAGTGGCAAAAAGAAAAACATCATTCTCATTTAAAAAATTAAGTTCTGTCAATTGCAATTAGTCAAACAGAAGTAATTGTTTTCCTGAATATCGATTGCAACAGAATTAAAAGAAATAAACCTTTAGATATAGTCAGTACACAACTCCCTCAATTCACAATCCAAAATCTCCCACAAATGACCAATGATGTAGTTTAGCATTACAACTGGTGTACATTTTAGAGTTAAACACATTTAAATGCATGAACACTAAATGTCTTTCATTGAAGAAACAAACACTGAACAGACTGAACCCTTTAACGACCAGCTGCACATGTTTTCAAATGCATTTTAGTACATGCTTTTCGCTAAAGGGTTAATAATCTTATATTTACAGAGAAAAAGGCACTGCATCTCTACTCATATATACTTCCAGCTAGGCACATAGCCAGGGGACACTAATCTTTTTCTAATTTACGGGGTACCAATGACATGGTTGCATTTTTCTACATTTTTTATTTTGGATGACGGCAACAGAGCAACATTTATTTCGGGGATTTGAACCTGTAAAACACCTCTAAATATATATGCTCATGTTTTCTGCAATCCAAATGCAGTAAATAATGCTTCCTGCTCACCACACTCAGACGAACACCCATCCCCAGGTCACAAACACAGCCAAGTCACATGGCTTTGTGCATCACTGTAATCCCCTGATCCACAAAAGAACTACACAAAACTAGCTTACTTACACATGTCCTACTTCCTAGTGTCGACACCCTCACGCCATTTGCTTGTCGGAGCATAACGACTAAATTTAAAAACAGTGCAAAAACATCTCATGATAGGCCACGTCAATAAAAAAACTACGGCCCACAGCGACAAATAGACGCAGATATCTAAAAATCAGGGTCTGGATATCACATGTACTCTTGCCAGGCTGATGCAAGAAATATTTTGCCAGCACAAACGTCTACTGCGCTAAGAAATAATTAAATCAATTGTCGCTGTATAATGAAATCCTATCGCAATTCACTCTAAACATGCAGCTGTGTTTTTCACATTGCCTGGTCACCAGTGGAGCAGAGATCACTGGTCCGATGATGGAAGAGATGTCTTTCCCATTGCGGCCAGGCTTCCTGGAACCGGTGGCGTCAGACAGTGGGACTGGATCCACGGATGGTTGATAACATGGAGGAGCGGTAGACGCTGGTTTGGATCATGCTTCAGCAGCTGAACAGCAAACATGAAAAGTTACAATCATCATCATCATCATCATCAATCATCAATCATCATCATCATCATCATCATCAATCATCTTCATCATCATCATCATCATCAATCCCCAATTTCCACTCATCTCAACAAACTATAATAATTATCACATTAAACGCATAAGGAGCTACTATACTATATACTATTTTTGGATTTACAAAGCACCTCTCACAGTACAACCTAATCAGAGGTGCTTCCAGCGCGAAGATCCCCTTGAAAAAGAAAAGTTTTAACGAAACGCGCAGAAACAGCAGTGCTTCCAGATAAGATCTGAGTACGAATTATAGAAGGGAGGCCATTCCAAAGCAAAGGGCCGACAGAAGCAAAGGCACGATGCTGGGCTGTAGCAGTCCGAGACCGTGGTACAAGAAGGTGGACGTGAATTCGAGGAAGTAGCAATTGTGAACGAAGGACCTTGCTAAAGGTCTCTACAAAGAAGACTCAAACCCACATAATCCACATTTATCATCCAAGCATTCTAGTCGATCAACATCAGACTCAATAGTTTAATCTGTTTTAGTGTTAGTCATTGTTTAGATGGCAAGCTTTTTAAATTTCATTATCAATTTTTCTTTAGTTTTAGTCTCAGTTAACCTCCTTATTTAGCCATGGCTGGACTGGGAGTGGTTCTGAGTACATCACCCTGAAGGAGAACTATATAAAAACTCGATAATAACTTTGAGTCCTTTTTAACAAAAGCTTTTATTTTAGTTTTCATTAATGAAAACAACACAAGTGACTTGCTATTAACAAATGAGGCACCAAGCAACTGTACAGCAACATTCTTATCTTCTTCAGGCATACCTTTGAGATTAAATCCCTTGCACCCTCCGTAATGTGAGGTGGAAATCGCAGATCCACCCGCGATATCCGTCTGTATGTTTCCGTGTGGCCTTCCGCTTCAAACGGTGGCTTTCCAACAAGGAACTCGAAGCAGAGGACGCCGAGGCTCCACAGGTCAACCTTCTCGTCGTGCATTTTGCCTTCGATCATCTCCGGTGGCAGGTAATCTAACGTGCCGCAGAGTGTCGCTCGTCTGAAAGCACGTGCACAACCAAAGATATGTCAACATGCACGGATATATTCGCGATGGCACATAAGCCTGAATCTAACCAAAACCTTTCATTATTTAGAGCACTTATTATACACTATACACAGTATACAGCACCCGCATGAGATGTCAAAGCACTTGGACATGCTTCTGTGCCCGGTCCTCGTGAAACAGAACAATTTTCAAGCATCAAAACATTATGATACATAAGAGCAGAGCAAATTGAATATTTCTGGCCAGATGGACATTTAGATTCAAAAGAAAAAAACATACTGTTTATTACTATGTGGGCACTCTTAAGACTATGGCAGTGACAGTAAATCAACATTTCGGATAATAACACCGCTACCACTATTAATTTGCACAACAATTTTCCACTTTAATTTTCCAAACGAAATCAGCAATTTTCAGTTCAGTATTTATTACTACTGATATTGCTGAAATTTAATAATTATTCAAGAACCATGTTCTCTGTTAACACATTAATATCTCATTTTCAATAACAACTTGAAAGCTATCACAAACACCTGTTAACAAGATGTATACCCCATCTGTATGTATCTGTATCTATAGCTACGCAAGCTGTTCTTAGATATCTACCTGCAAGCTGTTCTTAGATATCTACCTGCAAGACCTGTTCTTAGATATCTACCTGCAAGCTGTTCTTAGATATCTACCTGCATGCTGTTCTTAGATATCTACCTGCAAGACCTGTTCTTAGATATCTACCTGCAAGCTGTTCTTAGATATCTACCTGCAAGCTGTTCCTAGATATCTACCTGGATGATGGAGCATGAACGGACCACCCGAAATCAGCGATTTTCAGTTCGCCCTTGACCCCAAGAAGAAGATTCTCCGGTTTAATGTCACGGTGAATTACTTTCTTTGAATGGCAGTATAAGAGAGCATCAGCAAGTTGGAATATGTACTGAAACGCAAGAAGAAAAATCTAAGCAACAATTTCTTTACAAAATGATACACTACTCTGAAGAACCAGTTAGAAACACTTTGCTAAACAACAAGGCTACATGTCCAAGTTTGATAACCTCGTCTTAAGAGAATTTTTTAACGTCGTTTGACTATCACTTCAGTAAGCTCTAGCAGCACTTACCACTTGTGAACATACACTTACATCTTTGCAATGCACAGTGGCGTAGCCAGGAATTTATGATAGTTTTTTTTTTGCCTGACCGGATGCCCTTTCTGACACCAACCCAAATGTATTACAGTAAATAAAAAGGGAATAAAGTAACAAAGGGAATAAAGAAAAACAATTGTTACTACAAGCAATTGTTTTGTTTTTTCTTATTTAAGCGGATAAATAACCTCTAAAAAAACCTTTTTTCCTAGGCCAATGGGGGGGTTTAACCCCCGAAACACCCCCCTTGTCTACGCCACTGGCAATGCATGCACATTGCACAACTCAATTGGTCTCATACATTGTTTCCAGAGTCATCCACATTGCTCAACATATCCCAACTCAATTCGTCAAACCAGTAGTATGCAGGTTTTTAAAAAGAGACTTCGTGTTTTTCCTTCCTCCACCAAATCTACTTAGAAGTGCACATGACCACTTGTAGTTAAGGTTTTACTTAAGTATATAGTTAAGTTTGTTCCTCTACATGCTATTTACAATTTAACCTTTTTGCAATCTGTCATCACCTAATTTGATTTAATTTTTTATTTATTTTTACTATCTTGTATAATATTTCTTGGTATTTTTTCTTACTTGGGTGACCCTCCCCAGCGGGATGTCATCCCTTTAGGGTCCCCTTTGTAGCCAATGCATGCATATTTTGTTTTTGATGTCATCTTGTTTTCTGGTTGCAATAAAGCGAATTGAATTGAATTTGACTTTCTACCCTGTCTCGTGATATAGGGTATGCATCAACTGTCTCGTGATATAGGGTATGCATCAATTAATACTTCAATTGTTTCACTCAAACTCGTCATAACAAAACAATACTGAATATTCGCTTTTCCAGCAGGCACTTCGTACTCACGGTGGCAGTTCTCTGATCATTGAACCGAGCATTCTTCTGAAGTTCTTTGTACAGTTCTCCCTTTGGCGCATACTCCAGTATAAGGTAGACACGCTGGCTGTCGTAGAAGTAGCCGTACAGTTTTAGAATGTGAGGATGTCTAGCAATAAAAACACAATTCTCACAATATAGTCAACAGAAAAAGTTTAAAACCAATTGACAGCTGCACCACAAATCAGATCTTCAAATACTATTAACAAATCACACCAACATTCAAAAGAGGAAACCTATCAAGGGATAAGGGGTGGCTCTAGACTTAAAACTCATGTACACTGCACATGCCATTTTCCTTTGCGTACTGTAAAATTGTCTTCACAATTTCCCTTTGTACTATCAATACATAAAAACTTTCATAAATCTTAGCACAATATTAGCACAATACACTCATGCCAAAAACAACAATCTTCTCCAGAAACTGAAGAGAGCAGACATGTGATTCAATCAAATGCCGGACTAGAGAATTCATTTCGGAATGTCTTTTGCTCAAATCACCATTTCGTCAAATTTAAAATAAACAGAAGAAATTTTCAAACAATTTCAACTAACCGTAGATGGGACTGAATTTCAATTTCTCGTCTCAGTTGATGTTCAACTCCAGCCTTCTGCAACTGCGACTTGAACAGAACCTGAGTGCAGAAACAATGATTTCATACTGACCATTGTCCGCACCATCACTATTACTAAATCTGATGCAAAATTTTATACATCACCCTACAAATGATAAATTATGATGTTTAATCTTTATTTTAAACATTATAATAATTAATTGTTTTATGCCAAACATTATAACAATTGTTTTATGCTAAAATTAGAACACTTGTTTTATGCCAAACATCATAACATTTGTTTTATGCTAAACATTATAACAATTGCTTTATGCTACACACCGTAACAATTGTTTTATGCTAGACATTATAACAATTGTTTTGCCGTTATAACCACAATCAACACACATCAATTGAAACTGATTGATCTTTGAAGCCCACATAATCCAAAATCTCTGATTGTGAACTGTAGACTTCAACGCATGCTTCACCCACAAGACCACAATTCAGGAGACTGCCAAGTAGAGGCGGCACCAGACATTTTTTAACCAGGGCATTGCCAGGATAGTCACACAAGTAACCAATGTGGAGGGCAATTTATGCATTAAGTAAATTCTGGACAGAGAAAAATAATGGCAGGGCAACTGCATTTTTACCAGGGTATCTGACCCTGGCTTGCCCTGCTGCAGCAACACCACTGCTGCCAGAGAAGCAAGTAACAACAACCTAATCTTGCATCACATTTGAAAAAGAATGCAATTTACCGATTAGAACTTTAACTATCTGCAAAAAAGTGTCTGGAAAACAGTTTGCCGCTCAAACCTAGATATTAATCCTCAATTCAAAGGCAGTATCTGTAGGTGAGAAAGATGCATTAACTACTGAACACTACATAGTAGAATGTTGATACCAACAAGTGCTTTTGTAGGGTAACAAATCAAGTGAAAGTGACAATATAAGCCCCGGTGATACTGCAACAATGAGTAGTACTTACTGCAAGGCAACAAGCATAATTTCATATTTTGGGGCAGAGCTTTATGAATGTGATCCAGAATGTTACATTTTTAGCTTCAAATATTCAATACATGTTCAGTACAATATTTACACATTCAATTCATTTTAAATGTTCATCAGTTTGAATTTTAGCAGGTTACTTGTGCAGGAATTTCACAATCAAGTTAAATTTAGGTTACAACGAAAAGCAACTACCTTTAAAGCAACGACAAACTTGCTGCACTTCTCCCTAGCCAGATAGACGTTTCCAAATTTCCCTTTTCCCAGCGGCCGACCGATATCAAACTCATCAAGCGACCACTTCCGCCTATGACCACAGAACATACGGAACATAAACAGCCATACACTTGTGTATATAATAATATCTTTTCTTTAATTAAACGCTTGCAAGACGCACTGCGCTTTACATTTACAAGTTATGCAGAAATCTTAGGCTAAACTTAACTACTAACTGAACAGACAGCTTTGTAATTACACGGCGCTAATAGCAGCCTACAAAGCAAATCCGCCCAACGGGGGCTCGAACTCACTACCTCTCGCACTCAACGCCAGCGTGTTATCCATTGCGCTACCGGGCCCCCCCAAATATATATCCGCAACCACATTGACTACGCGAGTCATTCAGTGCAACAAGAAACTTTTGCCTAGACATAAAGTGAACAGATTGGCTGGCCAGCTGTTTGATGACTGTTATATCACACTTTCACCTGAACAATTCTTCCAGAATATATCTTGTCTTTGAGACACCATCTACCTGGAATGTGCTGCTTCTATACCTGTGCTAACTGCTAAGGGTCCTCTCTGACACGTTCTATCGCAATCTTAAAACTGTCCTCTTTAAGCGAGGTTGGGTCAGGAGCACCCCTGAGTAGTAACCTTGAAGTGGCGCAATATAGAAATCTTTGTAATGAATGAATGAATGTGAGGATATGCTGCAAAATGGACGACGTTGTTCCATTCACTTCTTTCTATGGTGCCGTAACACAGCCATGCCACTACAAGGGCATCTTACATACAACAAACACTAAGATAGGCATTGCAGAATAAACAAGTCTTGAGTCCTGATTTGAATGAATAATGATGCTAGCCTTAGCCTACCTCTCCTTATTTTCGCCTTGCACTGTATCCGCATCTGATGCTGAATCAACGCTCGATTGCTTTGCTGCATCCAGTTTCATCGTTGTTTCAACATTTGCCTCTGTTGACTCGGGATTTGTCGTTTCGGGTCGAACCGTTTCATCTGCTTTGGAATTATCTGCAGGCTGTTCGACATCTGACTTTGCGGCAGGAGGAGGAGGTTTGCACTGGTTGCCCGACTGATTTGGAAGCAGAGCTCTGTTCACGTCGTAACTCTGTGCTGAACTTTCCAGCTTTGAGGCAAGTGCAGAATTTGGATTGACTTGTTGACCGGCAGGTCTGTAACAGAAAAAATCTAGATCAGCAAAACACTCTAGACGTTGATGTGTAGCCAATCTCAACACAAAATGTAAGTGAAGAAATATGTTTGAATACTCGTTGGCACTCGAGCGAAGAACTAAAAACAGCATTTAAAGCAATAGCTTGATTTTTACGGACAATAAATTTCAGAATGACTTTAGTGTTCCACTTCAGTCCTAAAAAATCAAAGTTAGATAACTCTCAGCAATGGCAGCAATGTTACATGGATACTCAAACTCCTAAATGACAATGGCACTGTTACAAGACTGCCAAATTATTACTAAATTATTATTGACTTTTTTATATAGCGCACCTTCAAGGTAATCTACTCAGAAGCGCTCCCAGTCCAACAACAGCTAAAATAGTTCAATATTGTCAATAGCAGCATTGCATAGATACTGTCCAAACATCTGCACTTACTACTACCAGTATCCAAACCTCTCAAGAGAATGCTGTATGTGCGATAAAGTTTTGACTGAGCTTCTCCAAAGACATGAATGATAATTGACATCGGCATTCGTGAAGACATAAATATCTGTCTTGTACTTTACGACAATGGTGTTAAACAGGCGAGTACTTTATGACAATGGCGTTAAACAGGTGAGTACTTTATGACAATGGCGTTAAACAGGTGAGTACTTTATGACAATGGTGTTAAACAGGCGAGTACTTTATGACAATGGCGTTAAACAGGTGAGTACTTTATGACAATGGTGTTAAACAGGCGAGTACTTTATGACAATGGTGTTAAACAGGTGAGTACTTTATGACAATGGTGTTAAACAGGTGAGTACTTTAAGACAATGGTGTTAAACAGGTGAGTACTTTATGACTTTAAAGTACTCACCTGTGAGTACTTTATGACAATGGTTTAAAACAGGTGACTAGTAGGGCATTCCATCCTCTAGCCCTTAGGAAGCCATGGGTATAATGGGTTAACAACATCATTTTCTTAGACTCACAATATGAAGGCAAGTAGTCCTCATTTGTCTTCCCACCAACAGTGTCCAGTCAGTAACTCTTTGGCTACAGGATAAGATGACAGAACTCTAGTGTACTCTTTAATGATGGGCTAATCCACAAATTGCTCACAGCAAAACAGGGTCGCACAAATAAAAACTTTATACACCAACCTTGGTAAGTTTTCCTGTTCACGATAAACCTTTGGTGTATTCGCCACAGGCTGTGAAGTCGGGGCTGGTTTCTTTAAACCTGACCCACTCGCTGAACCAGCGGACTTTTCAACTCTGCTTGCAGAGGACTGCTTACTTGCTGACAGTGGAATGTTAGGTCGTCCGGCCTGATTTGCAAGAGGAATTCGTGGAGTCTAGAAAGGAACATACAACACTGCAATTGAATTTGCTGCATCAACCAAAAACAGTGAAAACATTATATCCCCAATTGCCCATCTAATTCACAATGCACACAAAAGAAATTTTTCTTGCATTAAAAACAATGCTGTATTGCTGCACTCTGATTCACAAAGTGGCTTGGTATTGTTCAAAACTACATGTCTGCAAGAGCTCTGTTGCTCCACAAGGCCATTGCACGCCCCTCCGTTCTGAACAGAACGGAGTGCTCTTGGTTCCATTCGCATGAATTGCAACATGCAGAATAGAGTCTTTTTTGTGGTGGGTCCAATTGTCTGGAATGGGTTCCCACAGTAGGTGCATCTTCCTAAAGTTCGTTTTTCGCCGATTCAGTCGGTTGTCAACTCAGCTGTTAGACTGATTTCCTGCCTTCCCAAGTAGTCTCGCATCTCTACCTTTACGTTTGATGAACTTCATTAGCTTCCTCTCCGTGCTCGCACACAATTTAAGATCCTCACTCTGATCCTAAAGGCTCAACGGGGTCTTGCCACAAAATATATGACTAATGTTAATACTTCGTCCTCACTCAGCTTCCTCCCATCGTCCACTTCGTTAATCCAACAGATTTGACCTCTTGGTTCCTCGGTCTAGAACTGCTATGGCTCAGTCTCGATCATTTGCCTCAATTGGTCCTTCTCTCTGTAATGCTATTTCTCCTTCTGTTTGCTCTACACTTCTGTCTGGCAGTTTCTCCTCTGCTTTGTCTCTTCTCAAAACCTGCTTCCTCTCGAGGGGCCTTGCACACTGGAGCACCTCTGAATGATTCAAACTACTAGAGGTGCTTTATAAATGTTTAAATACAATACAATACACCAGGAGCTATGTCTGCTTCCCAGGCCTCTTATCAAAGCATTTAAAAAAATTAAACTCAAAATGTCAGTGCCTTGTTTGCCGTGTTAGAGCCGGAAATGCTTCTGAGTAGCCCCTTGAAGAAGTGCTATCTAGAATGAATATTAAAAACAGCTGACAATGGCGTCTATTGCTTTTAGACAAAACAAGGGCAATCAGCAAATTAGGAAATTAGAGTCAAAACATCACTTGTTAATTAATACTAATTATGAGTTTGAAAGACCTAAGGAAAACATACCGCTGCTTTTCCCACTTTTGAAGCCATGATCACTGCTGCCTTCAAATGATACAAGTCAGTCACAACCTGAATTTAAAAAACCAAACAGTAACTTGGATACAGTGTAACTTTATGATACTGTCATATACACAACTGGACAAGACATGAATGAAACTGCCAATAGCTGATAGTCACTTCTTGGTTTGGAGCTGTCTTGCAGGTATGGCCCGTCTATTTACAGGAGTTCTGCTGCTCCACACTAAGCATCCAGCGCTATGGCTCTACCAGTCTAAGCAGGTCATGCACTTCCATCATGCTGTGCCGTGCCTTTTCTGTTGTAGGCCATGCAACCTGGAATGGGCTCCCCACGGAACATCGCCTAATGCCAAAAGACCATGCAACCACGTTCTAAACTACTCTCAACACTGTTCTCTTTAGCCAGGGTTGGGTGCGTTTCTGATGAGACAGTCTTGAAAGGGCGCTACATAAATCTCTTAAATGCACTCGACTACTTTCATTGCCATGTATTACTTGGAATTTGTTTACATTTCGTGCAAGTCGAAACGCCTAACCCGGAACTGCCGGTGTATTCGGAAATCTGTGCAATCGTTTAAAATTTTACATAGACAATTCCCTGTAATTCGCAATTTGTAACAAGTAGTAAAATTTCTACCGCGCTGGTGTCTAATGCAATTGTAGGCATCAGCCGATGCGCGTGTCAAACCAAGGCGTTCATGTACAATCGGGGGACGTTATTTTTTCGCGTCAGGGTCGGTTAGGGTTCAGGTTAGGCGTCGTGAGGGTCGGTTAGGCTTAGTTTTAGGGTTAGTGCAGTCATTCTGCTGAGCGCTTTGCATGTTGCGATGCCGTCGATAGGATAGGTCGCTGCGCTCTAATTTTATTGCATTCGTTGCTTTACTTCCCGAAGATTTAAGAAACGTTAGTAGCTCAGTGCTCGCACATTCATCCTCGGGCATATCATCAGAATCTCGATAAAACCGATTGTGCACGTACAAAATACAAAAAGAATTTTAAACCTTCTTCAAACTCTGCCTTACTATACAACCTCATACGATATTTTATTTTATTTTAATACAATTCTATCCTCACCTTTAAACATTAAAACTAGCATGATTCGAATTTGTATCGCGCTTTCCTATTGGCCTCTTCGCAGTTGTTACAATTTGCGTGATTGGTTGCTAAGCAGAGCACTTATCATTGATGGTAGGCTAGTAGAGAGTAAGTAAGTCATTTGGCTTTGAGAAAGTGTCTCTGCAAAAATATAAGCTTATAAAACCTGAACGACAAAAGCAAAAGCAGCTGTTTAGCAACTCATATAATGCGTTTGCCAAATTTTTACAACTTCAGATTAAGTTGCGTTACGAACTTGCGATCAGCTTATTTATGGAGGCATGTTGAATCGAATTTGCGAGAGATAGCTCACCCTCAGAAGGCTCAGATCACCCTGAGATCGCTGGCTCGTACGTAGGCCTATGCCAATAAACGGTCCTTGGGTTTTTATCATTTTATCATGCCTGCTCATGCTTTACCAGTAGGTCTAACTTTAACACCATTTTTCTCCTGACGCTATCCTTTCTCTCGTACAGCTCCGAAGGCGTCTGCTGCGATTTGTAATTTTTACCTGCTCAGTTTTTGCTAACTTAGGCTATTTATTAAACTTGAATAACAATTTTTATTTAGCGCCTAAAAAGCCAAATAAAAGATCACCAATTTTAAAAAGTACAAAATGGTATGATTTTATGGGAAATTGTGAAAAATTCTGGAATAGAGAAAGACATTTTAGGTCAAAATATTAAAAAGGTCGACATCAGTTTTTGTGTCTATTTCCATGAAATTTTGGCCGAAAGACAAAAGAAAAGGTCGGTTGAAAAATTCGACCGAGGAAAGGTCGCCATCAATTTCGGGGTTGACACCAGTGGCGGCGCCAGGATTTCAGTTTCGGGGGGGGGGACTGAAGCCTCGACCGAAATCTCATGAAAATTTGGTTCCCGGACAATTCGTCGCCGGACAATTCGGACCGGACAATTCGGACCGGACAATTTGGACCGGACAATTCGGAACCGGACAATTCGCAGCGGACAATTCGGCGCGGACAATTCGGAGACGGACAATTCGGAGAAAATTTTGGTGAGGACAATTCGGACCCAGACAATTTGGAGCGGACAATTCGGAGCGGACAATTCGGAGCGGACAATTCGGAACCGGACAATTCGGACCGGACAATTCGGACCGGACAATTCGGACCGGACAATTCGGACCGGACAATTCGGAGAGGGCGATGCTTAGCAGTCAAAATTAGTGGTGGAACTCAGATTTTCATACCCATCTCCATCACCCAAATAGACCTGCATAGGTTGACCGGATAGGCTACTGGTCATCAAAATAAATACTAGATCAACTTAGCACCCCATGTCTATCAGTCTGCGTGTAAACTTATGTCTGTTTATTCGTGCGTCTCTTTGCCCGTTTGTCTGTCTGTGTCAATACGTATGTCTGCCAATCCATTTGTGATCTACGTCAGCCCACTCACTTTGAACATGTTTTGGAAGCCATAGGATGCTGCGTTTTGACCTTTTGAATCTTTCATATTTATGACAATAAGTAAGTCCAAAATGGCCTCAATGCAATACAAAAGTTTATATCTGTTCTCGTAATATTTACATGAATCGACATGATCTGTTCTCATAAATAAATTCGTGTTAACCTGATCTCATAATATTATTGGGACCTGTAAAAATCTGATCTATAAATAAGAGCGGTGTAAATCTAGCTTAAAGCAGAAGCCCTATCACTACCAGGTACTGTTAGATAATCGAAGACAATCAGCGAATGATTACACTTTTTTATTGAAAGTAACATAACTAATAATGTGAATCCAGACTGTCAGGTATACAAAGTCAGAGATCACTTAGCTGAAAAATTTCTCAGAGCTAGGCCTACGAACTTAAGTAGGAGTAAAATATAACATTTTAACTAATAATCTGAAACCCTACAAATCATGTCTTTTAGGATTTCATGATTTTTATTTGCACTCCGAATTGTCTTGGTCCGAATTGTCCTGATCCAAATTGTCCGGGTCCGAATTGTCCGTCTCCGAATTGTCCGGTCCGAATTGTCCGGATCCGAATTGTCCGCTCCGAATTGTCCGCTCCAAATTGTCCGGGTCCGAATTGTCCGGGTCCGAATTGTCCGGGTCCGAATTGTCCGCTCCGAATTGTCCGCTCCAAATTGTCCGTCTCCAAATTGTCCGCTCCGAATTGTCCGTCTCCGAATTGTCCGGTCCGAATTGTCCGGTCCGAATTGTCCGGCGACGAATTGTCCGGACACCGAAAATTTTCCATTTTAGCCGCCAAAATTTCTGACGACCTTTTTTTTTTAGTCGTCAGCCCAAAATCGTGGATATTTCACTGTAAAAAATTTCGCACGGCCTTTTTTTAGGGGGGGGCTGAGCCTCTTGTAGGGGGGCTTAGCCCCCAGCCCCCCCCCTAGCGCCGCCACTGGTTGACACAGGCGACTGATGATTTGAAAAGACGTCCTCCTCTTGCAACTAACGACAGGGGCGGGTCCAGGGGGGGCCAATCCGGCCATGGCCCCCCATTTAAAAATTGCATGGGATGTGGGCCCCCCATATGGTTTTAAGAAATGTAGGGGAGAGAGAAAAAGAGGACATCAGGCCCCCCCCCTATTAAAAAATCGTACGGGACGTGGCCCCCACCCCCCGTCGATTTAGCGGCGGACGAAATGGTACCTTTTCCAAAAAATAGCTTGATGACTAAAAAAAAAGGTCATCAGCTTATTTGGCGGATGAAATGGTATTTTTTCCCCGGAAAATTAGTCGATGACTAAAAAAAAAAAAAAAAAAAAAAGGTGTCATCAGCTTTTTTGGCGGATGAAATGGTATCTTTTTCCCGGAAAATTGGTCGATGATTAAAAAAAAAAAAAAGGTCATCAGTTTTTTTCGGCGACACAACGAAATTTTTTCCCGCCCCACCAACAAGACCCAAAATTTTGGCCCCCCCCTTCGAAAATTCCTGTATCCGCCCTTGACTAACGACATCAACAGGATCAACCACAAAGTAATAACAATAATAATAACTCGGTTATCTCTTAGATCCTTAGATAGTTTCTACGTCCATCGGCAAAACTGATTGGCCCTGATGTTGATAATAATAATAAATTACAATTATTAGTCTGTAACAATAACACCGCACTATGAACGCAATTCATGAGATAGCGCTACAGAAACGCAAGAACTATTGATAAATAATAAACGACAAAGATAATGACGTCATCAGCAGATATCGCTGTTGGAAGACGATCGTTAGAACTCAGAAGTTCAGAACTTCGTAAATATTTCGAAAGTTTAGTTGTTTCGGTAGTCGTCAGCTTTCGATTTCTACATCTTTTTCGAAATCAACGGTTTCTGACTCCGAGGTTCGTATTCGTTAAAACGATCCATTCAGGAAACAAAGTATTATAATTTTTTGTCTTTCCTAAGCGTCTTTAGCAATTTCGCCGATAGGCCACGTGACGGTCGTCAATGGCAACGTACGTATTTTTTTTAAAGTCGGCTGATTATACCAAATTAATAAATAATAATAATAGCTTTATCTACATCGGATGTAAATTATCAGTTAAGTTTTAGTAGGTCTATATAAATATTGCCTGATTAATTATGCCTATCAATAGCCTACTACCAGTAGGCCTACTTTAAAAAAGTCTGATTATGTCTTTTACGAGCAGACTTTAATTTCCCTTTTAACGATTTCTTGCAGAGCGCATGTTTGTAAGCTTATGGGACTGTGGGTCACTGGGCCAGACTATGGGCCAATCTCAGAATACCACCCTGCACGTGCCTGGAGAGCTGCTTTGATGTGACGGAGCCAGTGTTATTTAAGTTTCAATTTACTTTTCAGTTGCAGTTTTAGTTTTAGTTTTGTTTTAACTTTTCAGTTTAGTTTTAGTTTAAGTTTTCGAATCTTTTCAGTTTTAGTTTTAGTTTCAGTTTTCATAACTTTTCAGTTTTAATTAAGTTTTTGTAAACCTTCAACAGAAGGAATTGAATTTTTTACTAATGACATTCATTTTTATTAGCAAGAGCAATAGATTTAGCCAAATTCATGTTTTCATGTAATTGAGCTGCAGTTTGAAGCACTCCACTACATGTTTAGTTTCAAAAACACTCATCGCTCTAAAGGAACACTAATCCGATTTAGTTTCAGAGCACTGAAACCTCACAAACTGAAAACTTTTTTCAACATTTGCCTGCAATGCTGGCACAGAAACTTAATCAAGCTTACTAATAGTAATTCTGTCCGTATTGCTGAATTCTGTGTATAGGGTCAGTCATAGGGAAAATACTTTTAAAAAGTATTTTGAGTATAAGTATACTAATACTTGATCACAAAAATATTTAAAATGCAGGTAAAACAATTTATTACAAAAGTATTAAAAGTAGGCTACAAGTATAAAATACTTGACTTGGAAAAGTGTTTTAAATACTAATTACAAAAACTCTGTGCCAAACTATACGACAAAGTTAGTAAGAAAGTCATAATAGATTGCACCGAAAATTCTTAGCCTAGAATTTTGAAGACCAACAGACATTTGATCTAGTTCAGCATTCTTTGTGTCCATGTCTAATGTGTCTCATGGAATTAATTAGCCCATTCCATCATCACTGTCATCACAACCAACATTTCCATCTTCATTTGTCCTATCTATAAACATCTTGATCAATAATATGCTCCATGTATCTATAGCCTGTGTCCTACACCATGGACCTACCCATTGAGGTGTCAAACATCAAACTGATTTCAAACATAATTATATGCTGGTCATTGAATCCTCATAGGTAGGCAAATACGCCTGTAACTAACTTCGGCCACCCCGTGGTCAGCGGTGCCCAGCCATCCGTAACAATAACTAATCAATGTCAGACTGTTTAACTGACGCATTGTTAGCAAATTAATCAATTATACACATCACTATCTTGTCGCTGGCCACAGGTCCACAGCCGACCTTTATGGTTGACCCCATTATTTTTACAATAGACTGACCCCTATAAAGAAAGCCGATAGAAAGGGTTAGACCGGATGTTTGCTTGCCACATATTGCAGCTTTTGCTCAGTCAGACATCTGCGCCATTCAGACCGTGCGCTGCTAACAGTTGCAAACATTTCTGCCATTTGGCTTGTGCGTCACGCAAAAATTAATTCAGTTTTCAACTTTCAAGTTTAGTTTTAGTTTAAGTTTTGAACTTTTCAGTTTAGTTTTAGTTTCAGTTTTCAGAACTTTTCAGTTTTAGTTTTAGTCTCAGTTAACTCAAATGGAACTTTTCAGTTAACTTCAATTCAGTTTTAGTTTTAGTTAACTTGAATAACATTGGACGGAGCTGCATTCTTCTTTGTCGTTTTCTATCTGGACTGTGTTTTATTTGTTACTTTTTGTCGTTTTCGTTCTTAGTAGTTTTCGATCGTTCTTTGTAGTTTTCTTCCTTAGTTAAATGTTCTTTCTTTGTCGTTTTTGTCTTTAACTATGCTCTTTTTTTAGTTGTTTTCGTTCATCCTTGTTTTCTTTTTCATTGTTTTCTTTCTTTGCTATGTTCTTCCTTAGTCGTATAAGGCTCGTATTGTCCATAGGTAGGTTCTTTTCTGGTCGTTTTAGTTCTTTGCTATATCCTTTCATTGCTTTTTTCGCTCTTAGGTGTGTTCTTGTTTAGTCGCCTTCGTTCCTAGTTATGTTTTTAGTCGTTTTCATTCTTAGCTATGGCGTTTTTAGTCGTTTCCGGGGTTCGTTATTTTCTTTCTTTGTTGTTTTCATTCTTAGTTGTGTTCTTGTTTTGTAGTTTTCGTTCTTAGTTATGTTAATTAGTCGTTTTCATTCTCAGGTATGTTTCTCTAGTCGCTTTCGTTCTTAGTTATGTTTTTAATCGTTTTCGTTGTTTTGATCGAATTTTCGTTCTTAGGTGTGTTCTTGTTTAGTCGTTTTGTTCCTAGTTTTTGGTCTTGTTCGTTCTTAGTGATTTTGTTTTTAGTCGTTTCCATCGTTCCTTGTGTTCTTTCTTTGATTTTTGTTCTTAGTTGTGTTCTTGTTAAGTCATTTTAGTTATTAGTCATGTTTATTAGTCGTTTTCATTCTTAGTTATGTACTTATGTTTATTTAGTCGTTTTCGTTCTTAGACGTGCTGTTGTTGCCATTATTGATGTTTGTTAAAGTCTTTCTTTGTTGCCTTCGTTCTTAGCTGTGTTCTCGTTCAGCCGTTTCTTTTCTTAGTTAGTTTCTTGTCGTTTTTGTTCATAGTTTTATTTCTTCAGCAGTTTTAGTTCTAAGGTATGTTTTTGTTGTTGTTTTTGTTTTTAATTATGTCTTTTTTCATAGTTGTGTTCTTGTTTAGTCGTTTCGTTCCTAGTCACGTTTTTTTAATTCTTCTCGTTTTTATTTGTGTTTTTGTCGTTTTCGTTCTGCGGTATGTTTTTTAGTCGTTTCCGTTGATCGTTAAGTTGTTTCTTTGTTGTTTTCTCTCTTAGCTGAGTTCTTCTTTAGTCGTTTCGTTCCTAGTTATGATGATTTTTAGTCGTTTTTGTTGTTCGTTAAGTTCTTTCTTTTTTCTTTTCGTTCTTCGTTATGTTATTGTTAGTCGTTTTCGTTCTTAATAAGGTTTTGTAGTATTTTTATTTCTTGGTTATATTGGGTTTTTTCATTCGTTTTTATTGTTCATTATTCTCTTTCTCTGTATTTTCGTTCTAAGTTGCATTCTAGTTTAGTCGTTTTCTTTCTTTGTTGTGTTTTTTTAGTCGTTTTCGTTCTTAGTTATATTTCTTTTGTTGTTTTTGTTGTTAGTTATTTTTTGTGTGCTGTTTTCGCTGTTCTCTGTGTACTTTCTTTGCTATTATCGTTCTTAATTGTGTTCTTGCTTATAGACGTTTTTACTTAGTTATGTTTCTTTAGTCGTTTTTGCTCTTAGTTATGTTTGCTCTTTAACTGTTTTTGTTGTTCGTTGTGTTCTTTCTTCTTATTATTATTATTCTTTTCGTTCTTACTTGTGTTCTTGTTTAGTCGTTTCGTTCTTAATTATGTTTTTAATTTGTTTTCTTTCTTTGTTATGTTTCTTTAGTCGTTTTCGTTCTTTGTTGTGTTATAGTCGTTTTTGGTGTTCGTTTTGTTGTATCTTTGTTTTCTTCGTTCTTAGCACCCAACCAGGAGGATTGGCCGCAGCAGAGCCCGAATAGGCTATACACAATTACGCATTTGACTTCCTGCTGCAACCTTTTCACCTATGGTAAGGCCAGCCGTTGCTGGACCGACATTACTAATCCGCCTAGCCCTTGAGCAAGCCGCCAAAAATGACCAGCCGCGATTCTGTGAGTGAGCAACATCATCAGTGCCCAGCAAACTTGCCACACAGTGACCGGGTGTCCGGCGGGTGTTTGCAAGACCAAAGCGGCGCATCAGTTGCTTTTTGGCAGCAAGTTGAAGGATCGATGATTATGGAATTTATGGTGCAATGGAGTTACAAACTGCAAATAATAGCATTGTTGCTGTTTAACGACTCTGTGTCATAACCCATAAGCAATGATGATTAGTGTCGCCCTCCTCCTTTATGCACTTTGGGACTGGCACTGTCAACCAGTGGCTGAGTTTCGCAAATATTAGAGTTCGCTTGGTTCTTTGTATAGGCCCATAGCCTATATATCCGCCCTCATGATGTCTATTGGCAACCTGCATGCCATTGACTTAATTCTATGGGGATAAATGAATGAAGTGATTAGTCTACAGACCTTTACAGGCTAATCAATAGGTCAAACTATGTTTTTTACTTCCTATGATATTGTTACATGTTCCCATGTGAATAAGTTGTTAATTTTTGAGTTTAACAGCTGAGATTATTTCTATGTGCTTGCTCCTCTGTGATGAGTTTAGCAAACATGTAACAACACTTTCCCATTCACAGAAGCTTACATTCGGAAGAAGGCGCTACTGTAGGGCCAGGTTACGTTTCGTTGACAACATCAATGTTATCGCTGAATCAAATCCGATTCGCCAGGTAGCGCTGTAATCGTAACCGCATGCTCGATTTTGTATGCATAGTTACATCACACAAATAAGACTATAATTATAAGAAGCCGGTTTGTTTTGAGTCGCAAATTGGGGGGAAATCAGTAGCCTATAGGTATATAACTAAATATGTTTCAAGTTCTGTAGAAGGCAAAGATCCGAATATCAAACAGTCAGCTGTGTTTTGAGTTCATAGGGTGAGTCGGATAATAGTCGTAAATTCTCTTGAGAATTTTATTCCGCAAGGCGAAAGTGTCAGCCGCGGAACAGCTGGAAACCTGGGATGATTTCCTCGGTTTTATTTAAGGAAATATATGGTGGCGTTAGAACCGGTGATGACACTGATGAGTGGGTTCATTCGTTCGGAAAATTTATATAGGGCCTAACGCTCCTTCAACTAGCCTACTCAGAGCTACGGGATTGATCGAAAATGCGTGACGATGCATGGAAGACGGTTTATAGGACTGCAGGAGACAGTCTGGAGTAAGAGATGCGTTAGCGATCTATAATATACGTGCTATGTATGTTCGTTCAGATAATATTAAGACAGTTAAGTAATTTTATAAAATAGGAATGTTGTGCTGGTTTACACCGAATCCGTCTGTACGCCTGTCTTTAACCTCTGGATAGCCTACATTATACTGATACTGATGTACTCCTAGTCAAACCTGATCTTAGCTGGATCACCAATTCTGACCATAATAGGGTTAGGGTATTTCACCGTATTTGGACATGAAAGAAATTCGGAAATTACGAATGCGATTGTATAAAGTTCATTTATATAGGCCTAAGTCCATGGAGTTTGAAAGGCACTGCTGATCTACAACCACATCTCTATATCCTATCAGTGTGCACAAGTGACTGGTGGTTCTGCACCATCGTAAGAGGCCGGAAGCAATTGAAATTATTGTGGCAGATGGCGCTATTATATAGCAGCGGAGTCTCGATGTGATGGAGGGAGCATCTATAAATCACGCTCTGAAAGCCGAACTGTTAAACAATTTCATATTGTCTTCAGGGAAAAGGCAAGGTGATAAATCAATTAAGTGGATGTGGCTGATGCAGCCTACGAAATGAAAACTGTTAATCCTACAAGGCGTGAAAAGAATGGAGGTCTGAGCTGGACGAAAATAGAAATAAAACTATCCGCTTATAAAGTTTCGTTGTAGGCCTAAACAAGACTGCATGCCTTGCTTTGGAACTCGTGAATAAACACGATTCGGCCAATACTTAACGCGACTGTAGCATTGCAAATTTGATGTCGTATCGTATACTTTGGCATTGCCAGTCCCAAGCCTGTAGAAAGGAGGAGGACGACATTTATCATCCTTGATAATCATGACAGTGTCTTTAAACATTAGTAGTACGGTAGTAGCAGAAGCAAGGCGTATTGATACGATAGATTTTAGACACTTGTATTTCCACTGTTCGTCCGGAAAAGACCTGCTCTTTGTTCCCTTTTGCTCGTATACTCCTCAACTAAGCAGAACCATGCCTTACCGATAGTAGAGTCATGGTGAGAATTGTCGGGGTTGGGTGTTTCAACACCCCCCCCCCCCGTTCTTCTTAGAGCCCCATAGTAAAGTATGTTTTTCACACCCAAATTCCAAGTGGATAATGGTCCAACCCCCAGTTATTTTCCCACAATTCTCACACTGAGTAGACTCATCGACTTGGAATGGCGTCCCATTGGCGCTCAGCTCCATTCCTATAGAGCTCCGCCTCAGTCATCATAACTCTCCCACCAGTCTCGCTTTGAGCTCTGTATCCATTTATATTTCAGCTTTTGAGGAGTAGCCTGTACATACTGCGGAGTCTATTCTTACTATCATAATCGTAATCTCCAAATTTCTAAAGCGATACTAGAAAGTCAAACGCAGGGCGCCAGCTTATTCTCGAGTGTTGTGGAGCCTGTGGTTATGTCTACGAAACATACTTTAAATTGCTCTCTTCGTCATTGGTTTGCGAATAATTATTACTAGAATCTGCATGACGCCTATCTCCCAATCATGCATGCACTGAGATCATCAGCATGCAGTTGAACTGCAGTCAATTATTTTCGACAGCAAATTCATTTGGAAGTCGTTTGTCACGCAAACTGTTTTGATGTCACGGTAACATGGAATTACAAAAGATTGCGTGCAGGTGTTTCTTTAATTTTCGTTTTTTTCATTTAACGCTCTTTATATTGGATTTACTGGTTCATCCACTTGCAGAAATATGTAGCTTATAGTACTATGTGTTTATTCTACTTATTTTTTGTTGAATGCTAAGTTATGGTCCTAGTGTCCGGAGAAACGATTAGTACTCTAGCAATGCATGCAACATCCGGCTTGGACTCTTTCACATAGAACCATAGAAGTCATTATATTTGTGCTATTGTTTGTGTAACAACGAAAGCATTTCATTCAGATCCACTTATATATGGGCCTATATCTAAGAGTTAGGAGCGTATACACGGACATGTATGACAGGCTGTTCTTCAGCCGACGATTCTGTTATGAACGCCGTATATAGTTCTATTCAGAATTCCTCACAGAAATCGGTCGTCGCAATAAATTTTCTAAATGCATGATGACCGTTCGTGCAGAGGGGTACTTGCCGACTACATGTGGTTCTTTGAGACGAGGAGAGGTAGCTTGTCACGGTGACGTGTACGCATGCTCACCGTAGCACGAGATCTGGTCGGACCGGGCGCCGCGTCCACTATAGGAGAGCGCGAGACAATCAGTTCCGGAAGGAAGGAAGTACCCATGTTCGCTTCTAAGCATCCGCAGGCACTGTCTTTGAGGAACTACCACCGGTTGCTGCGGCAGGGATCGAGAGCGACGGCGATGCTGCTGATGAACAGGGCGTCTTGAGCCGGTCGCTATTATAGCGTATTGTTATTTCTCCAGGTCATGCAACATTTGAATTATAACGGGTCATTAGCAAATACCCGCGGTGCGCGGACGATGCTATAAGTAATTTCGCCAGATCAGGCAAGATCGGAATTACGCCGGTCGGGCGCGTGCAATTAACCGCCGCAGGAATCAACGGCGATCGCCATTTTAACGGAAGAGGAAAAGCCTGAATCGGGAGTGCGCGTGCGCCGACGGAAGTGGCCGCAGTCGGACGGACGGAGTGGTTTAAACGGCGAACGAATCCGTTGTTCCCTTATAAGAGTTGATTTCCGCCCGTTTCTTTAGTGCATGACTCGACGGGGCGATGAAAGGAGCGTCGCTCAGGACACACACACACACACACACGCACGCACGCACGCACACACGCGCGCGCGCACACACACACACACAGGTGTGCCCACGTGCGTGCCTGGGGCTGGATTCTTTCCCGCTGGTCAGATGGTGGGTGGTTTTGGCGCTGCGGGGTGACAGATAGGGCAGCCACCGCATGACATTTATCGGGTATATCCACCTGGACCTACTATGTATTTCGTTTATTGCCTTATACATTGGAGAAAATGAGATTATACTGCAAATTTCAGGATATATATACATGTATTTATGCTATATCGGCCTTAAATGATAACTATATAATTACCCCAGTCTTTGTGCATAGTCTATAGCCTATAATATATGAATGTCTTTTAGCTGTCAACCTTTGTTTCTTTATTTCGTTCTTTCTTACTCTCTCTCTTAATTTGTCTCTTAGTTAAAAATCCATGGAAGTAATAAGTAAAGAAGCAAAAATTTTGATGGAAGTAGGAAAATTAAATGACGACTGCAGCAGGTGACAGAGAACAAACAGCTTCTGTCGAAAATCATTGATGACTATATTTCTAGGGGTTAAAAGTAGAGGATATTAAAAATATCTTACGATTATTTCGTTTCGCCAGGACGTTTGATGGCCCGTTATAGCCACCAAGTGACACCACCAACCCCCTTTTCCATATGATCAATTAACGCTCTGCATTCAGAGCAGAGTTGCAATTTTTAAAGACTTTTTTGTCCTTTTTGGGTTTATTCTGTGTATGAGACTTTTGCAATAATTAGTCACATCTACTTCTCATTGATATATTTCAACTTTTTTATCAGTTCTATGCCTCAGAGATTTTTACACGGACTTCTTTTATAGTTGTGACCAACCAGTTCCATTGTCCCTTGATCCTTTGTTCTTCTTTCTCGCTCTTCACAGCAGCTGTGCTATAGAAGTCGAGTACGCATAATAAATTACAAACAGTAATCTGAATTAGATACTCCATGCAGGGCTCATTAATTTCATTTCCGATCATCGACTAGAAAATCTCTAAGACACAATGATTAGCAACCTATCACCATTTAAAATCATATCCTCAAATGCTACAAAGTGCACAGAGTTTCTAGAGTTTCAATCCCAACGGTTCCAAAATCCGCGAAATCTTACCCCACCCGGTGCAGGTTTCCCATTGCTACAACGTCGCGTAAAGCCACGCGGTTATTTACGATCTGACCGAGATGTCCGCCGTTGATTTCTCGCTCTTCCGGACTGGACGGCTGCCCCCGCCGCCGCCGATTGAGCATTCAGCCAAGCGGAACTGATCGACGCGTTCATTGCCAGCGTTACCGGTTCGGCGCCGCTCTGTCTAAACCTAAGAATCAGCGTTCCGGACTGCGGCGAAGATACGGTGCTGGCGAACAAAGCCTCGGCGGCGATAGAGAGGCTGCAGGTCGACGGACCGTGACGGCGATCCGCTTTCAGGCATTCTGGAAGGCATCAGCCGTCGGTTAATTCTTCCAGGATCGAATAGAGATGCGACGACGAGCTGACATGTCCAACCGATGATTATAGTATATACAAAAGCTGTGACGAATGATACCGAAAATTCCTCTGTGTGTGCGCGTGTGTCGCCTCTAGCGGTAAAAACTGTCCGGCGTTGAAGCGATTCTGTTCGGGTGTGATTTGGAATGTGATTCGAGACCGGATGGACGCATTCAATGCTGTCGAGGCGCCCCGATAGAGGTCGCTAATGTCGCCGATTGGGACAACGGCGCAAAAGAAGTTTCGGGCAGGAATATAATTATTATTATATGACACAATGTATCAGATGAGACATGCGTATACGAGCCACATATATATATATATATATATATATATATATATTTATATATCTCGTTTATTTACATACGGGCACTCGTCGCATTTGCATATCACATTCAGTTGATTGAAACACGTTTGGACGTTTTATGTGTGTTGGTAACGATCGTAAAACGCCTCTTCCTTCCTCATCTGCCGATATTTATTGACGTGAACACCGTTTCAGTGTTTCATTGGAATATGATGAGACTTCAAATCAAATCAAATCAAATTTATTGGAATCGATTCATGCAGTAGCAAATACATTCACAACGCACAAGTAGTATACGTATACCAACAAAAACTTTACCAGACAAAGTCAGGCGGGCTAGAGAGCGTATAGGTTGGTGAATCGACTCACGAGGAGAAGAAGCTCAAAGGCTTATCTATAGGCTTATCCTCATTGTAGTTTGACTGCATACACATCTCAGGAACTCACTATATTGATAAACAAATTAGCGTTGCAATCGACCAGTGACTTTGTCCTTCACTTCATATCATCTTCACAAAGTTCAAACGGTGAGCTTGGGCGGGCCACTTGAAAAATCACTCAGTGGGCCGCATGCGGCCCGGGGACCGCACGCAGGTTGGACAGCTGTCCTATAGACGAACGAATCGCAAACAGCATAGACGATTGAATTGTACGGCCATGCATGCACGCACCTCCATAGCATTATTTTAATATTGAAATTGTCTCGTCGCAATATCCTGACGGAGATAATGACTTAGCCTATATATAATGCAGATCAGGTGGTGGACACTGCTCTGGAATGTCTATATACATGCCAACTTTCATAAACCGTTAATTCTAAGGTCAATATATACCTCGAGTATGTTTCTGTTCAAACGTATACATATATACGCCTGAACAATAGAAAACGAAATAAGTAATTATGGTCCAGTGATATCGGCCAATAGAGACACGTGTACCTATATTATGGGTTGCAGCAATGGATGGGCCTATAAGCCCACAGATATTGTATGCATATAATACATGTAGGCCTATAATACATGTATAGTATACAGCGCCACAAGTGTCAATTGCTCTTATCTATCGCGCATGTATCTTATAGACCTATAGCCTACGCCTGAACTTTAAAAACCAAATAAGTAATTATGGTCTAGTGATATCGACCAATAGAAACACACCTGAACTACAGTATGTTATTTGATTTTGAAAACCGAAGGCAATGTCTAATCCGTGGAAATATGGATTTGTCGGTTTGCTAGCCTTGCAGGGAATTTTAATCGGTGCGTTCTTCTATTTCTATCTCCAGCCACATGGTCGGAGACTGTTTAAAAGTTTTCTTCTCACCCCATCATCACAATGTCCTGTCTTTTCGCCAATGAACAGCACCCAACATCTGGGCGTGACCTCGTCTTCAAAAACAACGAAGCACTTCGATGTAGCTCAGCTCAATAACATTACACGCAATCACGACACGTCTCAGTTCGTCAGCTTTCACGATTCGATTTACGAAGGCCGACGACTCGGAAATCAACTCTTCGACTTCGCAGCCGTTGTGTTCGCCGCAGAACTCACTGGAAGAACACCAGTCTTAAAGAACACCACCAAGAGACTTGGAATTGAGACGGTTTTCCAGCTGAATCTCGAACGAGTAGATGATCTCTGCCCATGTTACACGATCGGTGAAGCGAGATATCTTTCGTATGATGAGATAACTGAGAAGCAGATTCAGGAAGCTGAAAATAGTTCCATTCTCGTTGATGGATTCCGCCAGAGTTGGAAATACACGATGGCGGTTGAGCACCGACTCAGACGCCATCTGGTGTTCAACGACAGGATTCAACGATTCGCCGAATACTTTCTTAAAAGGAACATTCCCCGAGGGTGGAAGAAAGTTGGATTCGTGAGAGTGGGAATACACGTACGAAGAGGAGATATTACCGGGGAACGATACATTAAATACGGATTCGCGGTGGCGAATGCGACTTACTTTGAAAACGCCATGGCCTTCTTTATAGATAGATACTCTCGCGTCCAATTCATCGCAATGTCAGACGATCGCAATTGGACCAGGGCAAACATCGTCAATCCCAAAAACCAGTCAACCAATGTTTCCATCAACGTCATTTACAGCTTTGATCATTCCGCCGGTTTAGACCTGGCGATACTGTCCCTGTGTAACCACGTGATTATGTCAACTGGTACGTATGGTTGGTGGGGAGCGTGGTTGGCCAAAGGGACAACCATCTACTATGAGGACTGGCCGCGATTAGGATCTGAATTGTATGAACAGTTTACAAAAGAGGACTTCTTTCCTCCAAGCTGGATACCAATGACTTGATAATTAATTAGCCTTGCCGATCACTTGATATTGCATGGACAACAGCGTCTGAAGGCCCTCTGGGGCCAGTGCTAATTATATATATGCACGGGTGATATTTCAACTTAGACTAGGCCTACAGTTATACATGAGACATTATTGCAGTATACATGTACTTTGGATTTGTGTTAGCCTATATAGGCCCTAGACCTATTTTGGGCGCCGGTAATCATTTTGCTTCGAGACTCGAGTATATATATTCCACGTTTAATGTGAGTAAACATCATTGAGTTTCTTATTAGAAGATACAGACGAGAGGTTAGCATTTGCAAATTCAATGCGTACACAAGGTGTACCTAAAAAAGCAATCCCCTACTGTTTTTCATCAATATCTTTTCCAAAACTAGGAATTTTTCTAATCAAGTTTTACTCGCTTAAAGGTAATTCGTATACATCTACGTGCAATAGTAAGATTGCATCGAAATATATACTACTACTACTACTACTACTACTACTACTACTACTACTACTACTACTACTACTACTACTACTACTACTACTACTACTACTACTACTACTACTACTACTACTACTACTACTACTACTACTACTACTACTACTACTACTACTACTACTTCTACTACTACTACTACTACTACTACTACTACTACTACTACTACTACTACTACTACTGCCACTGCCACTGCCACTGCCACTGCCACTGCCACTGCCACTACTACTACTACTACTACTACTACTACTACTACTACTACTACAACCACTACTACCACCACTACTACTGCTACTACTACTACTATACTACAACTTCTACTACTACCACCACCACCACCACCACTGCTATATTACTGTGGGGGCCTCAGCCTTACAGAATAATGACAAAGGACACATCAAAGTGTTATATTCAACGAATCAAATCCATCTATTATTGATTCCTATTAGGCTAGTAGTAGTATAGAAGTTGAAGTATAGTAGAAGTTGAAGTAGTATACATGTAGTAGGGGACTGTAGGCCTAATTAGTGTTACGATGCAGCTGCCACCTATTGCATAGATTTTGCTGTGCATAGGCATTGCGTCAATACTTAATAGTTATATAAATCGGTTTCTCTTGATGAGTTTGGAGTGCATAAATATCCAAATGCAAGATAATGCAAGTGTGGGCCTAGACATTCTGTCTATAATCGAGATCGTAACGCCTGGTCTTTCCTGCGAATCGTGTCCATACATTTAGCTATAGAATTGTCAATAGCCATCGTGATGGTTGCTCAATCGTAAGCACGCGTGACACATGAGTTCAAAGAAGAAGCAGATTAACATGCACCTCATGCTGACTCAATGCGTTGTCAACGGATACGCAGAAGGCTGTGGCAGAGCATGAAATAGGCATTCGAAGCACGGATCCAGAGGAGGCCAATCCGGCCTTCCCCCCATTTTTAAAAAGTGCATATGACGTAGGCCCTCCCCATTGGCTTTTTGATTTCAACAAGCATTAAATCAATGATGCAGCGGGAGAGAAAAGTAGGATACGACGACTAGATAGACTATAGTAGTATGTTTTTGGTTGCAGAAATAACGTCGACCAGATGACTGATGACTAAAAAGACGTGTCATCAATTATTTTGGTACGGAAAATTGGTATATTTTCCAGACATTTCGACCAAACGACTGAAAAAGGTCATCAGCCTTTAGACTTTTCCGGCAAAAATCACTGACAAATTAGACCCCCGCCCATTCGAAAATTTCTGTGCCCGCCCCTGGTATATATTCGAAGCACGGATCAGAATAAAAACAGCTTGATATTGGCCTGGTGCCTCATCAAGATTTACTCAAGGGCTATAGTGTTTATAATATTTAGTCCCCTGCTTTGGGGGGAGGGATTCGGGTTTCTGGGTGGGGGCGATAAAAGTCCATTTTATCTGGACATTCTGGGTAGACGGCTTGGGCGCCGAGACAACGATGACACCTTCGTCGGTCAAATCTTCTGATGACCGTTTTGGTAATTTGTTTAAAAAAAATTGAAAAATCTCCCTTTTCTGCTACTGAAAAAAACTGATGTTTCGGTCAAGATCTCAAAATATACCCTTTTCTCCGCTAAAACAATTCTTGACCATTTTAGACTTTCTTTCTCTTTCACCAATATCCTAAATTTACCAAGCCATGTCCATGTATATATGCCACTCATGCATTGCGCAAAGCACCGGTCGGGTTTTTTCTGGGGGAATTTGTTGCACATGAATTTTTCTGGGGGGGGGAATGGTATACATAATTACATGTATACGCAACATCTCGCGATTTTTTTCTGGGGGGAATTCATTCCTGGGGAACTTTCCCGCCCCAGAGACGTCTAGATTAAGCACTGCTCAAATTAGGTGCTATTGACTGAAGGGAACATGTTTGTATGTGCACTTGTTATAGCGCCCCCTCAAGCTCTCTCTACTCAGAGGCGCTCCCGACTGCAGAGCGGACACCGCATCGGAATTTCACGCCGAAGCGCTGAGCAATTGCGAGTGAAGGACTTGCCCAAGGTCCCTACGCGGCGGGGTGGATTCGAACCTCGAACCTTCCGGCTTCAAGGCAACGACGCCACCACTACACCACCGCGCCCCGCGTAATGTCATAGAGACCTAGACCACGGCAGTGCTGTCCAACCTTTTTGGCACAACGGGTCGCCTGAATTAAGCCGAGGGTCGCAATAGTAAACACAAAATGTATAAGAGGCTAATTTGCTAAAATTTATTGTTAATTATTAGCTGCGTTGAAACTCATTGGATATATATGCCATGGAATGACTATTGCGTGTAATGAATAACAACAAAATTATGCGTATATACAGGGTGCGCCAAAAGTAATCCCCTACGGTTTTTAGCTCATATCTTCACCAAACATACGAATTTTTAGATGAAATTTTGCAGTCTTAAAGGCAAGTCATATTTACGTACAATGGTCAATTTAAAAAAAATATTTCAGACAGAACAAAAGTTATATCACTTTTAGTGAGGCTACCCACCGCTTTTTGACGATTCAAAAACGAAACGCAAATGTTTTTAGTTTTTTGCTAATATCATGGCCAGAAGTAAGAGTTTCAAAATGAATCTTTACAGGTTTAAAGACAATTCATATTTACATAAGATGGCCAGATTTTATCAAAATATTTCAAACACAACAAAAGTTATACCACTTTTAGTGAGACCACCCACCGTTTTTGACGATTACAAAACGTAACGCAACAAAAAGTGAGAAAAACGTGATTTTATCAAGTCATATCTCAAATAACTGTTTGGAACTCAACTTGATAGTGATTCACAACTTGTGTTCAATTTGCCCACCATCAGTGCCAAAACTTCTTTCGAGTCTCTTTGCAAAGTTCTTGATGGTCCTGTTGATTAATCTGACAGATTTCTTATTTACCAATTTGATTGTCATCTTGCTAAGTGACTTATCAGTGACGTGCAGCTACGCTAGTACCCTGTTCCTCTTTTAAAATAATAGTAATAATAATGATCATCTGGCGTTATCAAAGCCTATTTGAAAACAATTATTTGAGATGAGACTTAAAAAAATTGTGTTTTTGCTATTTTTTGCTGCGCTACGTCTTTGAATCGTCAAAAAACGATGGGTGGTCTCCTTAAAAGTGCCATAATTTTTATTCTGTTTCAAATATTTTGCTGAAATCTGGCCATCATGTGTAGATATATGAATTGTCTTTAAGCCTGTAAAATTTCATTTCGAAATTCTTACTTACGGCCAAGATATTGGCCAGAATAATTAAATTGGTTTTTGTTGCGCCTCGTTTTTGAATCGTCAAAAAACGGTGGGTAGCCTCACTAAAAGCGATATAACTTTTGTTCTGTTCGAAATATTATTTTGTAATTTGACCATTGTACGTAAATGTGAATTGCCTTTAAGACTCTAAAGTTTCATTTGAAAATTCGTAGGCTATGTTTGGCCAAGATATGGGCTGAAAACCGTAGGGGATAACTTTTTGGCGCACCCTGCATATATAATGTTATATCATTCATGTTTGGCATGCTTTATAATAAAATCAGCATCCAAAACTAAAAAGTGGTGTGATGTATCCCTGCCTTGCAGCCTTGCACTCATGCATGGAGTTCGTTTTCATTTCGTCGTCACCTCTGCAGCCACAGTTTTGTGTGTGGTTCAGTTCCACTTTGTGACTCAACCTCCGCTCTCCTCCTTCTCTGGCTTTTAGGCTAGCCTATATTATGAAGAGTCGTCGAAGTTTTATATAGGTTCAAGGAGCAATCATAATTATATAGTGGTCGTGAAGAAAGAGCCCAAGACTTCGCCATTTGTCGGCCCTGTGCGTGGACTCTTCGGTTGCCTAATTCCTTCCAAAGGAAAGGAGCTTATGCAAACGAACCCGGGACCGCAAACCGCCCCATGCATGTTGGAGTTGAACAGCTGTCCTATAGACGAACGAATCGCAAACAGCGTATAATTATACGATTCAATTGCACGGGCACGGCATGCACGACTTCATTTTTTTAATATTGAAATTGTCTCGTCGCAATATCCGGGCGGAGATAATGACTTAGCCTGTATTGCAGATCAGACCTTAAAAGTTAAAATCAATTCCTAGTCAACATGCTGCATATACGTGGGCACTGTTCTGGACACACGCCAACTTCCATTAACCGAGAAGACGAAATAAATAATTATGGCCCATTGATATCGGCCAATAGAGACACACCTGTTACATGGGTTGCATCAGTGGATGCATGGATCTAAGCCTGTTCACCATGCATGGTTGTATACCACAGACCTTATGATACACTATATAGGCCTATAGACAGCTCTACAAGCGTCAATTGCTTTTATCTATCGTGCTTGCATCTTACAGACCTATAGCCTATATATACACGGTATATATATTATTTGAATTTGAAAACCGAAGACAATGTCTAATCCGTGGAAATATGGATTTGTCGGTTTGTTAGCCTTGCAGGGAATTTTAATAGGTGCGTTCTTCTATTTCTATCTCCAGCCACATGGTCGGAGACTGTTTAAAAGTGTTCTTCTCACTCCAACATCACAATGTCCTGTCTTTTCGCCAATGAACAGCACCCAACTTCTGGGCGTGACCTCGTCTTCAAAAACAACGAAGCACTTCGATGTAGCTCTGCAGCTACACAACATTACACGCGATCACGACACGTCTCAGTTCGTCAGCTTTCACGATTCGATCTACGGAGGTCGAGGCCTCGGAAATCAACTTTTCGACTTCGCAGCCGTTGTGTTCGCCGCAGAACTCACTGGCAGAACACCAGTCTTAAAGAACACCACCAAGAGACTTGGAATTGAGACGGTTTTCCAGCTGAATCTCGAACGAGTAGATGATCTCTGCCCATGTTATACGATCGGTGAAACGAGATATCTTTCGTATGATGAGATAACTGAGAAGCATATTCGGGAAGCTGAAAATAGTTCCATTCTCGTTGATGGATTCCGCCAGAGTTGGAAATATACGATGGCGGTTGAGCACCGACTCAGACGCCATCTGGTGTTCAACGACAGGATTCAACGATTCGCCGAAGACTTTCTTAAAAGGAACATTCCCCGAGGGTGGAAGAAAGTTGGATTCGTAAGAGTGGGAATACACGTACGAAGAGGAGATATTACCGGGGAACGTTACATTAAATACGGATTTACGGTGCCGAATGCGACTTACTTTGAAAACGCCATGAGCTTCTTTATAGATAGATATTCTCGCGTCCAGTTCATCGCGATGTCGAATGATCCTAATTGGATCAGGGAAAACATCGTCATTCCCGAAAATCTGTCAACCAATGTTTCCGTCAACGTAACTTACAGCTTGGGTCATTCCGCCGGTTTAGACCTGGCGATACTGTCCCTGTGTGACCACGTGATTATGTCAACTGGTGCGTATAGTTGGTGGGGAGCGTGGTTGGCTAAAGGGACAACCATATACTATGAGGACTGGCCGCGATTAGGATCTGAATTGTATGAACATTTTACAAAAGAAGACTTCTTTCCTCCAAGCTGGATACCAATGACTTGATAAACCACTATATCCTTGCAGGTCACTTGATATTGCATGGACAACAGCGTCTGGGCCATCTGGGGCCAGTGCTAATTATATATATGCACGGGTGATATTTCAACTTATAGGCTATAGTTATATACTGAGACATCATTGCAGTAGGCAACTATACATGTATACTTTGAATTTGCGTCAGTTTATATAGACCTATTTTGGGCGCCGGTAATCATTTTGCTTCGAGGCTCGAGTAATCTAAACCTATAAAACACAAATTGTAACAGTGTGCTTCATAAAAAATCTCCCCATCCACGCGACTGATTTTTCCAAATAATTACAAAACAATTTCTTAGCACCGGCCCCTGGAAAACACTATCGGGGTTCGCGATCCAAAAAACTTACCTTTTCCTGAGTTTGAAACATTTTATTTTCCATCCGAAAGTTAACGCAATATTTAAGATTGGTCGCCGGAAGATCCAGTACCTTTTTCAAAGAATCCATAGATTTATGACGTCATCACTTCTTCACCTCACTTTAGACGGCCGATTTTATAGCGCGCGCTTTCGCAAAATTAGCCTATAGTAAAAACACTGATAATAATTATTATGAACGGTTGATCGCAAGAAAATGACAATTTTTACCGGTAATTAATATTATACCGTGTCGTCGTATGTAGGCCATCTGGACATATTTTAGGGCGGACGGGTTTAGGCAAAAGAACCAAGATTCACCGGCAAAATGCCGAGCGAACCCGCCCCGCGGGGGCGACTGGGAGATGGGTTGAGGCGAAAACCCTACATTTCACTGAGAACGCCAGGCACCCCAGGCTGGGGCCGGGTTGTGGCTGATGGAAGAAGGCGGGGTGAGAAAGGCGGAGTGGGAGCGGGGTCAGCGTGGCTGGGGACTAAAAATCGAGATTTCCCGGGCAACGCCGGGTAATTCAGCTAGTATATATATATACTCCATGCACGTTTAATGTGAGTTAACATCAGTGAACTCCTTTTTTGGAAGATATATACAGACGACAGGTTAGCAATGGCATTTGCAAATCCAATTCATATAATATTATATAGGCTCTACATGTAGGGTGGACCCAAAGAAGTAATCTCCTACGGTTTCAAGTTTTGCGCGCTAAAGGTAATTCATATCTACATGTACGTATAATAGTAAAATTGCATCAAAATATTTGGAACAGAACAAAAGTTATATCACTTTTAGTGAAGCTACCCACCGTTTTTTTTATAATCCAAAACGTAGCGCCACAAAAAGTATAAAAAAGTAACATCTCAAATAATATCTATGTCACATGAAATTGATATTGCCAGATAATTCATTATTATTATTGCTATTTCGATGAAAAACATGAGCTGTAGCGGCTATAATCACCACTTCTCTGATAAACAATGAGAGCGGAGAAATTACGAGCTAAATTGAGAGCTCAGAAATATGCCGTTGATGAAAGGAGATCAGCTCAACTTCAATATTATTGTTCTGGTCTTATTGAGAAGAACCAGTAGCCCCCTAATCTCCAGATTTTTACCCGATAGATTATCAAGTGCAGAGCGCTATGCCACAGAAATACCATGATCTGCGGCCAAAACCAAGAGTGATAAGAGAATTGATGGTCGCATTGGAATTGATATGGGAAGACTTAGAATCTATACCTCTCGAACACATCAAAAAGGCCATCAAGAACTTTATACAAAGAGACTGAGAACAACTTCTGACCAAGTGCACATGACATTGTGAGCACTGGTTATGGACACATGCATTGAAGACAAGATGTGAAGCAAAATATCAAGTTTATTTGATAAGAATTATTTGAGATATGATTAAATCATTTCTCAAATAATTTTAGTGAAGCAGAATTTAGTTAAGTTTTAGTTGAATCGTTTTTTGCTACTTTTTTGTTGCATTATGTAACGCCCGCCCCCACCGTCATCCTCGGAGTCGCCACTTCCGGATCATCGTACGGTAAGGAGGCCGCGTGCTGTTGTGGGTGATGGTCTTGAGATATGGATAGAGGATAAGAGGAGGTGACTCTCGGGTTCAAATCCAACCGATGAAATGATTACCAACCATCTCGGCTACCAAGCTCTCTATGTGAGATTGGATCCTTGTGGGACAGACGCTCACTTCTGCGCAGCGTGCCCGGGTGGGTGAAATCTTTAGGCCTAGCGCCCAAAGACTCTGCCAGACTGATGGTCGACTGGTGAGGCACGTCCGCGAAGGTAATAGCGGTGGAGCTCCGTCCAGGGTTCAAACCCACAACAGATCTTGGGACCGGCGATGCCTCGAGCCGCTCTAAGCGTGTCACAACCTCCGTTAGCACTTCTCTAACATTAGAGTGTACGGCCGAAATTTCCTCCCTTACATTTGACCTTACGGTAGAGATTTCTTCTCTTATATCTGACCTTACCGAGGCGATCGCTTCTTGCGTATCCCTGGCCTGTGACTGCATCGCTTCTTGTGCATCTCGGGCATTAGTCTGCATTGACGAGTGCATAGATGTTATAGCCTCCATTACCACCTCCAGAGATGAGGGGGCCTGGACGGCTGGGCAGGGGTCGCAGCCCTAGATTCCTCCATAGTATTTCACAAATTAACCCTACTTGTATTTCTATCAACGTCAGTTGCTTTCAATGCAATCAATGATTAAAGTCAGCATGTTCAATTAGTATTTCTTTGTATTCGTAAAGTCAGACTATGAAATTCACAAGCAAAGACGTTTATTTTTTTTTTTTTTTTTTATTTATTTATTTTTAGTTTCAAAGCAAATATAATTCAATATAAACAATTTCAAAGCAAACACATTTCAATATGAGCACATTTCAACCGGAGTAAGCCTAAGTTGTTCCCCGATTTACGCTCAAGTCCCACGGCCAATTTTACTTCAGCCCAAAATACCTAAAGAAACGATCGCATTGTTTCCCCTCATAAAGCGTACCTTATTTCCGAAGACAAGGGACAAGGCCGACAGTGTACGAAGATGGCGACAGCGTGTCGAATTCCAGAAGATGCTCGCAAATAAACTCCGATCATATAGGTCACTCCATGTGACTGAGTTAAGAAGCGAAGGGAGGTCTTGTCGTTATATCCGGGTGAACAGCCGATGCGAAAATGCGCCGAACAGAACTCCATAAACGACGCTCGAAACAAATATAATAATAATGACTCCTGTCGTGAATGAATCGCCAGCAGAATCCGAGGACTTTCGATACGAAACGTAACTGCGCCTTATAATCTGAACGTCGAATTTAAGCAATTCCACACGTCTTCTCTCTTTCACGATCCGGCGTGATCTTCTGCTCTCTTCAGGATCCACATTGTCGTCTGCACCTAATACGTTTTCACTCTGTCCGGATCCCCATTGTCTTCTGCTCTCTTCAGGATCCCCATTGTCTTCTGCGCCTGTCTTTGTCCTCCAATACGTCTTCAGGATCCGGCACGGTCTTCTGCGCAATCGTTGACAGTGCGCGGATCTTATATAGAGCCTTCTGACGTCACGAACTACGCAAAAAGATCTACGCAGTTGAAATACTGCGTCGCAGAAAAGCTGCCAACATCCGTCCCAGCTGTGCCCCCTTGTCTACCATCCTGTCTGTCTGAGAGTAACGGTCTTTCTCTCTCTCTCTGCCTCTTTTCCGTCTATCTATATATCCTTCTCAGTATCTCTGCTTTGTGATAGCGACTATGTCTGGTGTCGCTCTCTTTCTCTCTCTGCGCGATTCCCGACTAATGCAGAGCGTGTGAATTTTAGCGACTCAACAACGATCGATTGCCGATCGCTGCTTCGACGCGAACGATTAAAAGGCGACAATTGCAGCAGCGACGTAGGCCTATCACGTCGCGAACGATTAAAATTCGACAGCGGTAGATTCCCGACAATCGCGGCATCGATGTAGGCAACGTTTCTATACTGGACATGGAATCTTTGTTTGAGAAGTTGAAGAATATATGAAATCGCGGTATTTAGCTTCCTAGAATAAGACATGTAAGACAATTACACAGAATTAGGTATTATGAGCTTCATCCCAATGTGTTTTGTATAGGTAACTAATTCGTTTCAATTACGTTTTTGGATCGTCAAAAAAACAGTGGGTGGGCTCACTAAAAGTGATGCAACTTTCTGTTTCAAATATTTTTAAAATAAAATTTGACTATTGTGCGTATGAATATGAATTGCTTTTAAGCACGTAAAACTTGATTTGAATTTTTTTTTTGGGACAAGATATTGGCAAAAAACCGTATACACATATATAGGTAATTACTTTTTTGGCCCACCCTGCAGTAGACAAGTATCTTCTTTTCTTCTTTTTTTGAGAAAAGAAGATACTAGAAGACTAGAGTCTTTTGAAATGTGGTTATGGAGAAAGGTGGAGAGGATTAATTGGACTGAACAATGAACATGTATCAAACGAGGCGGTGCTACAGCGAGTAGACGAGGAAAGAGCAATATTGGATACAATAAAGAGGAGACAAAAGCAATGGATAGGACACATCCTGAGAGGAGAATCCCTTCTGAAAGTGATCATTGAAGGAAGAACGGAGGGAAAGCGAAAAAGAGGAAGACAAAGACAGAAGCTACTGGACTGGATGTTGGTTGAAGATTATGGGAAACTGAAAGAAGAGCACCGGGAAGAGTGGCGCCATAGGAAGTTCGAACCTGCCGTGGGGCAGAGAACATGGAGAGAGAGAGAGGGAGAGAGAGAGAGAGAGAGAGAGAGAGAGAGAGAGAGAGAGAGAGAGAGAGAGAGAGAGAGAGAGCAGTAGACAAAGTCCGAAAAATAAGCTGAATAGCTCATAATTAAGCCTATATATACGAGAGGGCAGAGATGGAATGGAATACATAAAAAGGACGTTAAATATCCGCTCCGGTAAACACACAGTATCCACACATCAACGCCCTGCCGACATATAAACAAACACGCCGACTCTTTCCACTTTCGACGAGTTATAACTTATAATATATCTACAGGAGTACAATCATACAAGCGAGGGTTTATCAATTATTAGCTGTTTCTTTGATCGATTTTATTAGGCACACAAAGGGTCAACGCGAAGCGGGATGCATCGTTAGCGATCAAGAGCCGTCGAGATATATCAGAAGAGAGAGATGGGATCTATTATGATGGGAAGACAGTGTTGTTCAGCCTCCTTTCTGTTGCTCCGTCCATTACCGATGCAGCAGGCGATGGACCGTACAGGCCTATAAGCAGACGACGACGACTACATATAATATGAGTATACACTGGCTATTGATGGCGCCGCTGTCCGTGAGAGACTCTTGTGCGTGATAAGATCTCTTCGTTTTTTCCAGTCGCCTGCGTCAGTATCTGGCGTCCTAATTATGCCTCCTCCATGCTGAGCTGGATTCGCATCGGAAGAGTGGGAGGAGGAGGACGACGACGACGACGAGGAAGGAGAAGAAAATAGGAGAAGGAGGAATGACAATCGAACAGTGACTGCATGGTCTTCTCGAAGGCAGCAAAGGCGAGGCACTTTGAGGCCAATATGGACGTGTGTGTGTGTTGGTGGGTGTGTGTGTGTGTGTTGGTGGGTGGGTGGATGGGTGTGGGTGTGTGCGTGTGCGTGTGCGAGTCGCCTGTGTTTGCTCTAAGAAGCTGGCATCTTGATAATAGTTTCTTCCAATCATCCTTTCATCTGTTTGACTCGTCTCTGTAGAGTCGCTGCTGTTATTGTTGGTCTCGACCCCCTCTCACCCCACCCGATGCCACGCCCAGCACCGCCCCACCCCACCCATCCGCACGGGGTGAGTGTAGGGGTGGAGGTGGGGGTTGACCGTCGCTAAACTCTCATTGTTCTGCTGCAGCATGGCCAGACTCTGTTTCTGCTGCTGCAGCTAACATCAGACAGTCATGCAGACGAATATGTAGACAAACTCAGAAACATGGAATTACAAGCATATGTAAACACACACACACACACACACACACACACACACACACACACACACACACACACACACACACACACACACACACACACACACACACACACACACACACACACACACACACACACAGGTAGTCGTGTTTATACGTATACATGAGTATGCATGAAGACAAGCGCGAATAGGCAGAAGATCATTTGGGAGCGTAGACATACAAGCACACATATGCACAAACAGAATCAGAGACACACAGACAGACACACAGACACGCGTGAATGCATGTTGTCGCTGCGCCCTCTCGTGACGGATTAACCCGACATCATCAGCACCAGGGCAAAGCTCCCCTTCCTCCTCACTATTCTTCTTCCTCCTCCTTTTCCTCCCCTCCTCCTCTTCCTCTTACGCCTCCTTTTCCTCTCCTTCCTCCTCTCCTTCTTCCTCTTCCTCTTCCTGTTTCTTTTCTTCCTCTTTCTCCTCATTTTCCCTCCCCTTTCTCCTCTTCATCTTTCTCTTTCTTTTCCTCCTCTTCCTCTTCTTCATCTTCCTCTTCCTCTCCTTCCTCCTCTTCCTCTTCCCCTCTTCCTCCTCCTTTTCCTCCTTTTCCTCTTCTTTTTCCTCCCCTTCGACCTCTTCCTCTTCCCCTCTTCCTCCTCCTTTTCCTCCTCTTCCTCCTCTTTCTCCTTCTTTTCCGTCACCTTTTCATTCGCCTCCTCCCGTTCTCTTCTCGAGGATGAATTCCCTCCTTTTTCATAGAACATGGACAAAATTATTAAGGATTCTTATAAATAAAATCAAATGCATTGCTAAAAAGATAAAGCAACTGTTCAGAGCCTGCATGCAAGGAGCAAGAACGCACGAGTCTTTACGAAAGAAGTACACTGTTCCTCTTTTGTCAGTTTATAAGTGTCGAAACAAAGTTAATTAAGCCAATTGTTATTCCAATTGTTATTCCAATTGTTATTCCAATTGTTATTCCAATTGTTATTCCAATTGTTATTCCAATTGTTATTCCAATTGTTATTCCAATTGTTATTCCAATTGTTATTCCAATTGTTATTCCAATTGTTATTCCAATTGTTATTCCAATTGTTATTCCAATTGTTGTTCCAATTGTTATTCCAATTGTTATTCCAATTGTTATTCCAATTGTTATTCCAATTGTTATTCCAATTGTTATTCCAATTGTTATTCCAATTGTTATTCCAATTGTTATTCCAATTGTTATTCCAATTGTTATTCCAATTGTTATTCCAAAGGCAGAGTATGCTGGATTAAAACCCAACCTGATGGCACGGTTATAATCTTAACTAAGGCCCTCACTCCCCTCAGCTTCTATTTAAGACAGACTTATAGCTCTATGGTCGTCTGTCAATATGGCGGACTATCTCGCCTTTCTGTTGTCATGGCAGATTTTTACGTCTGTTGCGAAACTCGCTCGTTCTTTTCCGGATTTTCAGATGTTTACTGATGTCGAGTATCGAGTTTCTGACTTTTCTTCATCTGTGTCGTAAGCGTTTGGACGGTATTTGGATTGTAAATTTTGACATTCAACCTTCGCCACGCGTCTCTCCTTTTTGGACTGGTCCATTACGCTCAACATCAAGGGGTTTCAGGTTCGTCATTATTTGTTCGTCCTTATCGATAGCCGAACGATTGCAAACATGAATGGGAAAAGAAAGGATCTTATTAACAACAACCGAAAACCGTGCCGTTGCAGTGCCACGTTTCCAGCGTTGTGCTGCCCGTCGATGTTCTTCGCTCCTCGGCTCTGTAGACACTGAAAATGCTGTTAAACTACCATCATCGTGAATCGGTACGAGAACTGTCGGTCTGGACTCTTCGTGTAGCCAACGTGTAGGAGTTCGACTGTGGTGTCTTGTTCTTCTCGAACGTCGTTTTCACCTAAGGATTACTCTGTCGTGACGTTACCATCAATAGGCTTGAGCTATATGATTGGCGCCGTTGATGGCTGCCTGATTTGTCTTGTTTTTGTTTTTTATATGTCGTGATTTGTTTCTTATATACGCTTGTAAGCCAGAGTGCGTTTTTTGCAGCTGGTACATGCATTATACTTGCTTATTATTACTAAGCTTTATTATTACTTCCTTGTATAATTTTACACCTCTTACCTGTAACTTGGTGCGGTGTGTCACCATGATTGTCTTTGACATTAAACGAATATACTATACTATAGTTCATATCCAGGTAGCAACGGTCCTGCAGACTATAATTTATAGGCTGTGTTTAGACTCTTAAAATGTGCCTGGACGGTCATGGATGGTGTCCAGGCACCTACTTTGAAAACTGAACGCATGTAGTCCTACCACTTATTAGGCCAGCACAGTATGGAGAGGCTATGTAAATGACCTCCAGGCACTTCTTTTCTTACACGTGAGCACGGATGACGATATGCATGTAGTCTCACAGCGTCATATAGTCATGAAGAAGAAGCGTATAAAGAATGACTGTCAACAATAGGATGCTGTCAGGCATTGTCTGCTGCAGCTTTATTATGGAAACAATCTTGGTTCTCGCTAGGTGGCGCGATTCTGTTGCGCTGATGCACTCTCGATCATGATTATTGGTGTAGGCCTATAGGCGGAGACTTGGTTCATTCACTCACTCATTCATTTCCAAAATTTATATTGCGCCCCTTCAAGAAGCCTACTCAGAGGCTCTACCAACCCAGCCACGGTCAAAAAGATAAGTCTAGAGCAACTGGTATATGCAAAGCAGGCAAATTGTTCTATAGCCAGGGCTTAAACTGTGGCTGTACGGTCATGGACGGCGTCCAGGCACTTATTTTCAAATCTCAACGCCATCATGACACTTCTTTGGACAGCAGAGCCTGGAGAGGGAACGAGCGTCGAGGCACCTCTTTTTCTACACTTTTAGCACTGCATGTTGTAGCTGCAGGTCTTCTCTTGCAATTATACTAGCTGGGGTACCCGGTGTTGCCTGGAAAATTTAGGAGTCGACCCTCTACGGCCACAAACCCACCACACCACACACCGACCTCCACCGGTATGCCACCCAAGAAATTCCCCCTCCCCTCCACCCCCTCCACCCCCACCCGCCCCCACCCGCTCCACTCCACCACCCACTCCACACCAATTCTCCCAACCCAACCCCCGTTCCCACCCCTCCCCACCTCACCCCCATCCACTCCCCCACCCCACCCTCCAACTCCAACCTCCACCCCACCCACGCCACCTCTCCACCCACCACCCGGGCAACGCCGGGTACCCCTCCACCGCCCCCTCCAACCCCTTCCGCACCCCACCCCACGGCCCCAACCAACCCCACCACAACATTCCACTCCGTCCCCCCACTCCCATCCCTAATCCCACCGCTCCCACCCCTCCACCCCCACCGCCCCCACCCCCAATCCTCTCTACCCCAATTCCCCTCCACCCACCTCCTCCTACACCCCCGACCTCCATCGGTACGCGACCCGTGAAATCCGGACTGGCAAAAGCGCTCGCCTTAAACACCTCTAAAACGGTGTCAACCGCTGCTTTTATGCATGTACGTATGGGACCCGAAAGAAAAGTGCTGTCATAAGCCTGTAAGGGCAATGTCCAACATGGAAAATGAGGGGTTTTGGCACCCCATGGCACCCTAGCCCCCTTGGTGGCAGAGATTCGCGAACCCCTCCACTACGCGTCCGATGCCGAGACGGACACAGCAGTGAAGGTTTGGAGTGAAAAGCTCAAAAACTGTGGAAATGCATTCCGGTTAAACACATGTGCACAGAATCTTCTCTTTATTTATAATTCCCATGGCAATCTCTGTGCTAAACTTCTGCACACCATGCATGGTGATAATGTTATAAGCCGTCCTTTCGATAGATGGCGTATATCCCTAAACACACAATATTATGTTCAGCGCTAATCATATAATTATATATATCGTTCAACTTCTTAATGACGGTATAATTATATAAACGATGGTGCTATAGATATATGCCACGCGGTCACTGTGCCAGTGTTTCTCTGAATAAAACGCAAGTCAAAAACCATGGTGTATATATTTTTTGTGTGTGGCTATATCGCTTTATGTGCTTATATATCCCATGCATGAGCGTGTGCTTTATTCAACGTGTGATAACAGTAAATCGCTCTTGTAGATGAGCTATATACTTATATTATAGACTACCTTTCGAGGTGGTGTCATATAGTAAGCTAACTAAATTGCTAGCACATGCACTAGAATAGTCCCATTGCGATTGGGGTTCGAAATTAAGGTTCACGGGATTCGAAATTCGAATCCCGTGAATTACCAAGTCCAGCGAAATTTATTTTGGTCCTCACCCTCAAAAATTTCTCTATCCGACCTTGGCCTACATAACCTCAGAGATTATACGATATACATAATAATATTATATAAACTTTGCAATTAAGAACGCGGTAATTGAAAAATCTGGAACTGGATTAATTGGGCATTATGGAGGTCATCAGTGAAGACCAAAAGGTTTTGATCCACTGTATGGATAGAATCAGAAACTGCAGAAAAAAACCAAGGCACGTGACGATAGCAAGAATATGGCGTATGCATGGCGACTTGATGACATCAGTTAAAAGAGAACTGGCGATAATTAAAAAAGGTGGCCTATATCTTAATCCAACTTTTCTCTGATGAGCTTCTTTTGAAGTGACGCTGTATTTGCATTGATCCGTGTTTTGTGATTATGATTAGGAGCTATACACAATTGCAGTCTCTGCAGTACATTCCTGCGCTATACAAATGACCAGCCGAGCCGCAACATTTAGCAATGATTGCGGCTTGGAATTATATAGATGTGCTGCATGCAGTCAATGAGAAAACTTCGCATGTCGACTTCAATTTAAGGCGGCTAATTTATAACAGCCGAGCGAAAATTATTGTGGTGTAACTGATGGGTTCATTTGAGAAAGATGAAATTGCTGCAGTTAATTAATATTTATCTCGTTTTGTGGCCGGTTGCAACTTGCAAGTCTTTGATGATCGTTAAGACGCAGACATATATAATTACCGTAATTAATTGAAAGTTCGGAGAGAGTCATTTGTGTGTTTTGTCTTTAGTCAGTAAATGTAAAGACATTATAGTTACAGGCCAGAAATTAGGCTCAAGTTTAAATTACTTACTTGCTATATACTTGTGGCTTTGGTGATTCTCTCTCACGCGACCTGCAGTCGCTCAATTATGGAAATTCTCAACCTCTCTCTCTCTCTCTCTCTCTCTCTCTCTCTCTCTCTCTCTCTCTCTCTCTCTCTCTCTCTCTCTCTCTCTCTCTCTCTCTCTCTCTCTCTCTCTCTCTGTCTCTCTCTCTATGTCTCTCTCTATGTCTCTCTCTATGTCTGTCTGTCTCTCTGTCTTTGTGTCTCTGTCTCTCTGTCTCTGTCTCTCTCTGTCTCTGTTTCTCTCTGTCTATCTTTCTATATCTAGTAACGTAACAGTTTTCTCTTAATTCTGTCTATATATATAATATTATATATATATACACTGCATGCTTTGTATGTATATAGCGTCAGCCTACATGTATACGTAATTATTAGTTAAAATGGTTCTTGATCTACATTAAATTTCGTCGTTGCGACCGGTCGCAGACCGACGTTGAGCGAGATACACTGCAGTCTTCATTGCCTTAATTCTAACCGGCATTTGTCATCGACGGTGTTTGCTCCTCCAGGAAAAGGTGGCTGAATTAAGCAGTCGTTGTCACCCGCGTCCCTGCAGTGCAGAGCCACACTTCATGGTCCGACCCGCGGTGCAGAGCCACGTCGACCCGTGTCCCAGTGAGCCACTCTGACCCGTCCCTGTGAGCCACTCTGATTTATTGGTCCGGTTTAATGGAGACGTCATCAATTAGCCGCTGAAGTTTGCAATTGATTTATTTCAGCGGTTGTCTCGCTCTCCAGATGGGTGTCCCAGTCAGATTCGGTTGTCATTAGCGTGTAATGACTTCTGATAATGCATCCGGTGGGTGCTTAATCCAACTCCCTACGCCTAAATCTGTCATTTGAGTGTGTGTTTAGGCAGAAGGACCCGTCACGCGCCCGCCCTTTGATCTGGCTGGATTCATTTCGACTGGACTGCAGCCTCTCTTGCACTCCATGTCCCGAACGTCCGTCCGTCCAGCGTGTCCGTGTATAGGGTCGTCATTTCCAGGTCTGGAATCCGCGAGTATAGAGGAAATCCGAGATTGGAATTGTAGCCTTTTCCGCGGCTTATCCTGAATATTTGATGACGTCTCTGCTCATGTCGTCGTTTATAAGAATGAAAGCGTTTTAGATGGAAAGATTGGAGATTATTATGAACTGTTGGAGATGTCTTTTGTTCCCATTATCTCTGAATGGAGGAGGTAGGCATGCTTGATCGCTACTCAGATCTTTAATTCAGCTGTAATATATTATTATTGTGTTTAATTTAATTAAGCACTGTACACATTGTACAAGGTCATGGTGCAAACTCTATTTGATTTGACTTTATTTTTTAGAGAAATGATAGTTGATATCTCTCTATATATAGCTTAATTCCCCCATTATATACAACATTTTTTGTTTACTTGAAAACTGTTCTGCGTATACTCTTCTCCACAAATGCTGCTATAGATATATACTTGTGCATGTCTGAATTTGGGTTGGTTGATGGCTTGTTATATGCGGACGTGTGGATGAATCATGGATGAATAGGTTAAGTGCACGAATGAGTAGAGGTGAAGGAACGGAAATGCTGAAGGTTAATGAATGGACTGCATGGGAGTAAAGCAATCATATTGGGAATTAATGGACATGGGCGGAGTTTATCAGGGGCTAGGTGGGGCTAAGCCCCCCAAGAAGCCCCACAATCATGTTTTTTACCGTGTAAATGGTCTCTTTTTCCGGGCTTAGCCCCCCAAGCACAACTAACGACTTTAAAAAGGTCAACTTTTTCGACCGGGAAATACATAGTAATTTTCATGAGATTTAAACTTGACGACTAAAAAAGGTCATCAACTTTTCCTGGCCGAAACGGGAAAAATTTTCCGCGCCGCGCCTTCTGGGCCAAGTTTTTAGCCCCCCCCCCCAAAAAAAACGGAAACCAAACTCCGCCCATGTTAATGGACGGATGGGTGGATGTACGGACGGATGTACGGACGGATGGATGGATAGATGGATGGAAGTACGGACGGACGGACGGGTGGAGGGATGGATGGAGGGATGGATGGAGGGATTGAGGAATTGAGGGATGGATGAATGGATGGATGGATGGATGCCATTGGAGGGTTTGAGGGATTGAGGGATGAATGGATGGATGGAGGGATTGAGGGATGGATGAATGGATGGGTGGATGGATGGATGGATGGATGAATGGATGGATGTACTGACGGACGGACGGACGGACGGACGGACGGACGGATGGATGGAGGGATGAAGGGATGGATGGTGTTTTATTTTCACACCTCAACGTCACGTGTAGGTCTGTATACATACGCCATAAATTTCATTTATTTCTCTACAATTCTCGGACACAACTTCATGCCATGGAAATCCATGCATAGAATGAAATCATGCCACGGCTGCATTAAACCTTTAACAGACAATCATGAAACACCATTGTTATGTATTTAATATATACCTCAAGAACGTCTGGTTTGATTTGGCGAACGCTCGTGGATAAGCTGGTGTCCTGCACTTGCAAGGCTTTCTAGTGATGCTTCAGAAATGTAGAGATATATACGATCACGATATACGATGCTGAGCAATGAGTTAAAACTATAGAGTCGATTAAACAATTTATATATATATATATATATATATATATATATATATATATATATATATATATATATATATATATATACTTGAGTCAAACATTAAACTCGAGTCAGACATTGCAATACCATAGAGTAAAACATTATACATTATACGTTGAGGAAGGAATTTTTTCGATGGTTATAACTGGTTAACACTCTGCTATAAAGAGACCATGCATGGAACGCTTCCGACTAACTACCTCCCAAAGGTCCCTCAACCGTCCAATCGGTAGATGGCGTTGGTAAAATGAGTATTATGACTGCATGCAGCCGACGGTTAACCCTTTGAACCCGGAGCTCCCGTAACTCTATGCATGATAACGGGACGGAAAACAGTAGCGGCGCTAGGGGTAGGGGGCTAAGCCCCCCAAAGGCCATTCATTTTTTTCCATGTAAAAATAAATTTTTGGGACTATTAACCCCTTTAGCCCCCCCCCCCCCCCCAAATAACCGTAAAGGTACGCACGAGATTTGGCAGACAGCTTTGGCGATCACGGGAAAGGACCATTTTTCCAAGATTTCGACCAAAATAATGACTAAAAAGGTCATCAGAAATTTTCAGCCCCCTCCCCCAAAACTGAAATCTTGGCGCCGCCACTGCCGGAAAACCGTCCCGGTGGGTTCAAGGCGTTAAATTCGACTCAAGCCATGTAACTTGTCTTTAATGCATGTCTGCATGTCATTTTTAGGCGATGCATGAGGGGCTGAGACGATGATCAATCTTTGACTGGTCTTCTTAGGTTGTCTAGATTGATGACAATCATATCCTTAATTCATCAGGATAGTTCCAGGGTGATACGTTTTTCGTCTATCTTCGTCCCCCCCCACAGAAAAGTCAATGCGTGGAAATTTTCCCTCCCCACCCTCTCGAGAAGCCAAGCCGGGCTATATAATTGGTGAGTTTTGGTAAATCAAAAGTAGCCTAAAGACTAAAAAATTTGTCGTCCGCTTTTTCTTGAGATTTTGACCGAAAAACTAAAAAAGGTCGTCAGAAAATTTTCTTCGGCGACCCTGCCGTACACCCAAATGGCCGGAAACTCGGAACCCCCCACCCCCTTCAAAGCAGGGGTCTAGATCAAACACTGTTGATTGATGTTCTTATATTCCTATTGTTGCATGTCTTCAGTTTGATCTGATGATGTGCTAAAGTGTATTAAACTTATTCCTGACTTTCCACGAACCGTTTCGGTTCTCACGTATTTCTTTAGCGCATCTGTAAACCTCTCAGTTCTTCATATTGATTTTTTAACCTATGCTGATCAATCGTGCACAGGCTTTTTTGCTTACTGTCTGGCTCTTAGATATAGGCCACTTTCGGAATCATTCCCTAGCTCAAACCAACCTCGTGCACGCACGCTAGACCAAGTCGGTTGTTTGCGTGTTGTGCTTTGGCTTTCCTTTGCTCATGTTTCGTGGTTAACAGATCCTCGCATGTTTCTCCTCCTCCTGCTTCCTGGCGTTTACTCTTTGGCTGCGCATCGCATATGTACGGCTCACTTGAGAGCAGCTGAAGGAGGTGTCATTAAAATGTTAATCATAATCTGTCACATCGATTAACAACTACCTGCAGCTGTAGGAATCTCCCGGAAGCAGCCGTCGTCCAATAGCCAGCTCTTCCATCCACCTCCTTCCTCACGGTCATTTCTCATTGGCTGACGGATCGCGACGGTTCGGTCCACACCCGCCGGTAGGTCAGCTCCATTGCACGTGATTGACAGCTATGGCCACTGCCCGTGAGCCACGCCCATTCGTTGCCGGGTGCTATGCGATGGGTTGTTCCTGGCTGTGGACTCAGATGCCTTAGCTGGCTGCAATTGCGTGGCCAGGAGCTAGCTCGAAATTTAATTGTATTTAAATGCAGCCTTCTTCGTTCGCCTACATGTCGCTGTGTAACGTCGCAATTAGCAAAAGGTGGTGTGCGTGCCGGCGCCTTCTTATCTGACCCGCTACTGTCCACTCACGCTGTCCAGGCATTGTGTCCAGCGGATCAGACTTTCCGCAGTGGTCAGCCGTTGTTGACCACCTGGTTTAGCAACGGATTTAGCTGTCGCTGGTATTTTGTCACGCTGATCATGTACGCTACAAAGAGGCGGAGGCGTAACGTCAAATCGTAAGTAATTTCTCGAAATACCAAGGCCATATATGATATAGGCTATTTTTGTATATCTATACCCTAAAATAAAACTCATTCATCGGTTCAATTAATTATTAGTAAACTAATTTATAAAAGTCATACTGACAAATGCATTGCTCAGAATTTTTTAAATTAATTTTACCTTCGCATGCATGAGGCCTTTATATCAATTGCCCGTCTGAGTCGCCTTGATCGCGTTCTGCGCTCTGCAGCCCGCCTTATTGACCGCATACCCAAATTCAGCCACATCTCCAGCTATAATCGTGACGTTCTCCACTGGCTCCCACTCAAGCAGCGAATTGAGTATAGGATGTATACTCTATATAGTCTGGCGCTGCATGCTAGGCCTTGCTCCTGCCTACCTTTGTGAGCTCTGTAGCCATGCATATGCATGCATATACTCTTAGTTCTCACCATTTCCGCTCCCTAGCTTCGTTTGACTGAACAAAGGCTGCTCTCAGACCCTTTTGCTCGAACTTCCACTACGCAGAACCGTGCTTTCTCTGTGGTATATATAGGACCCTCAACCTGGAATGGCCTTCCTCTGACCCTCCGCTCTCTTTGTAAAAATCCTTCTCAGGTTTTTCTCTCTCATCCTAAGACAGTTTTATTTGGCCGCGCTGAGGCTGGGAGCGCCTCTGAGTAGCCCCTTAAAGAGGCGCTATATATAAATGCATATAATGAATGCATGAATGAATTTAGCGCACAAGATAGCTATATATAGCTTTGTGCTATAAATACGCATAATTGCATAAAGTTCCTTTTATTATTATTTTTCTATACAACGCGTGCAACAGCACACGCATTGCAAGGCTCCTTCAATGCGTTCTTTTAGCTGAAGTATACATCTACGGCACATGCCAATCATGGATACAAGCGATTGCATGTCAACCGCCATATATTATAAGACAGGTTTAGACAGCACTCCATGCATTTGCTTTATATGGTGCAAAAGCATGCAATCTCGATCCTCAACCGTCTCTCAATGCATGATATATACCTTTGTGTGCGTGTGTGTGTGTGCGTGTACATGTGTGTGTGTGTGTGTGTACATGTGTGCGTGTGTGGGTGTGTATGTATATGTATATTTTCCCACTATATAAGACTATAAGACAGAAAGTATACATCTATGATAAAGCATGCATGACTGCAGTATATATACAAACGACAAATTTTACGTATAAATCATTGCTTGTTCCATTAAAAACATCGCTTCGTAAAATCATTTATGAATATTACGGTTATAATAATATATCCTGCACTCGTTGGCCTGAAAAAGGCTGACATTCATGTAGGCTAATGATGGTATTCTTATTATAAGGATAAGCATCATAATCGTTATATATAAGGCAGGGCTGTTTTTAAGAAATTTTTAGAACTGCACATCCTCTTCTCTTCTTTCTCGTCCTCCGTGGTAAATTACTCCCAATCTGAGAAAAATGGCCAATTTTTTACTAGTTTTGACTGCACGGAGCGTGACGGAAGTGCTTCTACAACTGCACGAATCCATTTAGAACTGCACATTTTGTGTAGAACTGCATGCACGTTAAAAAAAGCCCTGATATGTAAGGTCACTCTCAACATGAAGTCGTAAAACACTAAAATTTAATGTATAGGCCTATGTAAACCAAAGCATCGTACATAGATATATAATCTATCATATTATCATTTTAGGCAGAAGAATGTAGGCCCATACACGGCACATGTCCCATGCAATTGAACTGATACCCTTTTTGTTTTGGCGATATACTTGTCAATTCTTAATGAAACTCTGTAAAATTTCAGAGAATGTACGAAGGTTAGATTATCAATGTTTCCTGAAAATTTTATTCAATTCTACGAACAGAGTTTGAAGTTTGGCACATTGAAATTTGGGCAAAGAAAATTTTAAGTTTCCAACATGTAAAAGATAGGAAATTATTATATGTGAACGCGTCTTCATGTATAAACGATTGCATACATGTACGACTTTTTGAACTGCGCACTTCACTTCAAAGAACACATTATAGCAATATTGTCTCGTCATTACAAGCAGAGAAAGAGAATTATATATATATATATATATATATATATATATATATATATATATATATTAGGGTGTCCCACGATTGCACAGGAAAAATATTTTTCTTGAAACTTGAAATGCAGTCCCTCCAAAAAGTTTCCTTATGGTCCTATGATAGTACCTGCCAAATTTCTGGACATTTTGAAAATATTTAGAGGCCGCTCAAAGCTCACATATAATATGTGTAAGTTGTCACAAATTATACGTGCGACATATAGGCCTATGAGTTTGAAATTTTCGGAGGTCCACACTTTGATCCCACTAGCGTGCTTATGTATTGCTTAATAACCTTATATTGCTCTGAAATACTAAAATCTACAAATATGCAACCTTATTGTATTTGCGAATGAGGTTTTTCAAGCATAAGGACGACAGTTAAGCTCTCGAGCAAACGAATGATGTAAATGTCGTGCACTAGGATTGCAGGTCGCTACCTCCACATGGCAATCATCAGTGGAGTAGAAATGAATAAGGTTAACAGATTGTCAGTCTGATTTTTCTCTAGTTGGTGGAAGTAGCCTACAAACATGTTGGTGTGCTAAAGTTGACCTCTGGACCAGGACAGGAATCAACGGTTGCAGTTTGAACCTTTTGAAGTCGTGAAAGTGTGATGCATTAGGCCTAATTATTGGCAAATGCTTTGAGACAACGGCTTTCAATAACTGCATATTAAATAGAGTTTGCAATGCCTTGCACCCTTCTACATCAGCCATCAGTCGTAACATCTTGTTAACATCACAGAAATCTTTTAAGTCCAGTTGCCTGGTGCATTCTTTGTGTCCTTGGTAAAAATTTGTCCATCAATGGTCTGTAATTAAGCTCTGCAAGCCATTTAAAGATGAATGCTCCAATCTGGTTCACCATCAACCAAACCCTCGACCAATGCTACTGCAGTCTGCATCTAACAAATCATAAGAATTCATTACTGAACAGCTTTAGCGTGGCCATACTCGAAATATGACTATCAAGAATTTTCAAAACTCTTGGTATTCATGGTTGGATTGAACAATTCGGTAGCATTTCGCAAGCCTGTTGCCATCACAGAGCAAGTTGGATGGGTAAGGCAATATAGATCTAATTGCTTTATGATGGAAACGAATCACATATACAGTTGACGACCGTGAATTACAGGGCATCCAACCCAAACAAGTCTCAGATTTGTGATTGACATCTACAGTCAGGCGGTGTTCTCATGTAGAGTCACTGCTCTCTTTGAATTAATCCATAGCTTTATAATTCTGGCAATGCTGCTCTAGATGACAAGTCTGAAAATGATGCAACATCATTCTTGGTATACCAGCACCTAAGATATAAGAGATAGCAATTCTCTCTGTTCTTTCAGTGAGTTCTCATTAATGTGGAATAACGGGGTTATCTCTTCCTAAAAGTTTTTCCCAAACCATGCTGCGTTCAAATATAGTTTTCTCGATCTTTCGGTGAAAGAGTGGCGAGATAGCCAATCGTATAAGACCACGTGTGATTTTTCATAACGTTGGTCTGTGTAAATGACTGTGCTGAACAAACATGACGCAGCTTTGATACAGAATTTCAGCTCAACGATAACGAAGAACGTAGATCGGAGACAATTTCTCGTACAGGTTGTCGAAAAACACAGGCACATGTTTTCTAACCACAATTGTGACAATCTTGTTGACATGTGTAAATGTAGAACGTAGAACTGAAGAACAATTTGAGTGCAGTGATGTAGAATCAGCAGATCAGTATGAGAATAGTAAAAAAATAACGGTCCAGACGTTGATTTGTTGTGTAGCTGCATGGGGTGTGCAATTAAAACTTTACTGTGTGGTCCTAGGACAAATAGGGGTTGAACCTCACAGCCCCCTCAGAATTTCTTACTATGAAGCAGATGAAGGTATGGAGGAGCTAAAACCACGACTTGTTACATTATCAAGAGTTTGTAATGACTACTCCCAATGATTAGTTGTGTGTGCACTGATATTGTGTCCAAAGTTCAAAAATCTCAAATTTTTCTCGATTTTGCATTTTTTGAGCATAAGACTATGCCCAAAATATCCATTGTATCCAATAAAGTTAAATACCTGTTAATTCTACCATTCACGAGCTTTCCAAGGGTAGTAAATTTGTTATAATAGGATCAACGATTGGGATATAAAGGCATTTAGAAGTTGGACACATCAGGCGCAAATTATGCCAATATGGGTTAAATTTGGGCGGCTTGAGCCACCCCTAAATATTTTTTTAGTGTCATAAAACTTTACAGGTGTTATTATGGGACCATATGGAAACTTTTTAGGGGGACTGCATTTCAAGTTTCTAGAAAAATATTTGTTGGGACACCCTAATATATATATATATATATATATATATGCCTATACAGTATACATATATGGGTCGGTTTTATCATGACATGTCACAGCTGCTGCATGCTAACAAGCTGAAACATATATACAAAGTCTATGAATATATAGGCAAATATACATAATTATATATTATATATAAACATATATATAACCATATTGCAAAAGATAGTGGACTCTCTTAAAAGAGCTCCCATACTATACCGGTATATATATATTATGTGTGTGTGTGTGTGTATAGTTGTATACCGGTGTATGCATATATATATATATATATATATATATATATATATATGCATAATATTATGTATAGGGAAGAATTTTTACGGTGCGCTATTGTGTTGGTCGAAGGGTGGGACGGTCTTCTGTCGGTCAGAGGTGAATGGTTCTCGTGCCACTAATGCTATGCTGTCAGCCGACAAACTCGAAATATTGATGCTATCTTTTTGCCACCATGCATGCACGCATGCTTCGGAATACTTTTATGTTGATTGATTGTATACAGCAGCGGTTCTCAACCTTTTTTGTGCGGCGACCCCTTGGAAGCATTTCGAAAGTTGTGACGACCCCAACATCAAAATTGATTGAGTAACCTCCCTCACTGTTTTTTTTGTTTCCGTTGTTCATTTTTATGCATTTTTATTTCACAATTCGAAAAACTGTTTTTGTCAATTGTAAGAGGTCACCTAGCTGGCACTTGCGATTCAGAGAGTTACCTATTCAATAGTTTGAAGTTCAAGTTTCATAATCTGTTCAGCAAGAGGGACGGTTGTAGCCTAAGTGCTTCTTCCCATTTGCGAAATTTTTGATTTTCACACTGCAATGGTATCATTTAAAGCTGTCATTCTAACGAAATTGCTCACCATTTGAGTGCTGATTGTTGTTGTTTAAGGCTTCAAAAGTGCCCTTCGCATTATTTAAATCATTTTGAATTTCCACACCGTAATGGTAACACTTTATGCTGCCATCTCAAAACCATTTCTCATGATTACATTGCGGAAAGACATGGTTGAGGACTTTAGTAAATAAATACTGTAAATTCCTCTCTCTCCATTGTTTAGGCTATAACGTTTCTGAATTTCCACGTTGCAGTGATAGCAATTTAAGCTGTCAGCTTCGCAAATTGCTCGCTTTCCAATATTAATAGTCAAGACTTAAGACTTCAAAGTGTTCCCTCCCAATTGTTTGCGATATTTTGGATTTCCATAATGTAACTGTACCATTTTAAGTTGTCGTCTTAACAAAGTTTCTCATGATTTCAGTGCTCATATAGGCTACATGATTTCAGACTTCAATAGGTAAATGTTCCCGACACATTCTTTGAAGTTTGTTTTCATTTGCAAACGGTAATAATGACATTTTAAGCTGGTATTCTAACAAAATTGCTTGTAACGGATAAGCAGTGGATAACACAATAAATTTACAATCATATTTATGAAATAGAAATAATATGAAATATTGGAAGATATAAGAAGCTTGGTCTTCGCCACTAATTTCGATGGGACCATTCATTGTCACCCCAAGTCTCCGCCCCTGTAATGATTCTCACTACAGCTGACAGCATTGATTCTTTGAGCAAACGGAATATTGTTTAATTTTTTTAGATGTATGGTAAAAGTGGAATTTATATTTGAAAACTAAAACAGAAAAGATTAAATTCACGGCCGTTATCTAACGATTGACTCATATATTTTACAAATTCATGAAGGCCCAGGCGACCCCTGGCAAATCGTCAGGCGACCCCCGCGGGGGTCGCGACCCACAGGTTGAGAACCGCTGGTATACAGGTTGCGCAGCAAGCACTCGTCGTATGACTTCCCTCGTTCACTTACCTCTACATAAATATATATATACCTACACCTTACACAACGTATACATATATGTGTACAGGGTGGGTCATAAAAAAAGACCCTGTACGGTTTTTTGCCAATATCTTGGCCAGAAGTATAAATTATGAAATGAAATTTTATAAGCTAAAAGACGATATTATGCATATTTACACATGGCCTGATATAATCAAAATAGTTAAACAGAACAAAAGTTAGATCACTTTTAGTGAGGCCACCCAGTTTTTTTTGACGATACAATACTTGATTAAACCTGGCCACCATGTGCATATGAACTGTCTTTAAACCTGAATGTAAAATTTGATTTCGAAATTCTAACTTTTGGCAAAGATATTGGCAAAGAACCACAGTGGGTTTTTTATGACCCGCCCTGTATATACATATATAGCGTATTTAAACAAAATAATTATATATGTTGGTACATGTATGGATAAATGTTAAATGCTAGTCGGGTCCTGCAGCTCCTGCTACAGTGCTATAAGGGCCAGGGAGGGAGGGAGGGAGGGAGGGAGGGAGGGAGGGAGGGAGGGAGGGAGGGAGGGAGGGAGGGAGGGAGGGAGGGAGGGAGGGAGGGAGGGAGGGAGGGAGGGAGGGAGGGAGGGAGGGAGGGAGGGAGGGAGGGAGGGGAAAATGAATGAATGAAGGAAGGAATAAAGGGATGAATGAAAGAACGAAGGAATAAAGGAATGAATGAATGAATGAATGAATGAATGAGTTCGCACGCGAAGTTTGAGCATGAATAAGGTATTATAAGGATGACTTTTTTATTATCAATGCTATTGAGCAATTAGGATAACAATTATGGTCAATGTCGAAAGGCTGTTGAATTAAGTACACTCTTCTTATAACAAGTACCGTATATAGTCCTCTATATATACCGTTAAATGAATTCGTCACACCCCGCCACACCCAGCCCTACTAACTTATAAGCACTGTATGCAGCTGAGAACTCTCTGAACCGCTCATGGGTGGATGCGAGGAGGCTCTCTCTCTCGTGATTGGGGCTCTTTGTCATCCTCGGTGCTGGATCACTTCACCGTCTGCACTGATTGACCAGGAAAATTGTATGAAGCACTGGAATTATTATCTATCCCATTATTTCGCCAACTTTCCGACTCGCATACACACCCACCCAGCATGGACTCATGTTTGCCCATCGATTATTACTCGTCGACGCAGGAATACACGCCTAATTGGCCGAATTACTCTGAGACCGATACCGTGCGCATGATTTTTGACGACAAGATGTTGACTGCTATCGAAGAAATCCCGCCCTTTTCCTTTCGTCGTCTGCTCCAGCCTCGTCTTCGCCAAACAACGGCTAATGCCACCGCCGCCGCGCTAAGATTAAGTCGCTCCTCCGCCGCTGCTGTTGATGCTGATGCTGTCTAATACGGGTGTTGCATGACTGGTGCTAATTTTTAGTGGATTTCAGATCGGGAGAAGGTATTAATGAGCGGAGAATATACGCTGATTATCTTTTTTGTTGATGTCACCTTTGTCCGGCGGGTCAGCCTCGTCGCACGCACGCACAGACCATCATCATCGCCGATATATGCCATGGCATGGCACGGGCGCAACCGAAAGGTTGTTCCGAGTTCCTCGAGTTGTGTATATATATGGCACACACGGTGAAGGCAGTCGGTACAGTGCAGAGCTTTAATTATTTATGAAATGCATGCCCGATGAACTCGGGCGCTGTAAACCATCGATCAGTAGCGCATATATATGTATACGCAGGCTATATATAATATGTACGTGGAACGGTGGAACGGTTCCGTCGGGTCTTCGCTTTCTGGAGCACTGCCATGCACTCTCGTGTTTCTCCAATTAAATTGCCATGGAAGTTTTTATTCTTTTATATGCTGGGCATGCTTGCAGCTGTCGACCTTCTGATTTTATTCCTTTTGTTCCAACTTCGTATATATATACACCGAATTTGGGTGACTTAATTGTATAAGCCACAGCATTATTATTTTCATGCCCTGAGGTCCTTAAGCAATGATTTGGTGCATGCACTGCGGACCAGTGTCGAGTTTCGTGCAATGCATGGGCGAGTGTGAATAAAATGTTGCAACATTTCGTTGACCTATATAATTATATATACATGTGTGTGTGTATATACATATGTGGGATTGGATGTTGCACGCAAACTTCATATCGTATAAACATGCATGCTGCAGTCGTCATGGGCATCATGTAACGAATCATTGCTGACGAAACGGTCTGCAGTTGTTCGAGGAAGTCTGGAACGACCTTTATCAGATCAATATTCAATACTATACTGCAGGTGTATACACGCTTGAATGGTTCATCATGCAAGTCTATCTATAATGTCTCCGGACCAAGGCCAGACGCTAGACATGTCTCTAGACCGAGACCAAGACCGAGACCAGACGCTAGACATGTGTCCAGACCGATACCAAGACAGAGTCCGAGACCAGACGTTAGACATGTCTCCGGACCGAGGCCAGACGCTAGACATGTCTCTAGACAGAGACCAAGACCGAGACCAGACGCTAGACATGTCTCTAGACCAAGACCGAGACCGGGACCAGACGCTAGAAATGTCTCTAGACCAAGACCGAGACCGGGACCAGACGCTAGAAATGTCTCTAGACCAAGACCGAGACCAGACGCGTGACATGTCTCCAGACCGAGACCAAGACCGAGACCGAGACCAGACGTTAGACATGTCTCCGGACCGAGGCCAGACGCTAGACATGTCTCTATAGACCGAGACCAAGACCGAGACCAGACGCTAGACATGTGTCCAGACCGAGACCAAGACAGAGTCCGAGACCAGACGTTAGACATGTCTCCGGACCGAGGCCAAGACCGAGACCAGACGCTAGACATGTCTCCAGACCGAGACCAAGACCGAGACCAGACGCTAGACATGTCTCCAGACCGACACCAAGACCGAGACCGAGACCAGACGCTAGACCTATCTCCAAACCGAGACCTAGACCGAGACCAGACGCTAGACATGTCTCCAGACCGAGACCAAAACCGAGACCAAACGCGTGACATGTGTCCGGACCGAGACCAAGACCGAGACCAGACGCCAGACATGTCTCCAGACCGAGACCAAGACCGGGACCAGACGCTAGACATGTGTCCAGACCGAGACCAAGACCGAGACCAGACGCTAGACATGTCTCGAGACCGAGACCAAGACCATACGCTTGGGATGTCTTGAGACCGAGACAGGACGTTATGCGTGCCTCGAGGCCGGGACTATAAATCGTTAAAGGGCTAATTATAAAATTATATGCATGCCGTTCTGCGCCCTTCCTCTGCATGCATGGTCATCGCAAAAGCAGACTGCAGTCTTCAAATGTTGACCGCGGTATATACATTATACACGTATATGTTGCAATGCTTCTATAGACCTATGTGTGTGTGTGTGTTGGCTATAGGAAATCATTGGGAAAATGTAGATTACCAATACCAATATATAGGCTGTGTGTGCGTGTGCGTGTGTGTGCGTGTGCGTGTGTGTGCGTGCGCGTGCGTGCGTGTGTGTGTGTGTGTATGTGCAATTGTGCATGCTACTTTTGATCGAACACTTTGTATCGAGTTTCTATAGATCTATATATATATATATATATATATATATATATATATACATATATATAATATTATATATAGGCTGCAGGATGTATTTACTTTATACAATGGAACTGTGGTATTTTGGTTTTATTTATGGGTGCGTTTAATTATCATGCAAATTGAACTCTGCCAATAAACAAGGACAAGAAACGATCTCAAAAAGAGACGTCACTCCGAACATCAAAGCCTGCACGGTTTTCGATTCTTCCTATACTCGTCAGCTAAAAACGGTCCAAATGACAGGTTCGGTGCTGTGCTAATGCATGCAGGAACCTTTTTATCGAGCCGCGCCATGCAGAAATTGGGGGGCCCTAGCTGCGGACCGCCGCATTGTTTCCACGCTGCATGTGCAGCCCAATCTCTTCCGTCCGATTTTTCGAGATAAACATACAATAAATTTCCTCACCCGATTTGGCCGCGCTCTACATGCGCATACTCGCTGAACCAGTGAACCTGTCATTTCAGTCCTCCACAATTACAGGTTAGCGGCCGCGGCACTGCAGCACACGATAATTTAACGTGAAAAGAGATGCGAGAATCGTCCCTCCCCACTATCCGTCATCGTGGTCTGTGTATGTAGTATATGTGGTTTTTGGTGGCTATATTTATTTGATTGAGAACAGCGGGAATTCGTCCAGGTGAAAGCTGGCTGCTTGGGCCATGATGAATGGATGGATGCATGGATGGATGGGCTGCAGTCTTGGCTTGGTGGTATAGCATGCATCCCTAGCTGCATGGCCACTCTGCAGTCGTGGATTTGACAGCTGATTAGGTATAATTTGGGGGCAGCTGGACGGCTGCTAATGGCCCTTATTTCTTCTGAGGGGGTGAATAGAGAGGCGTGTAATTGGCTGCTGCAGACCCAAAGGAGAATCTCTCTGGTCGTTGTTAGGGACGTTCTTTCCTCTTGTCGTGAGCAGGAATGAGGCCAATCTGCTCGTTGCTCCGCTCTACTGTATATAGTGGCTTAAGTGTCATTTTGTCAGCAAATTTAAGACTTTCCATTTTCGGACCATATATATTATAAATAGATTGAATCCCGGTGTTAGTATAGACAAGTCTTAGCATATATGAGTATTTATTATTGCGCCAATTGATTAAGACCTTGTGCTCTATACATACACCATGGCGCCATAGAAGTTATCAATTTCAATTACGACTTATGTGGTGACAGAAATTATAAAACCATGGCGTTGATTGTCGAGGCGAAGTCCAGTCAACTGTATACGTATACACAGTTTACACACCTCGTCCATCCCAAAAGTTTCACTCAACCTTCCATTCGGCAGGTGGCGCCGGGAAACTGAGTAGCCGGACGGGATAGGCGACTTGCATGGTTTCCGACAATTGAATTTGACTTCTGTATAATAACTTGTGATCATGCATCCGTTCATTTCTGATTGTAATGCGTTGTGTCATAAACGAAGATTAATAATAATAATAATATAATAATAATAATAATATTATTATTATTATTATTATTATTATTATTTTCAATATTATCAATATTATCATTATTATCATTATTATTCATGTATATGCATATAATGTATTTATTACATGCAATATATGTGTTTATTGTGCGCTATATATTTTCACGCTGGTGGGCATGAAGGTTCATTATGACAATGAGCACAACTAATTCCAGAAGATGCATAGTCTGGCACCATTGCATGGATACATGGATACAGGGATACAGAGATACAGGATGATGATGACGATGATGATATCCTTTCAAAAGTTCAACATATATCTGTATCATTCGGTGCTTAGTCTCTTATCTTGTGCGCTTGCTCTGCAGCCCACAGGGTTTCTCGCCAACATGCAGACTGGCTTTTTTCATCACCGAAGTGTCTAATTACTGACCACTGTCCATCCAATTTGGTCATTTCCCCAGTGCCTCAGTCCGCCAATTGTTACGGGTCTCTCAGCGTAAATATGCCTTGTACACCCTCTGGCATCTTTCTGTCATCGCAGGCGTTCATTTACAAATGGAAAGATGCTGCAGAAACATCCATGCACTGCATGGTTTCTCGGATATATGAACATAATATTTGCATATCCATCGACTCCACTGGTTTATAAATAAGAATGCATGAACATCGGCAAAGATGAAATGTGTACATTGAAAGAAAAGGACAATTTTCGTATTCATATAATTAGGCCACATGTATGCATTGAAGTATTCCTCATGGATGAATGCCTGTGAATATGCTTATTCCTGAAATAAAATAAATCAGGAATAATCTCCCAATAAGGTGATGTAATTGAAACTGATTTTTTAGTAGTATAGCATACTACTTTACATGATTCTATAAGTCAACAGTTGTCCCTATATATATATATATATATATATATATATATATATATATATATGTATATATATAATATACTGCAGGCTTAGTTCTGCAATCTCAAATTTTTTTATTCAATGTTTGAAATCCTCAGGTAATGATATCAATAATAAAAAAATTCGGAGGTGTATGCATGCATATATATGATGCAGTTAAATATGACAGTTGTAGACATTGTTATTAACAACATATCGATGGTTGTAGACATGCCAAATCGCCAATCAAAGATCCGCCGAAGAGCAATCCGAGCAAACGACATCGCGAACGCCTCAACTCCGAACTAGAACTGCTCGCAAGTCTCTTGCCATTTGAACAGAGCGTTGTGTCGAAGCTGGATAAACTATCCATCCTACGGCTAGCGGTCAGCTACTTGCGCACCAAAAGCTACTTCCAAGGTAGGATGATGGTGGCGGTGGTGGTGGTGGTGGGGGCGGTGGTGGTGGTGGTGGTGGTGGCGGTGGTGGTGGTGGCGGTGGTGGTGGTGGTGGTGGTGGTGGTGGTGGTGGTGGTGGTGGTGGTGGTGGTGGTGGTGGTGGTGGTGGTGGTGAGGATGACGATGACGATGACGACGGCGACAACAACGAAGATGATGATGATGATGATGATGATGATGATGATGATGATGATGATGATGATGATGGTGATGATGATGATGATGATGATGATGATGATGATGATGATGATGATGATGACGATGACGATGGCGATGATGACGACGACGATGACGATGACGATAATGATGATGAACGTCGCCTTTGTTTGAAAACAAGTATTAAAACAAAGCTGTGGAGCACGTGATATAATAATGGTAGAAGCGAGTGTTGCATGCATTGACATACTGTTCAAGGTATTCTTCGTTCATATACATATAGGGTAATGCATACAGGCCTATATATATATATATATATATATATATATATATATATATATATACATATATATAAACTGTAACAGAGGAGGGTAAATATTCATTTGTGTGTTGACATCCAGACGATTAGGGGTTCAGCTTTCCCGGAGAGGTCACGAACTCCGTGTATTAGTCAATATGACAGTAATCGAATGAGTTCCCTTCATTGTGGTCCGTCTTGTATAGCGAATGACTGCCCAGTGCGCATGTCCAAGATGGGTGGTGCACCCATGGCATTTAGATTGGTGATGACTTACCTATATGCCAACTCCCCCTGGGCAGATTTTTATGGGGTAGAATTGAATTGTCCTGACAGCAGAGGTGTTAAGGGCGACACGCTTGCCCTGGGGGGAAGCTGGTAACAAGATCCGAAGCACACAAATCGAAGGATGGGGTGTGAAAAAGGTGTCACTCAGAACTCGATGGAATAACTGTCTCCTAATAGAAAATAATGGCAATCTGGTATGGCATTACGGTACTATCGTTTTTCAAATACGGGGGGTTCGGTTGGTCACTTGGTCGTTCATGGGATAGACTCTCAAACACTTGACCGATTGTTCTATGTCAGTGTGACCACCGCTTTGTCCATGTGGCCATTGTTATACGCGTATGCATGCGTGGAGTGCCCGGATTGAGTTGAGGAAAAATGCTGTCACCCGGATCTGCGCGTCGTCCCATCACTGCCATGCATATGTAATTGAGTGGTCTGCAGTAGCAGAGGTTGAACGACAGGAAATACCTCCTGGGGTCAGAGGTTACTGACCCTGACACAATAAGAGGGTCTTTGTTACAAGATATGCATGCAGGGAGAAACGACCATGCAACCACATGTATGGCATATAAATGCTGCAGTGTTGCCAATGCGACAAACAATACTCATTCACATTCAAAGGTATGCTTGAAGACACACAAAGATACATGAATGCAACATTCCCCCCATATATATAGGCATACATGCTCGCATACAAAGTACATACAAAGTACATACATACATACGTACATACGTACATACGTACATGCATACATACATACATGCATACATGCATAAATGCATACATGCATACATGCATTCATGCATACATGCATACATGCATACATGCATGCATGCATGCATGCATACATGCATGCATGCATACATACATACATACATACATACATACATACATACATACACACATACATACATACATACATACATACATACATACATACATACATACATACATACATACATACATACATACATACATACATACATACATACATACATACATACATACATACATACATAGTACATACATACATACATACATACATACATACATAGTACATACATACATACATACACACACATACATACATACATACATACATACATACATACATACATACATACATACATACATACATACATACATACATACATACATACATACATACATACATACATACATACATACATACATACATACATACGTATACATACATATATACATACATGCATACATACATACACATCATGCACTTACATGCACATGTCAATGCACGCACATACGTGCACACTTCATTAGTGCTTTCGGCTCGTAGAGCCCTAGCGACCACCATGACAAGCGACTTTCGCCTCTCGCCATGATGGTTTTCTTGGCAGGATACAGAGGTGGTTTGCCATTGCCTTCCTCCGAGACAACTATGGGTGAGCAACTTGTCCAAGGTCGCTACGCAGTGGCTTGAGGTAGATTCGAGAACATACCGCCATACCACCTCGTCCCATACCCTGCAGGAGCAGGGGGTTGTTTTAGGCTAACCCATAGCCGGATGCAGATTCACGTCATGCCCAAGACCTGCCGACTGCAGTTTAACGTCATACCCAGGACGGGCTGCAGTTTAACGTCATACCCAGGACAGACGTGCACACACATACGCATAATATATAAAGCATTCACGTGTGGTATATATATATATATATATATATATATATATATATATATATATATACAGTGCACTCGCGGTGCATGTGCTGAATTTGTTTGTGTTTCAATTGGTTGTGACAGATCTGTTTGGTCGCGTGAAATATCACGACGACTTTTATGGTTTCTCATTCAAATCTGCCACAACCAATAAATATGGCCATGTATACATGTATACATACCGCCGTCAGTTGTATACCATGCAAGCAGTTGGTGGCACGACGGTTTCTCATTTGCCATGACAAGCACTGAATCCTGTATGTATGTATGTATGTATGTATGTATGTATGTATGTATGTATGTATGTATGTATGTATGCAGCAATGCTCGTTATAACCAGAGTTGCACTGGAACTCAGCTGGACACGGCTTGGCGGCCACATTCAAGGGAAGAGGCTTGGTATATATATACAGCTGTATAATGTATATGTATTATATTATATATATATATATATATCTGTCCTTATAACTGGCTTCCTTGATTATAAGATGACGTGATGGAAGTTGGTCAGGGGCGGATCCAAAGGTGGGGTCAATCCGGCCATGCCCCCCCATTTAAAATTCTTTTTTCTCACCAGCCATTTTGGTGTGGCAAGTGGGCGTGGCTCCCCCACCATCAGTTCGGCAGACCTTTACAAAAGTAGTATGATGACTAAAAAGGTCATAAACTTTTTTATGGGAAAAATGGTATGGTTTTTCTTGGAAATGGGATTTTTTGCCCGAAATTTTGGCCGAATGACTAAAAAAAAGGTCGTCAACTTTTTGGTGCGGCTAAAATGGTATATTTTCCATGAGAATATAGGCCAAACGACTAAAAAAAGGTCATCAGATTTTCCGGCGACTAAAGATGAAATTTATCCTTGCCCAACATCGACACTTTGGCTCCTCCCCCATGCACTTCGAAACGTTCTGGGTCCGCCACTGATGTTGGTTGTCATCTTCAGCAAGTCCAGTTTTGAAGTTCGTCCATTTGTTTAATCGAAATGGTGACTTCGCCCGACGTGTGTAACCTGATTTGCTTTGTGAATTTGTGCAATGCGGGGGAGACAGTGAATTCAGGCGATCTAACATGAAAGAAGACGATCACGTGGGACTGCAGGCGAGGAAGTCAGACTTATATATATATTATATATATATTTATGTATATATATATATATATATATATTAGGGTGGCCCTTAAGAATGAAAGTTAAAAATAATCTGCTGGCACCCCTCCAATCTATTTCAATTATGAAGAAAATAATTTGTGCAAAAAATCTTTGCAATATGGCAATATTTAGGGGTGCCCCCCGAGCTCACAAGTTTCAATAATGTACGAGTGAACTTCCAAATTATAATTGGAATGGCAAACTGAAATTTTCAGTGCTTTAATACATTCTGTCGGCCTACTAATGTTTGCAATGCTTCAACATTTAATATTTAGTAGCCTACTTACTTACTGATTAAAATTACGTGAGCTCTAAAATTTTAGTCACTGTACAATTTCAAATATATATATGTTTGATTAACGTTTGTTGTCTGGTTGAAAAAAGGTGGCAATATTTTATGAAGAGTTGTTTAATACAAGGAAAGACATTTGATTTTAGTCTACTATTGGAAACATAGGGCTACATTGTCAGACATAGTAAATACGAAATATTACAAATAATTATACATAATTAATAATGCAAACGCGAGGGAAAACAAGTGTCTATCTACTTCGCTCTTATAATGAGCCTGAAATTCTTGGAGCAAAGTTGCCATCGTATCGTCAAATTTTTGGATACTTCATGCATCTACTCAAAGTTGGCAAGCAGACAGTCCGTTATTCCAGTCAACAGGCTATAGAAAAAGCCACTTTTTTGGAACTGAGCTGGTATACCTGTAAGAGGTAAAAAGCATTGTATTGAAAAGTTGGAGTCGGTGTTCGTGGAATGGAAAGGACTTCAAAAGCATAGACACCGAACAGCTACTGCTCACAAGATTAAGGAGGAGAAATTTATTGAGAGACTAGATGACCTGCTTGCAACTTCCATTGGAACTTCTACTGGACCAAGAGGTTTCGATACCACTGGAAATTCATTGAAATCGACAAGTTTCAGGTAGCCTCGTCAGATCCGTTGGTGGAATCACTGGTGGCTCCACACCGTTCTGATATGGTTTGCCCATAGACATTTAGCAACTGCACAGCCACGAGACGATTACAGGGAATTTCTCGAGCTCTCAGTTGTCTTTCTTGGAGGTGTTCCTTCTCGTGGAATTTGGTTTCAAATACCTGGCGCTATGCACCTGGCACGATGGATGGCAAAAGTCATCTATACCATAAAGATGTGGCTCTTTCGTGCTCAGTTCAAGAAGACTGCTGCAGAAGAGCGCAGCATTCGTGATATTGCCATCTTTTCAGTTGTTGTCTACCTGAAAACCTGGATAACTGCGCCAATTGCTGTGGAGGCTCCTCTGAATGACTTCACTCTCATGACAAACCTTCTCACATATCCACATGGGCCCCTACTATACAACTTCTTCTGCTACAAGCATGCAAGAAGCTAGGGCTTCATCTCTGGTATACATTTTGTCTGAAGAGCTTATTGGGCTTGCTCTTTTCGATTCAAGGGTATCCAATGACTCCAAGAAGCTAATGATTGCTGCCATGGAAGAAGTAGCCCCAGATCATCCGCCTAAACGACCCAGTGTGAAGTCAGATGCATTTCTTGGCACTCATGCGGTCTGGAACAATTCTGTATAACCAACTCCAAGAAAGTGTTCAAAGTGCTTGGTCTGCACGGACTATCTGAGATGATGCTTTCCAAAGATCCTGCTCTTCGGGAAGAGCATGAAGTATTTCGAGAAGCACAAGCAGTACTCAAAGGGCTGGCTGTCGTCAATGATAGAGCTGAACGAGGTGTGGCACTCATCCAGGACTTAAATAAAAAGCTAACAAAAGATGAGGATCAGCTTCAATTTCTCCTGCAGGCATAGGCGGAGACCTGGGCGGAGACTGGGGGGAGGAGGACGGAATGACGCGAGATTTTTTGACGGACGAATGGCTCTGAGTGTCGCCGAAAAATTTCCATCTTTTGCCGGCCAAAATTTCTGACGACCGGCGAAATCTCGACAAAATTTTCTATTTTCGCCACCAAAAAAGTTGATGCCTTTTTTTGGTCGTGACGCTCAACGATTGGGTGGGGGGGCAAATGCATGGACCGTCCCCCCAACACCTCCATTGGGGAGGACCGTCCTCCCCTGTCCCCCCCATGGTCTCCGCCCATGCCTGCAGGTTGTCAGTGAACATCGACGACAGTTCCCTGACTGTACGAAAAGAGATCTCGTGTCAAATTAGTAGAAAGCAGTGATTTCTCCATTTTATTGTCCTGTACTGATCATTTACTTCTGTGACCAGCTGAACAGTGAACAATAACTGAATTATAATTGAACAGTAAACACTTGTTTAATTGGCATTGTTGCGTCACTAGAGTGTATTTACTAATTTTAGTCATCTCTGTAAAATTCTGAGTGACAGTGTGTTGAATATAGTTTGGTTGAAATTGAATGATTCAATTGATCAAATTTGTATTAAAGAATAAATTTCGGCGCTCGAGGGGCACCCCTAAATGTTTTGCAATTCCAAAATCCTTTTCAACACAATGTTATTTCTATAATTGGCATGGATTAAAAGGGTGCCAGACAAAATTTTACGATTTTTAGTTTTTGGCTGTATGCTAAGGGCCACCCTAATATATATATATATATATATATATATATATATATATATATATAGTCGAGCAGCTGCATTTTGAACGGACTGAAGGGAAAAGAGACATAACTTTTTGAAGGCCGACCAAGAGTGAGTTACAATGATCAAATCGAGAGCAGAGGATGTATGCATGTATATGACCATTTATATAGCGCCTTAACAGGATGGCGTGGATTATCGAGAAGAGGGCATGTGCACCATGGATGAGGAGACAGAGCCGTCTGCATAGGGACACCATATTTGATCTTAACCCAGGAGTTTCTGCCAAGGTGTCGCCACAGATAGGTAACATTTGGGTGCAGTCATCATGAGCAGAGAGGTAAAACCGAAACCAGCTTTTTTGGAGTATTACTATAATATTATGTACACACGCAACATGCATTTTACATGACCTCTGCTAACTGCACAGATTGACAACATTGTGATTATCTTACTATATGTATAGTCTGAATATGCATGTATACTATAGTTGTATACATTCCCTGTAGGCCTATATATAATGTCTTTATACAGAGTTGTTTGTGATGGAGAATAATTCTTTGATATTTTATGGCTTATAAAGCAGCATGTGGATTTTGTGTTAACGCGGGAGGCAATGGCCCTAAATCTAGGAGGCGACAGTTTAGCATTGGTTGAGGTTGCAATTGTGAAATCGATAGACTTAATTAGGATTTAATGGGGTGCCAATTGCCTCATTACACAGCCCACGGATTTACAGAAGTGGCGTCCATACTACGGAGGCGGAAAGTCTTTGGCGGTGGCCCTTTCGGACCACGCTGACCAGACCGCCCATTGTGGTCCGAATTAATTGTCCTCCTTTGATCTGTGTGTATGGTGCAATTTACACAGCACTTTGGCACGGGGACATTGTAAACTACCCACAATGCGCTAATCAATAAAGCCCCAGGTGGCCAAAGGCTTCGCACCCTGTCAGTTCAGGACGTGTCTGTTAGTGCATCCATGGCGGCAGCTCAAAGTAGTTGGGACATGCAGAGCAGCGGCAGTATAAGGTTTTATGGTGCTCAGATCTGTTGTGTACTTCAACTGTTATAGATCCACCGGCAGAAGGTTCTGTTGACGTTGTTTAGGGAGTTCATTTGACTTCCTTATGTTACAAATGCATGCTAAGTATACATTGCTTTTGAATTTTAAAGACTCGTGCTCTGTATATCTATTTCCGTCACTTTCAATCGAACATATATGGCGTCCAATTCCGGATAATATGAAGCGGTATATATACATCTGTGTGCTTGCTATACAGCCATAAACTCCTTATATAAAAAATATAGTTAAATTGATATCATTATAGATCTATATGTGTATATATATACACATGAAAATTATTATATAATTAGGAACTTTATTATATATATATATATATTAATTGGTTTGTTTATTAGGAGCTGTTATATATAGCGCCCATTCAATTCTAACTACTCAGGACCACTCCCGACCCAACCTCGGCTAAATAGGACACTCTTAACCTATATGGCCATGGCCCACGGAGGAGTCATTCCTGCAGGGCATTATATAAAGGGAAGTGCCACAGGTGGCAGAGATACTTCAATGATCTATAGGCTATACAACCTGTTCTGTCACGGCTTCTGTCCATGCATTCCAATCACATGTATAGCCATACGTGTATATAGGTATATCCATCTCTGCATATATACCGTGTCTAAATTGAAAGATAATCACATGGCGTTCACAGTGTATACATCCTCATTTTGCTCTTCAGAAAACCATCTGACGCATTCAAACAATGTCTATGTTTGATGTCTGGATCGCTAGATGTCAGCACGATACACGTGAAGATTTTTACAAGTTTAACAACACTTTCATATCAATGATGATTATAGTATCGCCCTCCTCCTTTATCCAGGCTTGGGACGAGTACTGCCATGCAAAGTCTTGAAGTCTTGAAGTGGCGCTATATAAATGTACGATTACAATTACAATTACAATTACAAAGAGCCAGCTAGCAATGGCCGAGTTTGAATATCGTTTGTCTAAATTCCGTCTTTATATAAATGATTATTATATATACAGATATTACATATATTTGCTCCTGCTGGATGTCAAAAGAAATCACTGATATAGTTTACTGCTTGCATGCATACATGTATAATACACACAAACAACGGCTATTTTCGTGTATATCCCGTGCATGTACATGTATACTATTGTATAGGTCGATTGTGTCTGCTGCAGTGTCATCGTTGATGTCAACTGAAGGCATATCCTGTTTCCCGATATACATGTATACATGCAGAGCACCACTGCATGCAGTATCCATGCATCTCCGATTTCACCACTCACCCACGGCATGTCACATTTACACAAGACTCAGTTGTCACCTCACAGGTCGTTACTGTGGGGCGCGGTGGTGTTGTGGGTATGTTCGTTGCCTTGCAACCAGAGCCTAGGGTATACTATATACAACAGCGGTTCTCAACCTGTGGGTCGCGACCCCCACGGGGGGTCGCCTGACGATTTGCCAGGGGTCGCCTGGACCCTCAGAAATTTGCCAAATATGTAATAGCAATTTCAACGATATAACCTTCCACACTATAGCAACTTAAGATATTTTTTCACCTATGCTTTTCCTATGATTCATTCTTTAGATTGCAGCAGCTAATTTAATTTTGCCATTTCAGTTTTCAAATATAAATTCCACTTTAACCGTTCTTCCAGCAAATTAAACAATGTCTGGTTTGCTCAAAGTGACCCCTCCACTTGTTGGCGCATTCATAAAGAACAGAAGTAAAGTTTATGAAACCCATAGCCTCCCGAAACGAATTAGCTAGGTTATGTGATAAGAAAATAAAAACGATTGACCAATCTTCAGGGTAGCCTTTTGTTTCAGCTTAATGAGTGGCGGCGCCAGGATTTCAGTTTTTTGGGGGGGCTGAATTTGCGGGACAAAATTTTTCGTTCTCATTCGCCAAACTTTCTGACAACCTTTCAAGAAAAATTTGTCCATTTCAGCCGTCAAAATTTCAGACGACTTTTTTTAGTCATTTGTAGTCATCGACCAAGATAAAATTTCCATTTCAGCCGTCAAATTTTCTGACAACTTTTTTTAGTCATTTTGTCGAAATCTTGAAAATGGTCCTTTTTCAAGTCTGCCAAACCTCGTGCGTATAGCCTACCTTTAGACTACGGTTCTTTTTTGGAGGAGGCTAAAGGGGTTAATCGTGAAAATCGTTCATTTTTACATGGGAAAAAATGGATCGACTTTTTAGAGGGCTTAGTCCCCCCCTAACCTCTTTAGCGCCGCTACTGAGTTTAATAGTTGCAGCATGGACAGAGAAGTTAAAAAGTAGCCTATTGTTGTAATGACATTTTGGCGGTCGAATCGATGAAACCCAACAATGCATTCAGATACTAAACGTTCAAACTATGCAGGAAAGCATGACCAGTATTTTTATGAACAAAGCTGGTGACGTCAAGAAGGGTCAATTGAGACGGGGATTTGGGAAACTCGCAACAGCAAGACGTGGCAGCTGTTGAAATTTAATAGGCTGAATAGACTTGTGAAGCTTCAACTTCAAACCAATGAATAGGTTACTCTCAGAATTTCAAGAACCAGGAAGCCTCACACAATTGCCAACAAGAATTTTTGCTTTCGATCTATGAAGTGAAAATGCATGACCATGGACAGTGGCAAAAATGCAGTATAGGGGGGGGTAACTCAGTCAATTTCATTGTTGGGGGTCGTCGCAACTTATGAAATCCTGCCAAGGGGTCGCCGCACTAAAAAGGTTGAGAACCGCTGATATACAAGGTTCGAATTCGCCTCAAGCCGCCGCGTATAGGGACCTTGGGCAAGCCTTTCACTCGCGATTGCTCAGCGCTTTGGCATGAAATTTCGATTCAGTGTCCGCGCTGTAGTCGGGAGTGCTTCTGAGTAATTATCTTGATGGGGCGCTATAACAAGTGCACATACATGCATAACTGTTAGCTATAGTTTCAGTTCTCTGTTGCTGCAGTAATCACCGTTGTGGCCCTGAGTGCATGCACAGTTGGTTAATTTGCTTTTATTTGCTACACCGCTGTAGCTTTGTTATGTAGTATAAAATTGTTTTATAGGCTACCTGTATAGCGTTGCTGCAGGTTGATATATTTGCTCAGGGTGCACACACATAAGTATAATCTGAGCATTTATATAGCGCCCTCTAAGGCCCCTCTTGTAACCTATAGTTAGCAGATTTTATACGGTGTGATTTGAAAGAAACTCTTGATGTTTGCATATAAGACATTTCAATTATTGCTCTCATCCTCCTCAAATTTCCGAAGCACAATAAATTGACTTCTTGCAGCCTCAATAGAGCTTGTCATTCAATTTGCTTGGCTTATAGTTGGCTAGCGATGCTTTTTTCGACTCGCCTCCGTAAAAGTGATTTAAAATGGACTGACTTACAAATGAGTTGCTGCACAGTTCCTATATTATAGCCTTTGCTCTTTGTAGCAGCCAGCACGTCCGCAATGGAGGCTGCTATTAGGAGTTAGTATAGGCAAGAAAAATTATTTCCTGCGTCTTGATCAGAGTAGAGACTCTTCTTGCAATGGTGTCGTCGTCGTCTTGCCTGCCTCGCGAACTGCCTCAAATTAATAGAAATTGATGTGCGAGGTATTTAATTTTGCCCCGACGTCGGGCAGAGAGAGAGAGAAAGAGAGACAGAGAAAGAGACAGAGAAAGAGACAGAGAGAGACACAGAGAGAGGGAGATACAGACAGACAAAGAGAGAGAGAGCCGTTGATCTGATACGGATCATGGGATATTTATTGATTCATGACTCTCATCCGGACGGCATCTCGCTAATACGGTGATCATGGCGTCCTAATGAAGTTTTCGACGTCATGCAAACTCACACTTTGCCCGGTCGCGCCTGTCGCCGACGCCGACACACGACGACCAGGGCGAGATAATCCAATCTGTTCTCATTTGGTCCGCGAAGCATCTGTCGCGGCAGAGCCGACGGCTGCGGCGAGAACCACGCCGAGTCCTCTGCCGTCGAATGGTCGTAGAAATGAGCCCCAGTTAAACTCGCCTTTTGCCCGCCACCCCCCTACCCACCCACCCCCGCGTTGGACGGAACCACCTTCTCCGTTCTCCCCGCACCGCAAGTGCCATCACGTGGAAGATTTAGTCGTACTGCGCATGCACGTAATTCTCTCGTCTTGCACGGTGTCGGTTCGTGTATACATACCATGCATTGCATGTGTAGTTCTAGTGTTAGTGCATGGTCGTAGTACTTGTTCTGCTCTTTATTGCGGTCGTAGATGCTGTTTAGCATTAAGGTACCGTTATGCACGGCACGTGTACAAGACGTTTGTAAAGATTGGCAACTTGGCATGCCATCGACTTTCATTCTGCGCTGATCTTTACTTCTGTATGCGGCTCATTTCGGCGTGTCTGTCTGTCTGTCTGTGTGTCTGACTGACTGTCTGTCTGTCTGTCTGTCTGTCTGTATACTAACTCGTCACTGCATGCAGTCAATTATTATTAGAGCATTACTTGTTTAATTAATTAATTAATTAATTAGAGCATTATTAGAACATTAATTGGCTTGCAATAATATTTTTCCTGAGCATTAACATTTTTTTACTGCAGGTCTTTGCAATATATATATACAGGGTGGGCCATAAAAAGGTATGCCTCTAAGGTTTTTACCAATATCTTGGCCAAAAGTAAGAATTTCGAAATGAAATTTTACAGTCTTAAAGACAATTCATATTGGGAGAGTGTCTATGAATAACAATAAATATAGTCGACAATTACATCTGAGCTTGTCTTACATATACAATTGTAACAATTAAGGCACACTTATTGGGGCACAAGTATTATCGGTTCTAAGTAAACTAATTTCTATAGTTATATAACTTGAGAGTATTAATCTCTTATTTTTCATTCGGTTTAATACAATGGCTGCTGCCTTAATAATTGGTGAGTTTGATTAATCCTATATACGTATTATTTTAAAAGCTACGTTTAAATTTATTCGTCACTGCATGGTGGTGAAACAATAGATTTCAGATTCTATTTACGATGATCATTTCTCCTCAATGAATTAAGACGAGAAAAACCGCAGTGTTGCCTTATAATTCCTCTGTGTATATATATATATATATATATATCGCACCGGAAGTTAGGTACTGTCTATGGTATACGTGCAGTCAGTCCATGCAGCAGACAGCTTCATTTAGCTCCTATATAAAAGATATAGCATATAATAGACCCTGCTGTTTCTTCCAGCACATCGCGTAATTTCCCAAGGACCAAATCGACGGCGCGATATACATGTGTTTCGGCCTTTAAGAATCTATTACTTGCCCTAATTGCAGCCTCTTTAATTCTGTCACGGCTGACTGCGGCTCGACTGCATTTCTGCCAGGCTGAATAAGCCAAATTGATGCCAAGGAGTTGGCGCTCACGGTGCCGCGGTGACTGCCGCTGCTGGGCGGCTGATGGATTGGACAAAGGAGGACCGGTTGCCTAATCAAAATTGGTTAATATCCTGAGTGGCTACATGTACGGCAGATGCTGGGCCCTTTAATGTCGTCGAAAGTCAGCGCCGGTGTCACGAAATAGAGTATCCCCCGTATTAATTGTATCCCCCCAAATTTAAAAAAGTCGAAAAAACCGCTTCCGCGTGTATTTTTTTGGGCAAATTTAATTTCATCTGCTTTGTTTTGAACAATGACACTAACAGGTATGTTTATTCCTACTAGATAATTTGTTTTGCCCTGTTTTTAGAGCACTTAAAACATTTAAAGCACTTAAGAACACTCAGAGTCACTAAATAAATTCGAGTTGCCTTTATCTGAGCATTGCAAGCTTAGGACACTTAGAACAATTAGAATCACTTTAAATTTTGATTGCAGCATAATTTTTTTTATTATGCGCATTTTTCAAAAAACGGGATGGATTGGTTTATCCCCCCGGATAGTATAAACCGGTTAATTCCATCCGGGGGGATAGATTAATTCATCCCCCCGGATAGCTTTCAGAGGGGATACTCCGTTTCGTGTCACCGGTCTTGATCGCCTTGCGGGAGGGATGGATGGATGGAGCTATAAGGAGACGCTGCCTCAACTGCTGTATATAGTAGCTCTGATTATGACGCGCCCGACTGATTTAGTGATAAGTGGAAACGCTGACGTTAATTTGCCAAAGATTAGAGTCGCCTTATTACTTCCCATTCTGATTGCAAATCCGTTTTCATCATTTCGCCCGATATTTAATTCTATTCGTAGGTCGTGACTTTATGGATGCTGTAAATTATTTTTGCTGCTGTTGTTGACTGTGGGCTGAGCTGAAAAGTTGTTTGTTTGTTGTGCACGTTGTAAAATAGATATGTGCACGAAATGCGTGTGTAATGTCAGTTTGACTAACTCATATTATAATTATATATACATAATAATTGTGTTCATGTCTTGATATATGTGTAATGTTTTCTTCTACATGAATGTTTATGACTTTATGCTCTATAGTAACTGTGGTATTGTTGCATGATAATTATTCCACTGACATTGCGTATTATTGCGATAACTGATTAGAAAGTTCATATTGTATGTGATGATTATGATAATGATGATTATTATTATAGTATTTTGTAATGTTATTATTATTATTATTATTATTATTATTATTATTATTATTATTATTATTATTATTATTATTGCGATCAATTTAATGATGATGATGATGATGATGATGATGATGATGATGATGATGATGATGATGATGATGATGATGATGATGATGGTGGTGGTGGTGGTGGTGGTGGTGGTGGTGGTGGTGGTGGGGGCGATGTTGATGATGATAATGATGATGACGATAATAATGCTGCTGCTGCTGCTGCTGATGATGATGATGATGATAATGACGACGACGAAACAGCCAACGATTGATGACGCCATAGTCCTAATTAGTCATTAGCCCATCTTATAATGTTTCATATTTGATTCAATATTTTGAAATCAAATTAATCCTTATAGCCGAACGCTGACATGTTAGACCAAACTGATTGGAAACTATAGTTATTAATATTATTACTTTCTGAAGATACATGTATAGATACTTTAAATATTATATAAGACAAGCCCTGCGTAATAGATTTATGGATAATGAGCGCATGCAATGAGACGTTTTGGTAGATTGCTTTCCACGTATACTATAATATAAATTATAAGGCATGGAACTGCAGGTATATGCATGTAGTACACCATGTGTTCTGCATGTAAGGTAGCCTATACAATGTTTCAGCAGAATGATGAAACTCTCTTAAATTTCAGTCAGTCAGTTGTCATCTCGACTCATCTGACCTCATTCAACAACCCGTCGAAGAGGAGAAGGTTGAGGAGGAGGAGGAGCAGGAGGAGGAAGAGGAGGAGGAGTAGGAGGAGTAGGAGGAGGAGTAGTAGGAGGAGCAGAAGGAGGAGGAGGAAGAGGAAGAGGAGGAGGAGCATCAGACTGTCTTCTTTCCTGTACACATCCTCCCTTTGTCAGATGAGAGCGGCTGCTATAGAGAAACAGACAGAGACAGTATATATACAGAGACAGACAGACAGACATTTTAGAGAGCAGAGACAGCGTGGTCGGAACATTATCCGTAGATCTTGAATGACTTCGGGCGCTTGGCTGACGCTGCTGCAGCTGTATCAACTGCTTGCCAAGTGCTCACCGTGGAGGAGGAAAGATCGAGCCAGACCGACCGACCGACCGACCGACCAACCGACCGACCGACGGGCTGCAGCAGGTCTATACGCCGACCCGAGCAACTGCAGCGCTCCGACGAGACGCGGGGATTGCATGACAAGCAATGGGGAGACCAGATGAGACTGGTACTCCGCTTTCTCTCCCAGGTGACCCGTACACAGCGGTTCCCTGTTGAGATTTACAATAGCCAGATCAGCGCTGGCAGGGGTCGCCTCCTGCCGCTTGTCATGCAATCGAATTGTCCAAAAAATCCAGCCTTATTGACTATATCGACCGAAATCAAATTAATCCTTATAACGTTGGCGATGTATAGTACGTATACGTCTTCGCGACGCAGTTTCAATTTCGCTGCTGTCTCGTGGCATTTATTACCTCTGCATCTGGTCCGTCCGTCCGTCTGATTATTTTGCCAGACGACAAGGATACAAGGTGGGCAACAACGAGCAGTGAGTGTATAGGCCTATATGTATACACGTCGATTTCAACGTCTATCCGTGTCAGTTTTGACGTTGAAATCTCTAAACTCTGAGCGATATCCTTTGAATTGCAATCAGGTATCCTGCAGTGAGATCGGATGTCTTGACAGACCGTTATTATAATTAGGCTATATTATAATAGAGGTCTATAGACTGCAGTATCATTGTCTCCAGCTAAATGCTCTGTCTTATTAAAGTCCTGTGATTAATGTATGCATGGGTGATTCGGTGTATACCGATAGTTCTTTCGATTCAATTAATTACATGTGTATACGTTCAACGTATACATAACATATGTTGGTTTCGTGCAATTTTACGAATTCATCCATTTTAAATAATTATTTTATTATTGTGTTAAATGCTTATTGACATTATTGTTTAAGTCATCAGTTGGTCGTGTATACACTGCTTGCATGAGGAGAAAGTTTCCAACAGGTCACTCAGACATCTATTTCTGAAGTATTATATATGTATACACGCACACACACACACACACACTCGCACGTCCACACACACACACACACACACACACACACACACACACACACACACACACTCGCACGTCCACACACACACGCACTCACATGTCCACACACACACACACGCACACACACACACACGTCCACACACACACACACACCCACACACGTCCACACACACACACGTCTACACACACACACTCACACGTCCACACACACACACACACACACACGCACACACACACACACGTCCACACACACACACACGTCTACACACGCACACGTCCACACACACACACACGTCCACACACACACACACACTCACGCACACACACTCACGCACGTCCACACACACACGCACACACTCACGCACACGTCCACACACACTCGTCCACACACACACACACACACACGCACACACACTCACGCACACGTCCACACACACACGTCCACACACACACACACACACACGCACACACACTCACGCACACGTCCACACACACACGTCCACACACACGCGCACACACACTCACGCGCGCACGGCCACACACACAAACATTCGCACACGCACGCACACGTGACATGTATAATTGGACGGCTAATGTCGTTACTGACAGCATCGCATCGATTCAAAAATCCCCATAAGTTTTCTTAATAATGACTTGTGAATTCGATGAAACCAAAAGTTCGAATCATTTATATGCATGCAATCACTGCGCACGCATTTCGTGTCCATTCCATATTTCATCGGTTCTATGGATATACTTTGAAAATAATAGGCCTACATAATACATGCACTAAGCATGCAGCTCAGATGCACATTCCTATATATATTGTTTCTATTTATGTCACATCATGATTCGGGAGTTCAGCTGGTACAGCAAACATGGATGCGCCCTATAGTATATATATATACTGTGTATATGTATATATTGATTATTGACTTCCATTGTACTGGCTTCCAGCCTCGCTGCGCATCTCATATAGCATCACTTGTCTGCAAGGGGGTGTCTCGCTGGCAGTGTTTCGTCATATACTTATCTTCCATGGTAAATTACTTCCAATCGAAGGACAACGACCTTTACTAGTTTTAACTGCATATGCAGTATTAACTGTTCTTCTATACAACTGCACAGATGCATTTGGAACTGCACATTCTGTGTACAACCGCACACGCTCAAAAGGTCCTGATTATGTAATCAACTACATACATAGGGATAAGTCTTAATGTCACTCCTTCATTTTCTCACCTGGTTTCCCTCGCTTGATCCATTTCAGGTGGAACCAAATACATATACCCATGTGCACACGCCGCTCTATATATATCCTTCTTTGATTCGTTACGTTTAGAGTTCATTATCAGTCCTCTGATGCTGCTGCATATGCTGCAGTGGGTTGCGACTTGCGACGTCGTACATACGACGATGTGTCATTAATCTCGCCTCAGGCTCTAATTAATTGCTTTCCGTCCCAATCAATTATATATCGGAGGCAACTGCAGACTGTTCAGATAGACTTAAAACGTTCTCGTTGTAGATTTCTGATGTCTGGCAAATAGCATCGTATAAAGGGCGTAAATGTCGACACTGATGGGAAACCATGCAGTCAGTCTACACTCTATAATGTATATAGATGTGTGTCACTTGTGTGTGGTATACATATAGTCCTCATTGTGGATATACGCGATGTGTGTTGTTCACTGTGCAGTGTGCTAATATATAATAGTCCACTTGCTTTGGTGGTTTCAAGTTTCAGGGGCGGGGGGACACAATTGGCCGTTCGGTCGGACGGCGGCAACCCCCAACCCGCGACCAAGGGTGGACAGCGGTGACACCCTTTTCCCAGCCTTTTCTCACACAAACACATACTCTCTCTCTCTCTCTCTCTCTCTCTCTCTCTCTCTCTCTCTCTCTCTCTCTTTGTTTCTGTCTCTGTCTGTCTGTCTGTCTGTCTGTATGTCTGTATGTATGTATGTATGTATGTATGTATGTATGTATGTATGTATGTATGTATGTATGTATGTATGTATGTATGTATGTATGTATGTATGTATGTATGGATGTATGTATGTATGTATGTATGAATGTATGTATGTATGTATGTATGTCTGTCTCTCTTTGAGAATGAATTGGTTGAATTGGTTCGTTTTGTTAGCATTATTGTAAGAACGCTGTGATTAATGATTATTAATTGGAGAAAGACATTGCAACTGAATTGTCGCAGTATAATTCAGCTGTATATATATATATATATATATATATATATATATATACTATATACTATATTATACATGTATATTTACAAGGACACATAATTGCACGGTCTGTGTATATCATTATAGCGATGTGATTCGAGTCTTTCGACACTGCAGTGAATCATGAGAAACGGTTCCACTCAGAATGCATTGAGCAGCAGCAGCAGCAGCAGCAGCAGCAGCAGCAAAGGGAGATGACAACGATAGAGACCATGGATGACGCGAATGGTATCTTCAAGAGCTATATAATTATAATACTGCACTGCAGCCATCATCAGACCTTGGTCGTCGACCGCCGCCCTTATGTTGATTTAATGTCGGTCGCTTTACCTGAACTTCCTGTACTCGACATCCGGGCTTTCGATGCCATCAATGGAACTACTTAATGCACCAGGAACTCCTCATTGACCGACGAGCACACATATATATATATATACACATATATATGTATGCATATATTTATATATATATATATATACATATATATAAATATATAGGTATATATATATATATATATATAGCTCGTCTGTTTACGCTTGCCTTTTGTATACACGTAATTATTTCGGACAATTGCTGTAATGGTCGCGACCGATGCGAAGAGGAAATCCTGGGAGGAACATCGGGTCTATGCATCGAACTGTGCTCTTAATTTTCTATTTATCGACGCCAACGACGACTATATTTCCCTCCGATTTGTCCACTTCATAATTATAGGCCTGATGTATACTATAGATTATGCTGCATGGTGATGTATAATGTTTCGACGTGCAATATATAATATTATAATACGCCGATTCGATGCCATTTTGTAGGCTAGGCTACTGTTATAAGAGAGTTCCTATAGCATGTTAAGTGCATATTTTGTCAGCAATGAGTGGGTGGGTGAAAGACCGGGGCTTCATGTTGCAAAGGGCCTTAAAATGAAACGACTGCAGATGAGCGTTTATTATATATTTAAAGAAGATGGTTTTCAGCTCTGTCCTGCATGCGTGGTCTGATTGTACACAGCGCTGACTGATACCTGTATACGTTTAATTGATGCCTACTCTAAATGATGCTTGTAACCTCAACTATTGCCTATACTCTCGACTTATGCATATATAGGCCTATACTCTCAATGATGCGTATACAATCTCAATAAGTGTATACCATAGCCTGATGCCTAACTCATTTGATGCCTACTCTTGAATGATGCGTATACCTAGCTCTGACTGACGCATTCGTATAGCCTACCCTCGAAATATGCCTACCCCTGACTGATGCCTATCAACAGCTGATGCATGCTTGACAGCGACTAATGCGTATACCCTCGATTGAAGCCTATACCCTGCTCTCAACTCATGCCTACCCTCGACTGATGCCGTATACCCTGGATTTATGTTCACCCTCAGCTGATGCTTGACCTCAACTATAACGCCTAACTTCAATAGATGCTTACCCTCGATTGACGCCTCCCCCCCCCCCACACCGGCACCCGATCCATTCATCAAACTCGATGAATTAGCCTTGATCCGTACTCATTGTTATTGGAACGTTTCATCTTTGCCCTGATTACGTCATAGAGGGGTAATACGCAGCGGACGAGGAAAGCCAGTACTGCAGAATACGGCTGGGTGAGGGGGGATGGGAGGGATGGGAGGGGTGGGAGTGGTGGCAGGGTGAGGGTGATGAAACTGATGTTCAATTGCAGGGATTACTTCAGTTGATTGAGATTTGTCGTTTACCTGCAATTCCTCTTATGACCCCCACCTTTCTTCAAGGGGTAATTCATTCGGATCAAAGACTGGAGATACATTGTGACTATCACAAGCGGCTCATGTTGTGTAAAATGTTACGTGCGGTCGTATACATGTAAGCAGTAAGCTCAATGCCCGGGGTCACTCCAAGTGTGTGCGTGTGTGTGTGTGTGTATAATTGTGTGTGTGTGTGTGTGTGTGTGTGTGTGTGTGTGTGTGTGTGTGTGTGTGTGTGTGTGTGTGTGTGTGTAATACGTGTATGTGTGTGCGTGTGCATGTACATGTGTGAGTGAGTGTGTGCGACTGTGCGTGTATGTGCGTTTGTGCATGTGCGCGCGCGTGTGTGTAGGTGTGCGTAGGTGTGTCGCTAGAATCAGTCACTTGATGATGATGATGATGATGATGATGATGATGATGGGGGAGTCGTTAAGTTGTCTGCCTCCATGCACCTGTATATATATATATTATATATATATATATATATATATATATATAACGATCTCAACCGCGAGAGACCGTCCAATAGCATTCGCCCTCGTCCTATATATACAGCCAACCATCATCAACGCATTGCCATCGGTTCTTTGGCGGGCTACTTAATTCTTAATTTCCCATCTTCTAATTGATTTCCGTTCTCACAGTTTCTGCTGCCAATTCATTACTGCAGCCATCGCCTTCCTGCCATACATATAAGCTTGCCTTCTCTTATATAAAACAACCTATATGTATACAGCAACATCTCGTCCACTGCCTCCAGTTTCTGGCTTCTCATGAGTGCGATGAGTCTGTTCGTTGAGGCCATCGTCGTTATACCTCATGCGTGCGAGATTGACCGATTGACTGCCGCAGCCTTTTCGCGCTGAAATCCTTCCGCGCGCGGCTCTGCAGCAGACGACGACAACGACGACGACGACGACGACGACGACGACCTAATCAAATAACTGGATCGTTAATTTTTTATTAGGCCTAATCAGTTTGGTATTAATCCGGGATTATTCGCTCAGCAGGTGTTGCTTATCCAGGCGAACGTAATGAGGTGGTCGCCCGTGTGCGCGCGCGTGTTTGTGTTTGTTTGTGTGTGTTTGTATATATATATATATATATATATATATATATATATATATATATATATATATACTGCAGCTCACCTCATCGTATAAGCCCCACTCGTATACGTAAACGCGTTACGCGAGTATCTGATTATACGTGGGGCGCGGTGGTGTAGTGGTGGCGTCGTTGCCTTGAAGCCGGAAGGTTCGAGGTTCGAATCCACCTCGCCGCGTAAGGACCTTGGGCAAGTTCTTCACTCACAATTGCTCAGCGCTTCGGCGTGAAACTCCGATGCAGTGTCCGCTCTGCATTCGGGAGCGCCTCTGAGTAGAGAGCTTGAAGGGGCGCTATAACAAGTGCACATACAAACAAACAAACAAACATAGATAGGCTACAGTCGCTACACCCATGCAGTAGTTTGGAGGCCAGAGCGCGTGGTGGAAATACTATATACATGGCGAATCGATAGACTCATGCTAGCTGCGGCCGTTGTCGCAGATGCATGAAAGCTGCTTGCTAACTAATCCGAGAAGTACCTGGAATTGGGAGAGGACGAGGAGGAGGAGGAGAAGAAGGAGGAGGTTGAGGATGAGGAGAAGGGGATTGAGTAGGAGGAGAGGGAAGGTGAGGGGAGGAGGTTCGGCGGGGTGCAACCTCGTTCGGGCAGATGGGAAAACGTCAGCGACTGGTGACAGCTCATATAGGCTGCTTGGCGGCCGGTGGCGTGTTGTTGTCCCTATAGACAGCCAATCAATTAGGAGTGAAAATTGTTTTTTTAATGCTTCAGCTTCATTTGACGAATCTATGGCACCATTCTGCGAATGCATAATGGAACCAATGGCCGCAATGACTGCAGTGTTACAGTGTATGTATACCATGTATTATACGCAATTTGTGACTTCTTTCTATGCATGTTGCGGGAAAATTAAATTGTTATAATGTTGAGGATTGAATGAACTGCGTAGAGAATCGATATCGACAGCATGATGATTCAGACGATGAGGTGATTGGTTGGCTGATTGCCGCGTGTATATATATATATATATATATATATATATATACTGCGTTCTGTCTGAAGACAGCTGATCAGCGTACACATATATATACACACACACATGATATATATATATATACATAATATACATATATAGTCCTTCTCTATTCATCTCCCTCCAAAGTCCATATATCCTAGTCCATACATCCCCTCCATTGCCATTCATATCCCCGTTCTTCATCCCCTGCTTTTCGTCTCCTCTTTTTTCTTCTCCTCCTGTTTCTTCTCCTCAACTTCTTACTTCTTCTCGTCTTCATCTTTCTTCTCCTCCTCCTCTCTCTTCTACTTGTCCTATTTCTTCTTCTCCTCCTCCACGCCTTCCTCCTCCTCTTCCTCCTCCTCCTCCTCTTCCTGCTCTTCCTTCTCCTCCTGCTAACCGCACCACCCTCTCCCCCATTTCCCGTCCTATCCGTCCGGGATCCGTATGGCCGGCCTGTTACGGTCGTGATAGCCGAAGTCAGGCAATCCACAATCACTTGATTGTCTTCTAATTACAGGTTCCGCAGACGAACAGAGGATTTGCGACCGTATTTACCGAGCCCACCACCCCACCTCTTCCCTCCCCCTGCCCGCCAGTCCCCCCCACCCCACCCCTCCACCAGATAATGCGGACTGCAGGCCGCGCTGCACAGCACATGCGAGATAATCATAAAGGCCGTTTCTGCAGGAGTGGCCGCGCATGCTCTCATTTCTATTAGCCGGCGCGCCGGATATACCTAGCAGTTACGCCCGGGATCTGCGCCGAGCTGCTCTCTAATTGGCTGCTCAAATTTAGAAGCTTACAGCCGCTCGGTCCGTCTTAAATATCGCTCATCAGTCGCGAAAGACATTTCTTTAATTACATCCATGCGGCGTTCGAGCCTGTAATAAAAGGAGAAACAAGGAGGCGATTTCGTTCGCGGTGGACGTGGGGATGATGATAGTCGAGGGGCTTAATGCGACCACCATTATTTGATGCCACCTTGATACAAAAAACCCTCGTTTCGCAGCTGGCGAAAAATGGCAAATTTAAAGTCCAACGACTTCGTTGATCTTAGACGAAGATCTGTTACCGAGGTTATGCAGCAATGTTGTACTAACTTTCGCCCTTTCAATTAATCAGTAAATTATCCTTTTAATGTAATGAAAATCTCCGAATTTAAAAAAATATTTGACACACAAAAGTTGCATGCGTCATCAGTTTGCGTTTATTATAGGCAATGTGATAATGCGGCAATGTATATTCAGTCAGTAATTCGTTGATTGTGAAACCTACTCAGGAATGCTCCCAGCCATGGCAGCCACGGCAAAGTAAAAGAAGATGAGAGTTTTATGGCGCAAAGTTTGTACATGAAATGAGGTTTGTAAATAGGGCTTGTATATACACCCGTAATGTAAAAACATATTTTTATGCTATAATAACTGTATACAAGTATACGTACACATACAACACACACGTCTATAATATTTGTCACATGTATAAAATATAAAGTAACGCACAGTATTATTTTGCGCAAAGATTTTTTATAAATACGAATGTTTACATGTTTTGAGTTTATATAAAATTAAGTTCAGTATCGTTATACAGTATATTATTGTTTATAATAATTATTACAGGCCTATAGTCACCTCGTAGATCTATAGACTATACTTTTTGACATTTCATTAGAGAGGCTGCAGTCGTCCGTTCGTTCGTCCGTTCGCCCGTCCGCTTGTCCGTCCGTTCGTCCGTCCGTCCGTCCGTCTCCCTGTCCGTCCGTCTGCCCTTTCGTCTGTTGTGCGCTAACGATGTCTGCAGCCTGATGTCTGCCATGCGCGGAGAGGGCAAAGACCCGCAGAGTCGTCAATAAATAACTTTAACTTTATTAATCTATGACAGCTATCGACGCTGACACCCTTGTCCTTTTTATTCCTAATAACACACTGCAAATCAAACAGCGGCTGCGGATGAAAAGCGGACGTCCTTTAATGCCATTGTCGTCCTCTCGTCGACCGGTCGCGATCTGCCATATCTCAGCGTGCCATATGCTACCGGCATTAGTCCCTCCGTCCGTCCGTCCATCCATCCATCATTGTCTACGGGCCTCTTAATCTAGATAATCAATGGCCGCTGCTGCTGCTGCCTCCTCCTCACGGCGCTCCGCGACGCACTCTACCTGGCCGTACAGTCATCATAATTAGCGGATAGACGACACACCTGTATACGAATTACAGGTGAATCAGTTCTCGTTGCTTATCCGTCGTAGTCGTCGTCGTGTCCAAGGCGGTCGAGGCAGGTGGGGCAACGGCGCTTCATCCATTGTGAGGCAGGATGAGGAGGAGGTGGAGGACGCGATGACGGCAGCGGCGGGCGGCGGGTCCTGCTACTGCAGGCAGGCGATGAGTGACGACGGGACGGACGGGACGTGTATATATCCACCACTTCGTCTGAAAAGGCAATTGTCGACGCCTCATCTTTTTATGACCAGCCTGTCAGCGGTTTATGGTCTGGAATGTTATATTTTAATCAGCCCAAGTGGCCGGACGCTGTCCGTGTGTGTGTGTGTGTCTCCATCTCTCTATGTCTCTCTGCCTCTGTCTGTCTATCTGTCTCTTTTCATCGCCAGTGTATAGTCGATCTATTTTGGTTGGTGATTCGATTCTGATGCGGAGCTTGAGTTTGTTTGTTATATGACGTCTTTGTTTCCTCTTTTGTTTGTCCGCCGAGTGTCGCCACAGTCATTCATTTTTGATGAGTTCATCACCTCATTAAGATACGACATCTTTTTAATGGTCTCTCCTATCATGCACCAGATCAAGATCCCGAGTCCAAGGAGGAACCATTACAATTTACTATGTGAACCATGCTTGCACTGATTGTGTATATATGCCGTGAGCCTATATACATAGACTGGCTGGCTGGCTGGCTGACTGACTGACTGACTGACTGACTGACTGACTGACTGACTGACTGACTGACTGACTGACACCGACTGACTGACTGACTGACTGACTGACTGACTGACTGGCTGACTGACTGACTGACTGACTGACTGACTGACTGACTGACTGACTGACTGACTGACTGACTGACTGACTGACTGACTGACTGACTGACTGACTGACTGACTGACTGACTGACTGACTGACTGACTTATACAGATGAAGTTTTGTCGTATACCGGACTGTATGTGTTTTACCTTCATTGCTTTTCTCTGCCTCTCTGCCTCTCTGTCTATCTGTCTATCTGTCTGTCTATATGTATGTCTCTCTCTTTCTGTAGTCTGTATATATATCGGTCTGTCTGTCCGTC
>OX457037.1:37191095-37256095 GCA_949752735.1 Lumbricus terrestris | reverse complement strand
TGTCTCTGTCTATCTGTCTCTGTGTCTCTCTCTCGCTCTCTCATTCCATCCATCCATCCATCCATCAAAAAAATCCGTCCATCCATCCAATGAAATCCATCCATCCATCCGTCCATCCATCCATCCATCCATCCATCCATCCATCCATCCATCCATCCATCCATCCATCCATCCATCCATCCATCCATCCATCCATCCATCCATCCATTCATCCAGCCATCCATCCATCCAGCCATCCATCCGTCCATCCATCCATCCATCCATCCAGCCATCCAGCCATCCATCCATCCATCCAGCCATCCATCCATCCAGCCAGCCATCCATCCATCCATCCATCCATCCATCCATCCAATGAAATCCATCCATCCATTCATTCATCCATCCATCCAATGAAATCCATCCATCCATTCATTCATCCATCCATCCAATGAAATCCATCCATCCATTCATTCATCCATCCATCCAATGAAATCCATCCATCCATTCATTCATCCATCCATCCAATGAAATCCATCCATTCATCCATCCATCCGACTCCTTATTCCTCAAGTCCTATTTTTTCTCTCGTGGTTCACGCACTAAGAGCGCTAATGAACGGCCATGGCTGTGAGAGAAGCTAATAGAAAATTAAAAATTACTGATTACATTACACTACATTGAGTTGAACAGCCAGTGAACGGTTACCGAAGACAGGTGTATAATGGGAAACGTCGGTGGACAGAAGTTTTTTGTTGGCGCGGAGATAGGCCTAATTGAGTGTACGGTTTAAAAAAACTGAAATGCGATCTATGTCCGTCTGTCTGTCAAGTATATAGTCTGACTAACTGACTGCTTGTCTGTCAGTCAGTCTGCCTATCTGTCAATCTGTTTGTCTGTCTGTCTGTCTGTCTGCCTGTCTGCCTGCCTGTCTGTCTGTCTGTTTGTCAGTCAGTCAGTCTGTCTGTCTGTTTGTCTGTTTGTCAGTCTGTCTGTCTGTCTGTTTGCTTGTCTGTCTGTCTGTCTGTCTGTCTGTCTGTGTGTCTGTCATCCGTTGGAATAATATCCTGGCAGTGGATTGGTGTAGGCCCATCCGTCCCTTCATGTCGAGGACCAAATTTCAATCAATTAGTATCCATGATACACCTGTGCATGCAGTAGTCCACGACATCCTCTTCTTCTTCCTCATCGTCTTCTTCTTCTTCTTTTTCTTCCTCATCCCTGATTGGTCGATTTGCCTTTTCTTCGCTCCAACTTGATTCTTTGATCCACCGTGTGGATTCTGCGTTGATGACTCCCCACCACCCCCCCCCCCCACACACACACACACTCCCTGTCTCCCTTTCTCGTTCCTTTTCATTCCATTCTCATCCAATTCGGGTCCCACCACGCTGACGTAAAACTTGTCATTAGACTCGACGAATGAGCCTTCACGCGGGAATTGACAAACCGCACCGCGTGGTGTAAGCTCAAGCAAACATGTCGTGCGTGTCTTGGAGCTATCTTCCAGTAACTGTACTGCGACGTGGACGTTTCTATAGCTTCAAGTGGCAAATCAAGCTTAGGTCAATATGTTTGCTTTTGGTAATCATGAAAATCATGTTGTGTTGTATGGTTGTCTCTTCCTTGTAGTGTTAGTCTGCTGTTGCAATGTTTAATTAAGTGCAGTGCTTTAAGTGTGGAAAAATAAGTGGATGGACGCCCCTTATCTTTCCAGTCATTGCTGGCTAATAAGTGGCTGGACGGCGTTCAGATTTTAAAATAAGTGCATGGACGCCGTCCATGACCGTCCAGACACACTTTAAGCCCTAATTAAGTGAAGAAATGTTGAGGTCAATGTCCGTGCCAGCAAGGATATCGTCAGATACTTTCTGTGTCGGATAAAAATTATCTATCTTCGCTGCATATCCGCCATTTGCTTTCACACCCACATGCTTTCGACCGATGCTTTTGGATTATCATTTGAATATCATTACGGACAACACTTTTGGCTCAACGCAGCGCTCGTGAATGAGCTGGTGCCCCACGCTTGGCTTTCGAGTAGCGCTTTAGAAATTTGGAGATTATACGATTACGATTACGACGAGCCAGTGGCGTAGCTACCATGTGTGCAATGTGTGCAAAGCACACGGGCCCACGACCTCCAGGGGCCCACACAGATTATTGAATTAATAATTCGGACGAGCCAAATATTATTCATTCAAAACAATAGATATATAACTGAATTTGATGTACATGTATATGTATGCGCATGAACATTTATATAGCGCCTTACAATAACCTCACGAAGGCGCAAATGCTGCATTGGTGCTCCCTAAAGATCAATAAGCTTTAGAAGCGCACTCTATTAATAGAAGAGATTCGTTAATTAATTAATTAATTGATTGATTGATTAATTAATTAATTAATTCATTCATTCGTTCATTCGTTCGTTCGTTGTTTCATTGATTCGTTCATTGATTCGTTCATTCTTTCATTCATTTATATATTGTGGCACCAAATCAGTCCCAAATTGGTGTAAAGAATTTGAGTTTACATGTATAATTGTAGATGTATGGTCTGGTTCATGTTGTACTGATCTAATGACTTGCTTATCTCTAAAAGGCACTACAGGGTGGTATAGTGGTGTAGTGGTGTATACTGGTCAAGGCGCTGCAGTCTGTCAATCAAGATGTCGTGAGATCAAACCCATGCAGGGCAGAAATTTGGCTTTTGATTTAAGCTGCACTTGCGCCTCCCTTCAAAATCAGCTTCAACGAGTACACTGATCACACACTGTTGATGGGAAGATTATACGGCGAGGGAGACGATTGACCATTCGCCTTCATATGCCGAGGATGAGAAGATGAAGATGAAGGCGCTAAACCTTCGTATGCGGTGTCCTATGGGTATGTCCGGTGCCTTGCAGCCGTAAGGTTGCAGGTTAGAATCGGCTGAAGCAGCCGCCGCCCCGTTGGGACTCTAAGCAAGTCCTTCACTCGCAACTGCTTATGCGGTTCTGAGTGAAATTCAGACTCAGTGTGCGCGCTGTAGTCGGGAGCACCTCTGAGTAGCAAACTTGAAGGGGCGCTATAGGAAGTGTTCACACAAACAAACTCAATTGGTGTCTGTCGTTTAAGGCGTGTGCTGCTGTTGATGTAGTTATTCGCCAGGGTGCGGTGTGTGCTGTGTTGAATTATTTCAGTCCGATATCATTCACCAGAGCGCGCTCGAGTTGATCCATTCGGAAGACAGAGAGCAGTTCAAATTCCAGCTCAACTGGCAACAGCAGCTGACGGGAGAAACCTCCGAGATGACCTTAGAGCAGGCTCTTCTACCAAGTGAGTAGCAACTCCCAACATCCTCCCTCTCAACTACTCTTTTATAGTGGGAGTTACAAATGCTGACCAAGTCGGTGGCAGGACCGTCGAACTGGAATGGCCTCCCCTTGACGCTCCGCGCCCTTTCTAAAAGACATTTTTGTTTGGCCGCGCTGGAGTTGGGAGCACCTCTGAGTAGTCTCATTGAAGAGGCGCTATACAAATTCATTTAGTGAATAGATGAAGTCTTGTAAAAAATACACACAAGGCAAGCATGGCTTATTATCTTTACGGGCCCCCATGATGCATATGATGCTTCTGTTTACACTCGGTAATTAGAGGAGGTAAAAAATCATTACCCACGGTTGATAAACGGCATAGTATAGTGGCCAACACAACAAGATACGTAGACCTACAGGAGCTGGATTGATTTTTAAAAGAACCGTTTGAGAAATGGAAGCTATATAAAAAAATTCATAGCTGAAATAGAAGCTGGATTCATGAAAAAACGCATTAGAAATAGAGACTGATTTAAGGTATCTTATGAGTGAAATTGAAGCTGGATTGGCGAAAATAACGTTTGAGAAATGGAAGTTGAATGACGGTATTTTTATAGCTGAAATAAAAGTTGGAGTGATGATAAACGTTTGAAAAATGGAAGATGAATTAATGGTTTCTATTATTAAATAGAACCAGGATCCATAAAAATGGCGCTTGATAAATGGAGCTGAATAGATGGTTTTCTAGCTGAAATGGAAGCTGGATGCATCATGAAGCGGATGAATGAAAAACATCAATTCAACTTCCATTTCTCAAGCATTCTTTTCACCAATCCAGCTTCCATTTCTCAAGCTTTTTTCTTCACTCCAGCTCCTTTCAGCTACAAAAAACCATTCCGCTTCCATTTCTCAAGCGTTATTTCCGTCATTCAAGCTTCCATTTCAGCAATAAGATACGTCAACCCTGTTTCCATATTATAATCCTTACCATTTTGTCCGTATAACATTTTGTCCGTGCCATTTTGTCCGCTATCCTTTTGTCTTAATACCATTTTGTCCATATATGTACCTTTTTGACCGTGCCATTTTGTCTGTACCATTTTGTCCGTGCCATTTTGTCCGCTACCATTTTGTCTTAATACCATTTTGTCCATACCTTTTTGTCCGTACCATTTTGCCCGTTACCATTTTGTTCGGTCACCCTTATTTTCAAGTTTGAACGCTGTCCTTCATGCACTTATTTCGCCACACAGCATGGAAAGATGAGGGCCTCTATAGGCACTTCTTTTTAGACTTTAAGCATTGATTTGTTATCAGTCTTTCGTGCGGTCAACATCGGCTACATTCAAACATACAGGCATATATACACGAATGAATGAATTAATTAATTAATTAGGCCTAATGCAACATAGGTCTATAATAGTAGGCCCTATAGCCTATACTACAATGCGGTCAGATTTATCAGTCTTCCGTGCCGTCAACATAGGTTACATTCAAACATACATATACACATTATATACACGAATGAATAAATGAATGACAAAATTAATGCAACATAGGTCTATAGTAGCCTATATAGACTACTTCAATGCAGTCAGATTTAAGGCATGTGATCCTTAGGTCTTTACCGGCAAAAACATACTTTCTGTCCAAAATAATATAGAATCATTTTCGTTATTGGTTAATTCATGCATACATAGTCGATTTTATTCGACATTCTGTGACATCGTGTCTAACAATGTCTTTGGCATTGATTGTTTTCAGGCAACAGTCATCTGCTGCAACGTTGTTTCACAGTTCGATTCCGTTGTCTTTTAGACAATGCATCCGGCTTCATTGTGAGTTCCTATATTTTCTTATTTTAAATTCTCTGCTATGTGTCGTATTTGTCACACAAGTAGGCTACTATAGGTCTTTCTATAATTATAATCATATATTCATATTCAGAAAGATGTTTCACAGATCAACGGAAAACGTCTTCCTTGGACCACGTCCACCTGACTATAAGAAATTTTGATTGGTGTTCAACTTGAAACTATACACAAACAGGAAGGCAGATCACTGCTTATACTTGGTAGTGCCAGTGCCAAGCCTGGAGAAAGGAGGAGGGCGACAGTACACTAATCCAGTGGCGTATAGCCAGGAATTTATGATGGGAGGTTTTGGATTTTTTTTGGGTCTGGTCGGATGCCCTTTCTGACACCAACCCAACAGTATTACAGTAAATAAAAAGGGAATAAAGCAACAAAGGGAATAAAGTAAGAAAAACAATTGTTAATGCAAGCAATTGTTTTGTTTTTCTTATTTAAGTGGATAATTTTAAAAACTTTTTCCTGGGCCAATGGTTTTTTAACCCCTCAAAACCCCCTTGTCTACGCCACTGCACTAATCATCCATTATATGATAAATGTCGACAGCAACAAGTCTCTATAATAAAGTCCTAATCCTGTTTAGACTACTACAGCGCACCAGCAACTTGAGTGGTGAAATCACAAAAGGATATTTTAAAGTAAAATTCGATCACGATTGCCATAACGAAAAGAATCCGTGGCTAATCTGTCCACGCATACGTATATATAGCCTATATAGATTTTTCAATCGCACACCAAAATTCGTGTTGACGATGATGCTATAATATGTGAAAATAGTCGTTGATAAAATTTATACAAGTTTTCCTGTCACTATCAGAGCAGTGTATAATTATGTCCGTGTTAGGCCAGACCTACTAGTAGTAGGAGACAATATGATGATGTTAGCGCAATCTAGGTCAAGGTCAATTGTCAAGATAAGTAGGTCAAGATAACTAGAATATATACTAGATCATGGAAACTGGGTAAAAGTAATTAGGTCAAGGTATTATCTACTACTGGATCTGTAACGTCCTGCCTTAGGAATTTGTCATTTCCTGAGATCTAGTTTGCTCAAAGAGCACCGCTAAAGGAATAGTTTCTATATGACGAAGAATTAAATGGAGAATGACAATAAAAAACAGCCTGAATCTGTGATGAGAGACTGCGTTTGTATGCATTCATAGACGTTGGAGATCTGTGGCAAGATCAAGGCTCTTCTGGGTCAGAACACGAAGGGCAAAGACGTTCCGCTGGCGTTGTTCGCTCTCTGCTGTCCGTTCGGCCCTCTACCGTTGGCTGATGTGCCATCTCGAGATTATACATTCAAGAGCAAACACAAGATGGACATGTCGCCGATTTCAATGGATCCAAAGTAATTCACTCATATCATTGTATACGTATTCATTCATTCATTCATTCATTCATTCATTCATTCATTCATTCATTCATTCATTCATTTATTCACTCCAAGAATTTATATAGCGCCTATCCAAGAGACCTGCTCAGAGGCGCTCCCGGCAGAGTCGCGGTTAAAAAGTAAGATTTGAGAAATTTATAAAGGCGGGGGAGTCTATACAAGGCATCAATCGGAAGGCTAACAGGAGGTCAGTCCCAATGGCGGAACCCACAATCGGAAAAACTCAGTGCGGTCTGATTGAAGTGAGAGGTGGCGGAACCAAAAGTTCCCTTGCTGAAGAGAAAAGAGTTCGACAAGTATGTTTGTTTTGAATGCAAATTACAATGGATGTTCAGTCAGCTCCGTTGAGAAAACTAAGGCGACATGCTAACAGAGCATATAGAGAAATGAAAATACAAACGTGGACCTGGCACATTGTGTGCACTTGCACGATAGTCCATTTGGCATACACCAAAACAAAATTCATTTCCATTATTACGCGTGCAGTTAGCCATTTTTCCCCTCACCCGTCACCGCAGTTAATTCAAAGTGGACACTAATGAATCCCCTGTGGAACATAATTTTATACTCAAAAATACCTAAGCCCTCGTTAGACCTCTATATACACGTGTAGAGAGTCTTACTTATTGAACCATACTTGTAGAAATTGCAGATTCAAATCAGTAATGAGAGGGTAAAGTACAAAAGAGGTCAAAGATGAATTGTTTTGTTTCAGAGGCCGAATGGTCTTCGATTATTCGGATCAGGAACTGTTGCAGAAAGGAGGCTACGATCTCATTCATCCAGACGATCTTAACTATTTCTCTGCGGCTCACCAAGAATGTAAGAAAGACGCTGCTGTCATATCCTACACTTTTACTTCCTTTCAGCTTTTGCATGTTGGAAAGTTCCAGTTTTCGGTGCTGCATCTCAAACGCTCATAAATTTGACAAACGCTTGAATATTTCTAATTCGCTGTAGGAACTTGTGTAAATATGGTCACTGTTGTTGTGTTTAAAATTTCAGACAAATCCTACAAGTTTTGACCGAGTTATGTCACTTTGTTTTGTGTTCTACTTTTCATTCGGACACAGTGTGCTATGGTTGCAATCGTCACTACTAAGTTGATTGTTGTAAGGCTATATATCGCGGCACGTATAGGCCTACATCCACGAGCAAGATGGGTATGTCGCCGATTTTAAATGAAGCCCAAGTAATTGACATTTAACATCTTCAGAAAATTTGGGCTGAATTAACACAAGCCTCGTAAGTTTCTTATGGTCTGCAGACAATTTATTAACATTTCGGCGTTTTTTTAATCAGTGGGAAATTTATTTTGACTTCGATAATACTAATTAGTAATTAGTAGGGCTGTTGTTCGATTAAAAAATTTAATCGAAATTAATCGCGCGATTAATTTTTTTAATCGCAATTAACGCCAAATTAATCGCAATGCATTTCCTTCAAATATATTAATCTTACTATTTTCTAATGAGCCCTGAAGCATAAAATGTTAATGACTGAATGCATTCTTTCTATTGCAAACATATTTAATAGTCTTTGGCTTAGGCGTATTGAATTTCTGCATTTAGTTTTTTTTAACAGTTTTGTATGACGGACAGAATTGAAACACTGTTTAAATCATCAGTGAGTCTGCTCAAAATTCGTAATTTTTTCCATTTGAGCCACCTTTAATTAACATGACATGAGCCTAAATGTGAAATTAGACAACCGTTTTCTGACTATCAAGATGAATTATTTATTCAGCCAATTGTACCAGCAGACCAGTTTATTTACCCTGGTCGGTTCAAGGGATGCTCTTATTAATTAACAATAGTAGGTCTGCTATTGAACCTCATCATTTATAATCACAATTTTTCACAAGAGGTTGCGGTTCTTGCCAAACCGCGTCTCAGTTGTCCTTCTGTAAGCATTTATCATTTGAAACCTGAAATCCATTGGTCTTGCCATCTCATGGAGTTCAACCAACGTGGTCTGACGTCTGACGGAGTGAGGAAAAAGAAAACAACCCTATACTGGCCGATGCGATGCGGCCGATGTCGACGACTCATCGTTAGCGTCTAACGCATGTTTTGGTTCGCATGCAGGCGACAATTGAGCAAAGAATTGCTACGATAATACTCAAATTCTTTTTTGGAATATTTGCTAAAGAATGTATCACTAGCTTTAAGTATGAGCCTTCCGTTTAAAACGAGTTTTCTGCCTCTGATTCCTTTTCAATCAGATCTAATTAACGCATGCGATTAATGCGTTAAAATTTTTAATCGCAAATTTTTTTAACGCGTTAATCGCGCGCGTTAACGCGATTAAATCAACAGCCCTAGTAATTAGGCTACACAGACATAGACCATGTATATACAATTTAGTCATAATTAGGCTTTGATTTTCCTTGGAGCAATCACTGCTCAGAGCGAAATTGCTGTACCTATTTGGCACAGGTACAGAGTTACTATTGTTACTGGTTCAGACAAAAAGTAATGTGGACTAATTATGGGCGTTGCCCCTCAGAAGGAAGTGACCCACCTTCTCGGAAAATGATGGAGATTATATCATGACAACAGAAGGCGTATTCCGTTTCTTTGCCTCTGCAGTGTCTGCGGTAGTGCTGCATCATCAATTGCGACATTAACAGTAATATCAGAGTGTTGATAACAATAAAAATAATTAGGCTAATAGCGATCAATTGTTATGTTCATTGAAATTTAAGGTGCCTATATAGGTTATATATAAATGTATATTATATATTATATGCCGCTATAAGGGCCTATATATACCCATTATATAGGACCAGAATCATATATGGCTTAAGTCTACACTACACAGTACACTACACTACACAGAGTTGCTGTCTTTATTTCACTGTGGAAATCTGAGTGGCAGAAATCAGCATAAATGCTGGTTGGCCTGCTGAACTGTCAGCTGCTGTTAATGATTCGAATCAATGCACTATATAAATTGCAGCATATATGTATTTGGGCGACTTATAAAATGCAGGCGGATTTAGCCTGCATTTTAGATGATGATGATGATGATGATGATGATGATGATGATGATGATGATGATGATGATGATGATGATGATGATGATGATGATGATGATGATATTATCATCGCTCGTGTGTGTAGGCTACGGTGTAGTGGTGAATGGCTGATGTGTCTTATAAATGTGTGTCTGTTCGATTGCAGTGATAAAGACGGGCAGTTCGGGTCTAATAGCATATCGCCTGATGACGAAGGACTTTCACTGGATCTGGCTTCAGACGAGCTCCAGAGTCATCTACAAGAACAGCAAACCAGACTTCATCCTCTGCATACATAGACACTTAACGTATGCCAATCTGCAGCGGACCTATTCCACATTCTCGTTATATTATGGCTATATGATAGAGCAATAACATAGTGTATGAGCATGGTCCCTAGCCATCGATCCCTTTGCCCGCACAGCCACGAAGCAGATTCTGGCCTTCTCGGTGCACGGCTATAGTCTCTCACTTTGTAACGGGATCTCTATGGCGCTGCACTGTCTTGTCTCTGCAGGGTCCACTTAGAGTCTCAGACTCTTTCTATCTGCATCCCAAAACTGTCCTATTCAGCCGTGCTGGGGTTTGGAGCACTTGTCAGTAACTAATTCATCCTGATTATTATGAACATTTTGCGGCTCTACATATGTGCTTAAGTATTTGTCTTGGCTTCCTGTTCAGGAAAGAAATAGTTTTAGATTATATATAGCTTGTGAAACTCTGAACTTTGGCCTGCCGCAACATACCTATTTGAAATCAGTTCCACAGGTTCCACAGGCTCAGCAGCGTCAATCAGCAATCGTCTTATCCGATAATTATATTCTGTATCTGTATCTATATCTGTATCTGTATCTGGTCGAAAGTAAGTCAAGAATTAACGGTTCTTAGTGAACGAACAGTGTTTCGTGTTTCTTCATTGCAGTGAGGATGAGGGTCGCGACCTCGTTCGTAAGAGAGGCTCCGAATTCAAACTACCCTACCCCATCATCGACTGTGATCCATCGGAATTCGGAGTCATGACGGATGAGGACGTGAGTCGCATTCGATCACCCCGTGGCAAGAAGTCCAAGGGTCAACTACGCGACTACCTACAGACGGGTCGCAAACGAAAAGTACCCTACAGGGACCTGTACAGCGCCCAGTTTAACGCCACCTACAACAACACGGTCGCCTATTACGGCTGTACGGGGGGCGACGTGAAGGCCGAGTCCATGTATCCCTACACCGGTTCGAACCTCGCGTTTGACACGAACTTCTATCGAACCGGATACCACACGCTCTGCTCATCCCTACCTGGAACGACGACGGATGGGTTAGGATCGGAAATGGAGCGACACTACAGCCGGTACTACCTGGAGCCACGCCAGTGCCAACTGGAGTTGCCCTACCACAGCACTGGATACTATTCGGATCTTCTGGCCCAGCGCAGCTCCAAGTACAACGCGCTGGGGGACGTTGTTGCGAAGCCTGGTTCCTTCGATCGCCTGGCAGCCGCTGCTGGGTACGGACTCGACCTTTCCGCTGGACGTGGTCACTATGACGACGAGATATCTCGGTACGAGACGGACTTTAGGAAGTACCCGTACGTGGGGGACAAGACAGCCGGCGGTGGGGGTAGCCTCATAGACAGCTCGGGGCTGCTCCCTGGTTGTATCTACGGAACGCAGAACGCTATGATCAACACGGATGGATTGTTATCATGCGGAACCATGCCCCTCATCACTAACTCGCAGCTGTCGCTGTATCGGACTGACTTCGGAACGGCGTTTGACTGCTATCCCTCTTGCATCGTCGGTAAGAATGGCGCCGTTAATGGTGGCATAGGAGGGGTGACCAATACTCACGAGAACGGCGGCGGCGACGTCGGTGTTTCGACGATGAAATCATCAGGAGCGTCGATGGGAGACAAATACTCGAACTCGTTTAATAGTAAGAAGGCCAGTCCGAATTCCAAGTCTGTTGTCACCAACCAGTCAGCGACCAGCAGTCTGCCGTCGTATTCAACAGATGGCGCCTTCGTAACCACATCCGGGCTGCCGTACTCGCCAGGCGGCGGCGCCACTCCCGCCGATAATCTGGCGTCGTACTCCTCCTCCGCCAGTTGGCCCGTGTCCACCAACCCGAATAAGTTACCGACGGAGATTTCCACGGAGGATGGACAGCAGCAGCAGATTCGACAGCAGGTCAGCGTTGTCAAGCAGACGAATCTTTTCACGTCGTCACCAGCATCAGCAGCAGCAGCAGCAGCCGGGACAAAGCATGATAGTTCTTGTAAGACGAGCATCGATCAGAACGGCGGTCAGATGGCCAATCATGGCAATGCCTTAGGAGGAGTCGCCACATCCGTTATCCAGCTGTCTGGAAGAAACAGGTATAAGCTACACGACTTTGCAAATGAAGAAGTTTCTTCTCCAGTAACCTCGTTCTACCGAATATAACAGATCAAAATGCTACTATAGTTTAACTTGACCCAATGGGTCCACGTTAGAGTTATACTGAATGCTCCTCATGGCTCCCTACTTGGGCCTATCGCATGTATCATTGTTATATTAACTGATGTGTACTGGCCCTCTGAGCCCATCTCTTTGCTGATGACGCTCAGGCATTAAATTTTGTCCATAGCTGTCCATAATCCCAATTCCTTTTAGTCAGGTTTACTGAAACTCTAATTCACTCAGAACATAGCCGTTTTAGGGTCGTTCTAGGCCCAAGGCACTCTTGTATCCTATAGCAGGGCTGTAAATAATTATTACAGGTACAAACCTTGCCCACTATATACAGCTGTTGAATAGCATAGTCCTCGGCTTGACCTCCCCGGATTTTGACCTGGCACCGGAACGAAAACGGCAGCTCTGGCTATTGCGGACTTGATTTGATATAGCGCCGGTGAATAAGCTGGTCTCCCTGACGTGGCTTTTGTGGGCGCTGAGAAATTCTCGAAGATTTACATTACAGTTCAGTAAAATACTGTTAGGCTTACAGAGATTCTTGTTTGTGATAAGGTACACTTTGGTGGCATGTTATTAGGATGAGTTCTCTGCCAGAAAGTAGGTCCATTGGCTTTAAAGCCACCTGGGGATTAGATAGGCTACGTGAGGTGGTTTCCCGTTGCCTTTATCACAGAAAATTGTGGGTGAGCAACTTTGTCCAAGGTCGCTACGAAGTGACTTGAGGTAGATCCGAACCTGCAACCGTCACAAGGCACCGAACATACCACTACACCCCCATGACCCACTAATTATTATAGAGAAACATAAATGATGCACAAATGGATAAACGGATGGATTATGATGTTGACTCATTTGCAGACGTTGTAAAGGGGACGATGTTGCCGTCAGTTCGACGAATCCAATCGTCAAGGCAACGTCCGGTTGGCATAACAGTGCAACCAATGGAGTGGCAGCAGCAGGAGTTGGCTACGGCTGCAGTCCTGTCTTCTCCAGTCTCTATTCCAGTCACGAGAAAGCTCTCCAGGACAATAACTCCGATGCCTCGTCATACAGAACAGACAGAAATACGATGTACGATGCCACGGGACTCTATGTACCTCGGAGCGTTGTCGAACCACCGAAAGTTGGTAAGTCACGAAACCATGCAGACACCAAATCGCATGCTCACCTACATCCAGGTGTAATGGTAAACCTACCAGGGACTATGCTGTGCGTGACCTGAGAGGATATGCCTATTTATATGTATATGCATATGTATATGTATATGTATATGCATATGTATATGTATATGAATATGCATAATTGTATATGTATGAGTATATGTATATGTATATGCATATGTATATGCATATGCATATGTATATGAATATACATAATTGTATATGTATGAGTATATGTATATGTATATGCATATGTATATGTATTTGTATATTGTATATATATTTTTATATGTATATGTATATGTATAATTGTATATGTATGTATATGCATATGTATCTGTATAATTGTATATGTATATGCATATGTATGTGTAATGTGTATATGTATATGTATATGTGTGTATGTAATTTCGTGTAATATAAGAATACAGCAACATTGTGTATTGTGTAATGGTTACGTTTAATTCATGTCAATTGCTGAGTGCCTCAAAATGTGTTTCTCTTGGAGCTGCGCTACAAAAATTTGTCGTTACCATTACAGACAATGCGCAACGTGTAATTGATTTCGCACGCCTTTGCGTAGGCCTACGCACCCCCAAATTTGGTCCTGTCTCCGGCTATGATGCTGGGTGTGCTCCACTATCCCCCCCTAGCAGCAGCAGATCTATCCGGATCATCGCTTTTTTGGGTCTTGCCTAACCATGAGTTCACCGGGTCGTTGCTCTCTTCGCTCTACTGAGCAAGGTGCTCTCATCGACCTTTTTGCTCGCACAACTTGCAACCAAACAGAACCGTGCCTTGCCTCCTTGTTTTGGAATGGACTCTATCTGACTCTACGCTTGACCTGCAGGACCATGGAATATCTCTGACGCTGCGCTTGACTCCCAGGACCTTGGACTCTATCTGACGCTGCGCTTGACTCCCAGGACCTTGGACTCTATCTGACGCTGCGCTTGACTCCCAGGACCTTGGACTCTCTCTGACGCTGCGCTTGACTCCCAGGGCTTTGGACCCTCTCTGACGCTGCGCTTGACTCCCAGGGCCTATGCACTCTGCTGACCCTTTCTATGCGCATTTCAAAACTGTTAATTTTTTTAGCAGTGCTGGTGTCTGGAGCGCTTCTGAGTAGTCGCCTTTAAGGGGAGATAAAATAAATCCTCTTAATGAACGAATGTAGAATGTAATGCAGGTAATTGAATTGGTTACGTGCCACGCCACGTCAATCAGCTTAATGAGGAATTGTCAGATTATGGAGCTCAATAGATATTAATTCTGCTAAGCTTGTTTTATTTCGCTTCATGGTATACATGAAAAATGGCCAATCTTCAGTAACGTGATGATTCATTTGGCATAGATTTAGATTTATGATCGAACAAGAAACACGATATCAATCGAGTCTTTATATAAAATATGATTACTGTTAATCTCGTGTTAAATCACGAGATAATCTTCATTATTATCCTAATCCTCTGAATTTACATGCTGATAAATCTAATCTATATTTAGATTAAAAATGAATTTGTCGGACAAAGTAGCGGATTGGTGTTATCAACGGTAACTTATAGGATTTGACGCTCTTCGTCTTGCTACGTGAGAGTCTGGTTTAGAGCTTTCCCTAAGGCAGTCATTGCCGTTACCTTGATCAAGAGTTCTTAACATGATAATTATAATTAACGGTAATAATAGAACGATGTTATTGTTTGCGCTGATGCATAGGCAGAGACCTGGGCGGAGACTTGGGGGGGGGGGGGGGCGGAAAGACGCGAGATTTTTTGACGGACGAATGGCTGAGTGTCGCCAAAAAATTTCCATCTTTTGCTGGCCAAAAATTTATGGTCGCCGCCGAAATCTCGGAAAAAATTTCTATTTTCGCCGCCAAAAAAGTTGATGACCTTTTTTTTAGTCATCCGACTAAATCTTGACGAAATATTTCTATTTTCGCCGCCAAAAAAAGTTGATGACCTTTTTTTTAGTCTTGACGCTCAATGATTGGGGTGGGGGACAAGTGCATGGGCCGTCCCCCCAACACCTACATTGTGAGGGACCGTCCCCCGTCCCCCTAGGTCTCCGCCCATGCGCTGATGATTAATTAAGGTAGCTTACTTCTGATGATTGTAATTTTTGCTATTATTTTTGCTATCTGTGCACCATTGCAATTGCCATTTATTTCTTATTGGTGTATTTAAATGTAGAAATTTTATAGCCATATTTGAGACGCCAATATTATGGGTGTAAAATAGTAACATGATAAGTTCAGGGTAAGAATCGGTTTTATGAAGCTGCCGACAAAATCCACCTGAAGCCGCCGCGTAGGGACCTTGAGGTAGTTCTTCACTCGCAATTCCTCGGGCGCTTCGGCTTGATGCAGTGTCCGCGCTGTAGTCGGGAGCGTCTCTGAGTAGAGAGCTTGACGGGGCGCTATAGAAACGGAGAAATAAATAAATAAATAAAATAACGATATTCATTTCATGTGTATTTGATCTTTGACTTTTTGTGAAGTAATGAACGGATTGCAATATCGGTTTTTCATTTCTCTTTGTAGTCTGCTTTGGAGAGAGCTGGTAAAGCTTCAAGTGCCGCCGTCTTCTTTTCTTCATCTCCTCCGAAAGACGACCATTGTCGCTCCTCCGTTCCACCTGTTTCCTGGATCACTGCAACGGAGTTTTTCTCAAGCGCTGGAAAAGCCAGTCAAAGACCAAGTCGGAATTTCCCGGCGCACGAGTCATTTAATCTACGGGTCTATACTCACCATCCCATTATTATGATGCTCCTATATTCTTGTCAAACATTGTGTGAATAACGTTGTTCTATCTCTTATGTACGTTGTGTCGCAAGAACGACTCTCGAATCCAGTGACCTTTCGTTTGTTACTCAACCAATTTATCCAAGTCGACCTGCGTGTGCAACTGTGCATGCTTTGGCTAGACTATTTAATGCCTGGTGGTAACAATGAACGTTGGAAGAACGTATACGTCGCGAAAGTCAGGTTTAAATGTTACTCAAAATTGTTTATTGTTACCCAACAACTGTGGCATGTATGAAGGGATGCTTGTCATGATGCGCAACCGATTGCTTTGTTACTTGTTAATGATGAATTATTATATCACATGTTTGCATATGTCACAGACGTATAAACAGCATGTAGGCCTACCCATATAATGCATATTGATGACATACATTGAAGTCTGTTAATGAGTTATTCGCACGCTCCACGTAGCAGGGCTGTCATGCCTGCACAAGTGCACATGTATGTCACGATCGTGCATACATGTTGCTGGCATTCATGTCATTCACGAGTGCTTGTCATTCGTGTAGCGCATGATGCATTGTCGTTTGCAGTTATGAACATGATGATTTCCTATACGATGTTATCTTGAAGAATATACAAGTTACGTCTCTTTGTATACTTCGAGTATATGAATCGATTTCTTTTGGCAGTATCTGATGCTGCATACAATACGCGAATGTTTTGTACTCTCTGGTTGTTTGCTGGAATGCCTATGAAGTGTATCTTCTTAAGTGGCGCTACACTAATCTCCAATTTTAATCAAAATAAATCCATGAAGCTGGAAATTAAGCTACTTTTGATCTGACTCCGACCTTCAGATCGTAGGAAAAAGTAGCGGGCGGTGTATTTTCTCTGTTGATTAGCTAAGATGTGATAAATACGTGCTATTATTTGCTATCTGTGAACCTTTACCATTTCCCTATTTTATGCTGAAAGTATGGAATTTTAATTAGCCGTGTTTAAGATGCATCGCCGTCACGAATCAGCACTATAAGTGTTATTAATTTTTATATTCGATATTATTATTATTATTATTATCATCATCATCATCATCATCATCATCATCATCATCATCATCATCATCATCATCATCATCATCATTGTTATTACTTATTGTCACAAAGTAATCAGAGTTGTGTCAGGTTGTGCAACAGTGCTCCATGCAGCATTGAGGCAAGAGATTTTTCAGCCCTGCCACAGGACCTCCGACGATTATGGTTTATAAATACTGTTGGAACACTGGTGATGGCCTACTTCACATTTACATGAAATAGCTGTAATTGAAACCAGTCTGATCTTTAAATTGTTGAACTCCACCAAATGTGTTTGAGTCATTTAGAACTCGGTGTAAATCAGATTATGCTGCATTTTACTATGATGTTATATGCACTTAAGTCTCTTATTCAACATTTCAAGTTAGCTGGTTCATTGTCACTTCGTATACATTCCAATGTTTTGCGACCTGTTTTTCTTCAGAAAAAGTGAGAAGTACCGGCATTTGAGATTGGACTTGCATTTTTTCATTTTTCGCACATCTAATGTCACTAAATTAGTTTTCCGGAATTGCTATAATCATAGCTGTCTGATAGATGAGGCACATTAATTGTAGCAGTCACAACTAGACATTGTTTCGGAAATGGCAATAGGCCTGCTATTACCGACAAGTAACATTACTACAATGTCTGTTGTTATAATAAAGTGGATTGTTTGAGTTATATAAAGAGGTCTTTATTGAGTAAGGTAAAAATAAGATCAATGATTGGAGTATATGTTTAACTGGTCGATTTATTGATTGATATATGACTGATTGATTGACTGATTGATTGACTGATTGATTGACTGATTGATTGACTGATTGATTGACTGATTGATTGACTGATTGATTGACTGATTGATTGACTGATTGATTGACTAGTCGTAGTCTGCTATAATGACATTAATTTCAGATCTCAAAACATTTTTGTCTGAATCTTTTATTTTTTGTGACTTTGTATCTTGATAATTAATTTGATTTCAAACTGTGCATTGTGATGAAAGAAATCAAAACGCTTTGTGTTAATAAGACCGTTTTGTGATTCAGTAAATCGTGTTATAGCGTATACTCGTGAGTTGCTTTAATTATAATGAAGTGAGGATTGATTATAAAGAAGTGAGTAATGACGCATTTGTCAGTGAAGTTCGCCCACAAAGTTTTTTTTCCTGTTTATTTCAATTGCAACCTTATCACTGTTCTAATTAGTTTGCCCAGTGCTTGAAATGTAGAAAAAGAAGTGCTCCCTACCTTTCCAGGCCACATGTACAGCCTACTGGTCAAATAAAGTGCCTGGACGCCGTCTATGACCGTCCAGTCACACTTTAAACCCAGTTCTTGCCGCTGAGAAGGGAGGTAAGGAATGATCTCTTTCATGTACTTCGTTACTCGAAAAAGCACAGCCTCTTCGTCGTCCATACACTAAGTAGTAAGTAAGTAAGTAGGTAGGTAAGTAAGTAAGTAAGTACTAGAACTGCCATGTCTCATTCTCGATCATATGCATATTGCGGGGCGCGGTGGCGTAGAGGTGGCGTCGTTGCCTTGAAGCCGGAAGGTTCGAGGTTCGAATCCACCTCAAGTCGCCGCGTAGGGACCCTGGGCAAGTCCTTCCCTTGCAATTGCTCAGCGCTTCAGCGTGAAACTCCGATGCAGTGTCCGATCTGCAGTCGGGAGCGCCTCTGAGTAGAGAGATTGAAGGGGCGCTATAACAAGTGCACATACAAACAATATGCGTCAATTGGGCCTTCTCTTTGGATTGCGTTTACTCTTTCTGCTCGCTCCACAAGACTGGCAAGCTCTCGAGGTCTTCTCTATTCTCCCCTCTCAAGACCTGCTTCTTCTCGTGGGGGCCTTACGCACTGGGTGCCTTCCTTCTGAACGGTTCACCCCACTAGAGAAGCCTTAAAACGCTCAAATACAATAAAATGCAATTAAAATACAATTAAAATGACTGATTCACGATTTGGCTACGACGATCATGCGATTTACCTATAACACTGCACAACAGTGATTTGGTTTCCTGAACACTTTCAGGTGTTTCTTATGCAGTTTTTGCTGCTGATCACGAAAATCACCTTGAAATTGTCCCATCACGTAACGTTTTTGAGAAATCTTCAAATTTATATTTATTTTCATGTTTTTAAGATAAAACGTTTTAAATAAGCTTCGTGTAACTGAGGTATGTCCAGGTATGCACTTGGGATAGTTTACTAATGTTTGTCGTGTATAATAAATAAACTTGGACCTGCATATTCATTAATGCTGGTTGGAATTTCCCTGCAAAAGTTCTAAACCCTATTAAAGTCGCTTCCCAGCATACATGTATAGTTGTATATCCCTCTGAGGAAGTTGACATCAGTTTGTTTGCATTTTGATGTCTATTTCCAAAGTTTAGTTTTGTCTTCATATATGTAAGATGCATAACAAGTTAGCCAGCTTATTTTTTTAGACAAGCTTTAAACTATAATATATTTTAAAACGGTTGTTGGCATCAGAAATATCTCGCCAGTGTTGCAACAAGCGTGATACATGTACGTTGTTTGCCGCATTTGTGGAGTATAGGCTATGCTATGAGTCAGGCTCAGAGACACACACCATGACTGTACTTGTCAATAAAGCATATGAGATGTACACTTTAGTTGCAAGGCTGGAGAGAAAGCCAAAGAATGGAATTTGATGTGGAAGATGTGGTGTAGATCTTAGAGTTTGGCTCCGTGGTCCTGCGAAAGCAATGCTGTTTGCCATCCCGATGGTCTTGCGAGAACAGAAAGATGATGTGACGGACTGCTAATGTTGTCTCACTGATGTTTATGGTTTCTTGGGCAAGAATAAGAAAGGAACTGAATACCCAGACCGTCATTCGACAATGATACCAGGTCCACACAATGAAAGTCTTCATACACCGAAGCCACCAGAGAAATGGAGCTTAGACGAAGGAGATGAAGATGCTGCATTGATCCAGCCAGGAACGAATAGGCCTAGGCAGCTGCTGACGGTGATACGGATTTTCAGGTAGGTAGGTCTATGTCTGGTGAGCCTCATCTCATCACACAGTTAGACTTAGGTTTGTCGAAAGCAAAAGCTGAACATCTGGATTCAAGACTCTAGTTTGCTGTCACAAAGTACTGGACAGAAATCGATCCGACAAAGATATATCTGCCTTCTCTTCACTTAAAGCTAGAACTGATGAAAAGTTTTGGTAATGCCATGCACAAGGATGGTGAAGGTTTTCTTTATCTGCAACAGAAGTTCCCAAGAATAAGTGATGCCAAGATCAAGGAAGGCATTTTTGTGCACGGATCTACAGATCAGACACATCACCAATGATAAGCAGTTTGAACATCTGTTGGAGAGACCAGAGGCAATCGCCTGGAAAGCATTCAAGGATGTTGTGGAGAATGCTCTTGGTAATTACAGAGCACCAAATTACAATCAACTGGTTAACAGACTTTTTGCAGCATACAAAGACATGAAACGCAACATGTCACTTAAGATTCACTTCCTGCATTCTCACTTGGACTTCTTCCCTGCAAATCTAGGTGCAGTCAGTGATGAACATGGAGAAAGGACATTGCGACAATGGAAAAACGTTACCAGGGCAACTGGAATCCGTCAACGTTGGCTGACTATTGCTGGACACTCAAACGAGATGCACCAGACACTGAATACAAACGAAAATCAACATCAAAACATTTTAGGCCCATTATAAAACTTTAACTGAATCTCAGATACAGTGTAAGCTTACGCATGCAACCGAGCATTACGGGTATAATTACATGTATGATAATACTTTAATTTTGCTATTTTTCAAAATTTTGTGATACAATCATTCTGAAATGACATTTTCCTTGGATTTGAATTGCTCTGTCATCAGCACCCCCAAGTTTGGGACGAATTTTTTTTACATTTACTGTCGAGTGACAATTATATTACATGTATAGGCCTGTTGCAAATGTATGCAACTATGGGCATTTCTGTGGACAACTTGCATGTCATTTTTCTCAAAAACCTTACGTGATAGAAAAATTCTGAGAACACCATTGTTTTCAGCATGCCAAATTCTATATAAAACAGTTGAAGTTTTTTAGGAAATCAAAAAAAGTTAAAATTTGTTGTGCAGTGTTATAATTTGACAATGCCATCCTTGAAAAATTAAAGCGAGCACATTTAAGCCGGGCAATATGAACATTAAGAACCGTAAACGACTATTCAGTATTCATGCAGAAGAGATAATTATTTTCTCAATGTAGAACGAAAAATATCGTAGATAGGAGAGCTGTAAAGACGACGAGGTAGGCCCTACAGATTTATGATGACATCATGAAGGTAATGGCATGACCCCGCAGGGCCCGCACGGTGAAAAGATGCTGCTGCTGTTGACGATGGTGCCACAATGCTCTGCTATTTCATCCACTTCAAACTTCCATTTGCATTGGAATAATCGGCCAATGGGGAGCTGCTGGTCCCTCGAACCCGCTCTACTACCAGACAGCGTCGAGCCTTCTCGGTTGTTGGCCCGTCCACATGGAATGGGCTCCCGCTTGCACTACGCTTACTACCTCGGAATAATTTGCCTGCTTTTTACAAGTTGCTCAAGACCTATCTTTTTAGCTGTGGCTGGACTGGGAGCGCCTCTGAGTAGGCTTCTTGAAGGGGCGCTATATAAGTTTTCGGATCGAATGAATGAATGAATGAATCAGGGTGGCATATGGACCGTGTGAGCGTGCGTGTGTGTGCGTGTGTGTGTGTGCGTGTGTGTGCGTGCGACTGTGGTTGCGTGTATCGTCTGTTTTCTGATTCCTGTGCAAATGTCAACCCAGTTCATCACCAGAGTGTGTCGTAGTAATCTCAGTGTCAGTGCCATGATGTCGCATTGCTACTGCAATCTATATCTGGCGATTGTTGTGCTATCTGGAGAAGAGACCCTACTGCCATGCGCCTGATAACGCACACACAGATGGACAGATACTCACACAGACACACAGACATGCAAGCAGACAGGTAGGTAGAAGGACAGACAAAACGGCATAGAGATGAACAGACAGAAAGTGTGATTATAAGGTCAATAATTGTTAAGGTATTATTCTTGGTGGACCATCAGAAGATAACTAATACTCAACACAAACAGACAGACGGACATCCAATTAAGAAGATGGACGGAACAGAGAGAGACAGACAAGAAAACATCATGAGACATTGACATACTCACATACAGACAGACAGATCGAGATATGAAGATGCATTGAAGGACAACCAAGAGAAGAAACATCTGCAACCTATTTATAACAGAGTTGTGTATATTTGTATGCCCACTTGTTATGGCACCCCTTCAAGCTTACTACTCAGAGGCGCTCCCGACTACAGCGCGGACACTGGATCGGAGTTTCACGCCGCCGAAGCGCTGAGCAATTGCGAGTGAAGGACTTGCCCAAGGTCCCTACGCAGCGACTTGAGGTGGATTCAAATCTGCAACCCTACGGCTGCAAGGCGACGAACATAGGCCTACCCACTACACCACCGCGCCCCACGCCTTCAAGCGCATAAAGATTCCATGGAGAACGAGTTCTGTCGCATTACTGCCACATGTGGCGAGTGGAATATAATTATCTTAGACCAACAATAATTCGAACGAGATAGTTTAGTATTTTCTGAGTTTCTTGAAACAGATCATAACAGCGTTTCAGAGACTAACTCATGTCTAGGTATACATCGGGCGAATGTTAGTCATCATTTCACACGATTTATTAAAATCAATTTAGGCCTAATTGTCTGATAGGCCTTTAGGCTACATCTCTTCGAAAGCAAATACAAGCTTAACCACCTACAACTTTGGTCTTTGGAAAATAGAAATATGTGTATACTGATCACAGAGACGTGTGCACTGGAATATATTGATATGCGGTCAGTTATTGGATATAAGTCTTCCTCGTCGCAGTGTCATTAGGCGGGTCCAAGAATCCAATATAACTGCTTTATTACTTTCTATATAATACTCCGTCCTGGTTTCACTGTTGCCCCGCACTGTGGCCTCTTTGTTATCATCGTCAAGCCAAGTGACTTTATTCTCTATTCCTCTCTTGTCGTGTCAACCGTTTATTCTCTTTATGCCAGCATGGAAATAACGGAAAAATAACTGGAACAATAACCATGATCTACGTTGAGCTGGGTGGGCAAAGAAGGCCTCACCGTGAATTCTGAATAAAGAAAAGGGATTGAACCCTACCAACTTCCGGCATATTTTCACCCTGATGGTTTCACTGTAGCAATCAAGTCATCACAAGGTGCGGGTATAAATAATGATAGGCCTATATGCAGATAATGCTGCTAGAATTTATTGACTTTAAAATATGAACCTTTCTAGCACGTCCATGAACATTGAAGAGACCTACATGGTCCTAAATGGTTCCATATGGAAATGAGGGTTTCATTGTGGATCCCATAGGCTATGGGAAAAGTGGGTCCAACACGAGTTCCATGTGTATGGACATTGGACAGGCATGCAAGGAGTAGTTGTGGTATGCATGGAAATGCCGATGATGGACATCTGATCTTTGTAGGCCGAGACCGAGAAATAAAGTCTTTAATAAGTTGGGTGGATTGACTGTGATACCGCTTACCCATTGTGTTATCTGGAGCATTGTTTCATGGTCCGTATTTGCAGTCTTATCAGATCGGAAGTCAACATTGTTCTTTGGAGTTGTCTCTTCTATCGTCTTTTCGTATATTGCACTGATTCGTATTGCGCCAATGCTATCCTATATCCGTATTTTTGTGAAGCTTCAAGCCATACTTCCTAATTAGCCGTCGCTATATAATAATTCTGGTTTGTTTTCATTGTGTATTTTACTTATTAATTTTAGACCTTTCCCTCCAGTACCCCTGTTGATCCGATCTCTTATTCTCATACCATTAACTCTCGTGTAATGCATTGAATTCGTCATCCGTCTTGTCCTTATTTCATGCTTGGGGATCTATCTCTGTCTCTTCCTAACTTCGCCACTGGTTTCACTCTGCCAGTGCCAGTCCCAAGCTTGGATAAAGGAGGAGGGCTTCGCCAATGGTCTTTGTTACCACACAGTGACGTTAAACTGCAACCACTACTCTACTGTCTCTTCCTATCCGAATGATTCGCTTTTTCGCTCTTTTGCTCTTTTCATTTCATCCTTTACTTCCTTTCTCACCTGTCCAATTTGTCAAATGTATTAAAATCATGCATCCATCTGTACTTCCGTCCTGCTGCTGTTATTTTTCTCCCACTTAGTCTATCGTGCGCTTCCACGAACTCTGCAGGCTTCTGAGTGTAGGAAACGGCATGCACGGCCAACCAACCTCTGCTGCATGTCTACTTTAGATAGAGCGTATATGCTGCGCTATTGTGTTACAGAAAGTGCGGATTATTGTTCTTCTTCGGATAAGCTTACCGATTTAACTCTCGCATGCAGATTCAGACCTCGGGTAACTGGCATGCAGTGGGACTTTAAAGGCCATTCAAACGTGCAGCCGTGAATGGGGAAGGATCATTGCCGACAAATTCATTGAAAAACGAGCAAGGTCGAGACCATACGCATGCGGTCACTGTGTTTGCATTTATAGTGCCAGTCCCAGTCTGAACAAAAAGGTGGGGGCACCGTTGATCATCTTCGTTGTCACAATATGCATGTCGTTAAACTTAAACAACCAAACATGCACTGTATACCCTACGCTCACGAATCCCATCTTATCTTTCGTTTCCTTATATACCCAGACCTTTCCAATGGATAATGGAGCTGACGGAATGTTGTCAACCTTAGTATAGCTATTCGTACATATTGAACATTTTAACGGCGAACATGTTGCTTGGATTCCACTCAGTGACGGCCAGCAGTCCCTGACTACTACAGTGAACCGCTTCCGGGAACTTGACCGAGTCTTCCTCCGTCAGAAGATTCCTCACGTACCTCCCGGTCGAGTCGAACATGCAGACCCGACAGCAGTCGTCGGCCACGAGGATGTTGCCCTTCAGGTCAACGGTGACTCCCCGTGGTCCACGCAGCTTCCGCCGCTTCACCGTCCTCTCACCGATGACGTCGACGGATGGTTTCCTCATCGCCTCCGACGAGTAGAAGAGGAACTTTCCGGCGGCGTCGAAGACCTTGATGCAGCTGTTTCCGCTATCCGACACGATGATGTTGTCGCGGGCGTCGACCGTCACGTGATACGGGTTGCGGAACTGCGAGTTCTGGGAGCCAGTGGAGCCGAAGATCTTCGTTCGCTTACCGTCCATCTGGTAGATGCTCACCGTGTCGTTGAAGGCGTCCGTGACGATGAGCTGACCGCGGCTGTTGACGGCGATCCCGTACGGCCACCCGAACTGACCCTTCCCGATGTCCATGATCGTCTGGCCGCCCGTCGTCAGGATCTTGATGCGCTTGCCCTTGCAGTCCGTCACCGCGATGTGACCTTCACGCGTCACCGCCACTCCCAGCGGCTGGATCTGACCTTGAGCGAGAGCGTCCAGAGGTCGCCCGTTGCGGTCGAAGATCTGGAGCTTGTTGTTGCGGTCGGAGAGGTTGTCGTACTCGGCAACGATGACGGACTCGTCGGGGAGGAAAGCGACGTCGCACGGGTTCCACATCTCCGTGATGTCGCTCCGTTGCTTCTCCACCTTCCACAACAGCTTCGGACGGATGAGCATCGACAGCGACGCGCCGTCCAGGTCACGGCTGGACGACGACGAAGCGCTGAAGCCGCCGTTGCGGAAGTCACGGCTGCTCTGCTGGGGCTGCTGCCGCTGCTGCTGGTCGACAATGAGGCTATTGTTCTTCCTCTTCCGTATCAGCTCGATGGACATCCGCTCCTCGAGGACGTCCTGGATGAAGGGCATCTCGGCGTCGAGCACCGTCTGGATGCGGTCGACGATGTCCTCGTAGATGGCGAACAGCTTCTTCGACTGCGACATCTCGAGGATCTTCGTCGACAGGTTGTACAGCTTCCGGTGCCTGGTCGTCTGCGTCGTCAGGTCGGTCAAGGTCAAGGCCTCGGCCAGGCTGTCGACCTTGACAAGATCCGACCGATGGCAGACTTCGTCCGGTGGGCAGACGTTATCGATCCCGCATCGTCGTCCGTAGCCCAGTGGGGTCAAGGACTGGGGCTCTGTGGTTGCCGCATCAGTGGCGTCGAGGCTTCGGTCAAGCGTGACGTTCGTTCCGGTGCTGCGCTCGGAGTTGGCGTCGTCGACCTCCTTGGAGTTGGTGCTGAACTGTGTCAGAGAATCCCTCGAGTTGTCCGACGAGCTGCTGTCCAGGCTTCTCTCCTCGATGTACCAGTTGCGAAGCTTCTCCGATACAGTGGCCTGACTGTGTCGTCCCTGGACCCCACCACCACCACCACCAACAGCCGTGCGTGTGGCGCAGTTGGCCGGGCTGCTGGCGCTGCGCACCATCCTCCGACTCAGAATCGAAATGGAATTCGTTCCCTTGCCTAACCGATCGATGATCTCGGAGTTGTTCTTGCGGCTGATGCCATTCTCTGGGCTCCTCCGATTGAACAGTGGTAGAACTACAGACCCTACTGTCTTTGACAGATTCTTAGACTGCTGCTGCTGCGGTTGCTGCTGCTGCTGTTGCAGGGTGGGGGAACTATCATCGGCAGCCAAAGACACCAGTCTCTTGATCTTCGCATCTATTTTATCGAGACGCGGTCCGAATTCGTTCAGCAGCGTTTTGAGATGGTCCCTACGAATGGACAGCGCATCCCGAAGTTTCGACGTTCGGTGACTCGAATGCGAATGCAGAATACAAACGACGCAGGCGGCGACGCCACAGTCAAGACAGAAGTAAATACTCGGCATCTTGCTGTGCGTATCGCAGTACAGATCAAGCGTCTCTTTATTGGACACGTGTATGATCACGTGACCTGTGAACAGGTGATGCTGGTCGTGGGCCGTGCGGCAAGTTCTACACATGTTCAGCGTGCACTTATTGCAGAAGAAATCGGCTGGGTCGCCGCGTTCACGCAGCGCACACGGGTCGCACTTGGGCGAGATGTCTGCCTGACGTGAGAGCTTGCGCCGCGTGAGAAGCACCCGGTCGTTGGTCATATCGAGGGGCAGGGGACCGCCGGCCAGGGCGGTCGTCAGTCGGCGACACGTGGGGCAGGGCATGACGACACCCGTCTGCTGTTGGAAGTTGATGCTCCGAAAGAAGTTGTAGTAGGATTCGAGGCACTCCTCGCAGAAGATGTGGTGGCAGTCGAGCACGCGCGGATTGGAGAAGAACTCGAGGCAGAGCAGACAGCTGAAGACGTTGCGGTACTCGGACAGCTCCTGATAGGTCGTTAGACTCATGCCTCGCGACACCAGAGCCATCCTATGTATGTATACCCAGTTTTATCACAGCGCTGCTCGTGAATAAGCTGGTGCCCTGCGTTTGGATTTCGAGTGTCGATTTGGAAATTGAGAGATTACGATTACGATTATCCCAGGATGTAGGCTATCCGCTCCTTCTCCTATCTCTTCACACTCACCCCTTTCCGCCTCGATTTAACCTTTTCCTCGTCTTCTTATTTGAACCTGTTATTGTTTTCTTTTAATTCGAATCTCTTTTCTTCTGTCTTCACTCTCCTTCCAGCTTTCTTCACTCTTCAGCGTCTTTCTCTGTCTTCAATAATAAACAAAGGCGTCGACTTTTTCTGTGGAGATTGAAAGTAGCAGTCAACTCATCCAATATCTGTGAAGAAGAAAAACCGAACCGTTGTAAACAAGGCAGCAGCGACTATAATGACAATGGCGATGACACTGTCATCGAAACACTAATGGTCTTTGTGGGATGATGATGTTGTAGATAATTATGAGGAGGAAGAAATAGAAGGACGTGGAAGAGGAAGAGGTGGAAGAGGAAGATGTGGAAGAGGAAGATGTGGAAGAGAAGTCAAATGCCGGTGATGATCATGTGGTTGATGATCATGCTAGTGTCGCAATGATGACGATGACGATTTATGATGACGACGAATGTATAGCTATACGGTATACAGGCGCGGATTTAGAGGGGCGGAGCCGGCGTACGCCCCCCCTAAACCTGCAGCAAATGTTCTCAAACTAAGCTTTGGCAGCAGATGTGGAGAAACGCTGAAAGCACAACAAGCACCCTGTCGGACACCCTCGCTGACAGCCGCTCCTGTCCTATTATGTATCCAAATATTACCACAATAATTCACATTTTGCTGCTCACTTCTGTCACGGCTTGCAGTGTTGAACGAGCAAATTCTAGTCTGCGATTTGTGAAGTCGTGTTTCCGAAGTACAATGAACGAGGAGAGATTTAATGCACTCATTTTATTGTTTGTCCACAAGGACATCAAGTTAGACATTGATGACATTATCAATGCCTGCGCCAGAAAGCATCCAAGGAGAATTACACTGCTTAATCCACTGGCACGTGACACTTCATTATTTCCTTTTTGGATCAAGGGTTGCATGATCAAAACCGATAACTGATTTATAATCGTTTCACTGTTAACCTTCAGTGGAGACCAGTGGTTTTATATGAGAAACTATATATTTTTTAAAGTTCCATAACATTTTCTATAAAAAGGATCATTATAGTTTTGCGTGATCTAATTTCATATATATATATATATATATATTTTTTTTTCGGGATTGGATTGGTAGTATTTAGGCTACGCCCCCCCTAACCAGAAATCCTGGATCCGCCTCTGGTATATCACTATGATCACGAGCAGATCATGATGGCACGGATAAATACGGCACGGTTTCAGCTTCTTGTATACCCTCTCCGCGACACTCGACAATGAATAAAAAGAGTCTGACTTATAACATAGTACACGCTTTGTCCGCGAAAGACATTTAGGCCACTTTGGGTGTAAAGTCCATTTGAAACTGTACCGTTTGACGTTGACCTCAAGGCGTATGTTCTGGGCTTCGACCAATAAGCTTGATCATTATAATACAAATGATGTGACCTACGTACAACCAGCGTATTACAACGCACGCATACTATAACTCAAGCCTAATAAACTCATCTGTATACCAGACTACGTTACTATCTGCACGTCTATCTGTCTGTCTGTCTGTCTGTCTGTCTATTTGCCTGTCTGTCTGTATGTCTGTGTGTTCTTCTATCAGTCCATCTGTTTGCCTCGTTGGCTGTCTCTGTCTGTCTACTTGCCCGACTACACATATATTTTGCTTCCATGCAGCAACCGTGTTAGTGGAATTATATGAGCAAGCTCCGTAAATCGTGATTTTATTGCAATGGAGAATCCGATTGCATGGCTTGAAAGCGTCCCGTCCGAAGGAACCACTCATCTGTCAAACCCGTCGATAAAAGCGCACATACATGAACATCCAGACAGACATACAGAAGGCAAACAGACACAGACACGTAGACAGACAGCATTTCAAGTCACGTGACCCTATGTTCTATGTGTAAATGCACAATTCACGAACAAAATCCTGTTATAGCTTTTTTGTCAGATGTGATTATGTAGCTTAATTATTAGCGACACAATGGAATAACTTTTTAGAGATGAGCTCATAACATGCATTCATCCATTCATCCAATTATAAGCCTATACGCGTAGATTGTAATCTATATGCGTGGATAAAACATAAACAAATGGACAGACAGACAGACAGACAGACAGACACAGTAACACAGACAGTGCATCAATCAGCTGTGCTCGTATGGAATTCACACTATAGTCGGTTGTTTAAGTTTTACGTCACTGTGTGATAACAAAGACCATTAGCATCCACCCCTTTCCATTATCCAGGCTTGGGTCTGGCACTACACTAGCCGAAAATGTCAGTTTCACATTTATAGAGCATTTGTCCTGATTTGTCCTAATTTTGTCTTGATTCTGCTTAGGAAAGAGACGACCATTGCATGGTCAAGTTTCGAATATAGGCCAATATACAAGTTTGGCGATTAAAAAAAGGCCCTCAATGGTTTTTTTGACAATATCTTGGCTAAAAGCACGAATTGTTCTGGTTTCATTGAGAAAAGTCAATGATCCCAAAATGTCCGGATTTGAACCCAATGGATTGTCAAGCGTGGAAAGTTATGCTGGAAAATGCCACCATCTGCAGCCAAAACCAAGAGCAATAGGAGAATTATTGATGGTCGCATTGGAATTGATATGAGGAGATTTACCTCTAGACTAGAGCATATCAAGAATCTCACAAAGAGACCTATAGTAAATTTGAGCAGCACTGGAGGTGGACACATTCAACGTTTGATAACAATTATTTGAGATGTGACTGAATAAAATCGTGTTTGTTGCTTTTGGTGCGTTTCGTTTTTGAATCGTCGTAAAAAAGCAGTAGGTGGATTCATTAAAAGTGATATAACTTTTGCTCTGTTTGAAGTTCCTTGGTGAAATTTGGCTGTTGTACGTGAATATGAATTGTCTTTAAGCCTGTAAAATTTGATTTAAAAATTCTTACTTCTAGCCGAAACATTGGCACAAAACCGTAGGGGTCATTTTATGGCCTACTCTGTATATTATACACTGTGATATAGATCTACAGCCGTAATAAAAGCATGTGTAGAGATAGAGCAAAAAGTATGGCGCTTAATTTAAAACGCAAAACTACAAACAGATATCTTTATTTATATACTAGGCTACTTATATAGAGTGCTCTGAAAGTGAACTAATAATCATAAATTGCACCGTACATGAATATTTTATGCATGCTCATGTAAAGACCCAGGGTCTTCAATAAGTCTTCATTGCTATCGGTCGCATTAGCCTACACGTACCTGGAAGGGAAACGCATAACTCATATCTCCAGAACAATAGATATCGTAGAATCATCCCTAACAATAGATGTCATACAATTGAAGGCAGAATAGTCAGTTATATAGTCGCCCATGCTGACAACAGACGCAATGAAGTTCCAGGGCTGTTTTAAAGGAATTTTTAGAACTGCACAATCCATTCCTCTCCTGTCCCATCCTCCATGGTAAATTACTTTCAATCGGAGGACAATGACCTTTTTTGCTAGTTTTAACTGTACGGAAGTGCTTCTACAACTGCACAAATCCATTTAGAACTGCACATTTTGTGTACAACTGCACATTAAAAAAGCCCTGCAATGAACCAACCATTCAGAAGACGCACCAGTTTGACCTGCAAGCCTGGAATGTATTATGTACGTAATCTCCTCTGTTGTCGCTTGCAAGGGCCATATATCATATCAAGCATTCGAATAATAGTGGCAGACAGATATCGCAGAATCCATTGCGAAAAATCAGCCGAGTATAAAAAGAGAGAAATAAATCTCAAACTGCTCATCTGTCTTCTCTGCTGGTCGACCAACTGAACTTCGGCGAAATTCCCCAACGGCTGCTATTTATATCCACTAAGGCACTGAACTAAATAAATAATAGATGTAGCAGGTGATGAGCACGATGAATCAATCCCACGAAAGGAGGACATCTTTTATTAGAAGGTGGTCAAGCAACACGTCGTAAGAAGTCGAAATGGCTTGGATTATGTCAGCTTACGTGCGTATATGCAACGTGGATAATAGCAGGTAGGCCTAGATAATATAGACTATCTACAGCTCAGGGCTGTTTTTAAGGAATTTTTAGAACTGCAAATCCTCTTCTCTCCTTTCTCATCCTCCATGGTAAATTACTCCCAATCTGAGGAAAATTACCTATTTTTTAACTATAGTTTTAATTGCACGGAACGTGGCGGAAGTGCTTCTACAACTGCACGAATCCATTTAGAACTGCACATTTTGTGTAGAACTGCACGTTAAAAAGCCCTGCTACAGCTAATGCCGACCTGCGTGCTTAGAACATGCATGTACAGAGACACTCGCAGAATAACTTAGGGCCTACTTACTGTATAATCTCTTGAGAATTAGTATTGCTATAAGCTTAAAACCCTAGAGGTAGGTCTGAAGGTTAAAGTAAGTAGACTATGATACGCTCTTGTATGCATGGCGATGTTCTGTAGAACTTGTATACAGTAAAGAACGTAGACCTATTAATGGCCTAAAGATCAAAGTGACAATCGGCTGAGGCATCGGCATAGGTCCAGGGCTTAAAGTGTGCCTGGACGGTCATGGACGGCGTCCATGCACTTATTTTCAAATCTGAACGCCATTCTGGCACTTATTTCGCCAGCATACATTGGAAAGTTATATAAAGAGCGTCCAGGCATTTCTTATTTTACACTCTAAGGGCTGCATATAAGCCTATATTATAGGCATTATATATAATAGATAATAATAGATAATATATTAGTATATTAGATACATATATATAGGCATGTAAATATGTATATATATACATATATGGCATTCGAGAAAGAAACGAAGAGCTGAAGTACCGTAATAGAATTCGTATGCGACCCATGCACCAAAGAAGTAATCAGCAGTTGAGCAAATGTTCATTCTAAATTCTAATCGTCAATTCCGAATTCCTAAGGCGCTACCCAAATGTTATATATTATAAACCTTGCAGGGCATCAGCTAATTCAAGTGCGTTACGTTTAATCTGAAGGATTGTCTCCAGACATGTTAAAGGGGGCCCTGAGTCCGTTTGCCACAGAGGATGACAGAGGATGATGTAGAGGAGATGCTATTGACTTCAGGACAGGGTGTAATGTGTATACATAACGAAAACGACCTCTTATATTCGAATGCGTATACGAAACCTTGAAAACGATGAATGTTGTAAGATGAAGAATCCCAATTGAGACGACCCGGTCTGCAGATATTGGACCGATATATCAGTAGCCTACACAACATGCGCGTCACATCAACGGCGTCTAAGACTTTAGAGGAGAATTTCTGCATCGTTTAATCCAGCGGTTCTCAACCTTTTCACACTCACGGACCCCTTTTTAATTTTTGGTCCCGGTCACGGACCCCCACCAAAATTTGGCGCATTATCGTGACTGTGCGACTCTATAGTCTATAATCCTATATAATAGTACCGGGTACGCCTACCTGTATGTTATACTATAGCATAGATATGTCTCTGCACTCCTGTAGTACACATTTTATATTGCAAATAAGATTATATGAAATTTATTAGAAAAACTGTATTTTATCTTAATGTAAGCTTTGGGCATGCATATTCGAGCATAGCTTATCTGCTCTAGACACTCATGCATCAAGCTAACTCTTGCATGGATGCAACGTATACATCGATCTTCAATGTAGGCATAATGCCATTTTTAATAGTCCTTCGATGATTTTGGTTCAATTCCGATGTGGGTAAATTCCACGAATCAAAGTTTGCAAGAAACTGACTGGAAGTCATCGAAAAACTGTGAACGTTCAAATTACCGAATCCATCTATAGGCCTATATGATTGACCGAAAATTAAATTAACAAATTTTGGTTGATCCGAGCATTTCCTTATTTTTATGTGAATTCATGCAATTGATCAAATGTGTCAAAGTTATCTACCACTATCCGTTTTACGCCAGATATCAAGTTTTTTGTGTAAAAGTAGACACTTTATCACTATAAGGGTGATTAGATTTGTCTGCATCACTTGTGTAATTCAGTTTATTCAAAAATGCCAGTCAGGTAAGCCAAAGTTGAAACTCAGGAGTTGTTTATTCAAATGAATTACAGGCTGTGGTCTTTTTCTAAGAAACTCTCTCAAAAGCATCCCAAAATCTAGAGTCGGTTACAAAAAGACCCATCTAAAACAAATGAATTTGTCATTAATCAGCGTAGGCTATTATTACCGGTGGTTTCGTGTAGTCATTGAAAAGGAGAAATATTGAAAAATTGACAAAGATTTATCTGTTTCTATGTTTTTAACTAAGAAATATATAATTTTCAGGACTTGCTCGCGGACCCCCAGGCAGATGGCCGCGGACCCCCAGGGGTTCGCGGACCCCCGGTTGAGAACCGCTGGTTTAATCATTTTACCATTTTCAGCACTTAGCCAAAACATCAGAATTCAGCAGGACGAGAATTGCAGAAGAATAACGGGGGATGGGGTCAGACTATTGATTCATGTGCGGCAAGGGCGGATACAGAGATTTTCGAAGGGGGGGGGGCAAAATTTTGGGTCTTGAGCCAGAGAAAAAATATCGTCTTGGTCACCTAAAAATCTGATGACCTTTCTTTGTTTTTTTAGTCATTTGTCGAATTCCCACCAAAAAGATACTATTTTATCCCCCAAAATAGTTGATGACCTTTTTTTAGTCGTGCAATGTTCTTAAGCCCCTGCACGGACCTCGTGTACGGACCTCGTGGGACGTGGGGAGTCCTACGAAAGTGCTCATGGGGGAGGGGCGCCAAATCAACTTTCCGAGCCAGAATAGCTGGTCAAAAAAAGAAATTTCTAAATGGGGCCATGGCAGGATTGGCCCTGGATCCGCACCTGATGTGTGGGTTGATGTATGAAAAGAAGACTTTCCTATATATGTGGTCCTAGGAAAGACTAGGAGGCCGAACAACCTCAACCCCACCAATAATTCTCGCCCTGGAAATGCTGGAATATCAGTATCTGAGGTTATTTGCTAAAAGAGGCAAGAAAGATTACAAGACAGACCATCGAAAACGTCCAAACATTCAAACATAGAAACAACAAAGAATAAGGACTAGTACAGTTAACATACAGGCTACTATGCGTGTAAACATATAGGCCTACCAACTTTTGCGGACTCCTCTCGTGCGAGATAAACAGCCTTCATTACAGCAGTAGAAACAGGAGACACAATGACGTCGTTATTACAACTCTGTGCAAAAAACCTGCAGAATGTATATAATGGCCTTGAACAGGGTAAGAATTGCCGGGGGTTGTGGGGGTTCAACTTCAACGGTCAACCCCTCAGTCTTTCTTAGGACGCCATAGTAAAGTCTTTGTAGCCGACCCAAATTCTACATAAATTAATGGCTGAACCTCTCAGTTATTTTTCGACAATTCTCATACTGGCCTTGAAGATGATAAAATTGATGTCGTTCCCAAGTAACTTCAAAGCGGTCGACGTATACGCTGCAAGATGAGATATTGATAGATAATTCTTCATATATAATTATCGACAATAATTATTAAAACTCGCCTATTATTATTAAATAGCCTAATATTTATAGATTCGAAAATCGTATACAGGCTTGTATAATGTATGTGGATCGCGCATGCGTTGGTCTAATTGCAGCACGCTGGCCTTTATATCAGGCCTATATTATGCAGGGTCATGGAAAGCAGGTCTGGGGAAAAAATGTCAACTCAAAAATGCTTTTGTATACGGTTGCTACATGTGATTCAGGGTCTCTCGCGAGCACTTACAGACTTTGCATGGTTTTCGAGATGAATCAGACCGTGACAGGCTGAGGCCAGTTTAGTTATGCGCCTAATTATTATAGCTTATACTCTCAAAATAGTTCAGCGGAAGGCCGAAGCCCTGCAAACGATCAATTGGTCACGATAGATCGTCCTATACTCTTGTACAACGGCCGACTTCTAATTATTTATGTAATAGTCCGAGCTCTTAACGGTCGAAGACATCGTTATTGTGCATCTTGGTGGTACAAACAAAAGAAATATGTTTTTGAGTTCAGGAAGAAATTATAAAAAATTAATAATGTGATGCATAGTGTCAGTTGCAACAATGGGGAAAAATTTCAGTTTTTTCAGTTTTTTTCATTGGATGTATTCCAGGAACATTAAATCGAAGTGTGGCAATAGCTCATAACAAGCTGACATTTTTATGATAGGTGTAAGAATACGAGTATAGAATGAGATGCCAAAGTGCAAAACAATCTTTCAGAAGTTCTTTCTGAAAACCAAGATAAAGGCAACTGCGCATTATGAGTGCGTATAGGCCTACTGTACAATATACAGTCTGGGGTTCCTAACTCTGTCACTGGTTGCAGCCTGCCAGTGCCAGTCCCAAGCCTGGATAAAGGGGAGGGCGACGCTAATGGTCTTTGTTATCACACAGTGACGTTAAACTGAAAAAACTCTGCGATTCCTATTTTAATTTGATGATTATTTAAGCAGATGGCAGCTATAATAGAAACAATATAAACTTATGCAATCTGTACACACATACATACAGAAAAGGATAGAAATGTGAAAATGCCAATACACCGGGAACACAGAGGAAAAGAGAATTCTATAAAATATATAGACCATCTCTCTCCATAGCGTGACTTGTGTGCATCTGTTTCTATTCGACTGTTTGTAATATGTACCGATGACTTAATAATTATTATACACGTCTCAATTCTTCGATTTTTTTATATTGCTGTTTGACGACAATGTGCCATATAGAAGATTATTACTGTCACCCTCCTCCTTTATCCAGACTCGGGACTGGCACTTCAGACGAAAAGCGGGTAATAGAGCCGTCAGTCATGCAGTCGGCTGTTTAAAGGAGAAAGGACAGACAACTGAAACACACACACACACACACATATGCAGATGAACGAAACAAGAGTGCCCATATACATGTATACATACGACGAGCACGCTACTGATTGATGCTGTAGACCTTGCATGCATCTACATTTAGATGTTCTGTTTTAGGATGCATTAGAGAACGTATACCGTAATGTATAGCATGGCATTGTATATACTGCAGTCCATATCGGAGGTTGTCTAATCTCTTTGATGCCATGAGATTTACAGTCGGCGTTGCAATTGATGGTGGCAAATAAAAATGCAGCAAAAATGTGAATGCTGCTAACTGGTCAGAATGCGGTGTTACAACTTACAATTAGCTTATATGCAAATTCAAATAAACGATTGCAATTGTAATTATTGCAAGCTTACGTCTAATCGAATGCGTATACATGTAAATATGGCAACATTCACGGAGCAAAGCAAACCAGAGGCGCTATATATATTTGCGCTGACGTAAGCTATTATAGGGCCTATATATCATAATTATTACGTTAAATTTACTATACGCAGAGTCGAAGAAGAGGTTAAGAAAAAATTGTCGGTCTTGAAAGGCTGGAGCACATATGTTCCATTATATTCTTTGTCTTTTAATGTGTACTTGTCTTCAGTGGCGTAGACAAGGGGGTTTCGGGGGTTAAACCCCCCCATTGGCCTAGGAAAAAGTTTTTTAAAGGTTATTTATCCACATTAAAATAATAAGAAAAAAACAACTGCTTGTAGTAACAATTGTTTTTCTTACTTTATTCCCTTTGTTACTTTATGCCTTTTTTATTTGCTATAATACTGTTGGGTTGGTGTTAGAAAGGGAATCCGGCCAGGCCATGAAACCCCAAAGGGCCCAAACCCCCCATCATAAATTCCTGGGTATAGCCTACGCCAGCGGTTCTCAACCTTTTCAGACTCACGGACCCCTTTTTAATTTTTGGTCCCGGTCACGGACCCCCACCGAAATTTGGCGCATTATCGTCAGTGTGCGACTCTATAATCCTATATAATAGTAGGCCTACAAGCCCTACATGTATGCTATACTATAGCATAGGCCTAGATATGCCTCTGCACTCCTGTAGTACAAATTTTGTATGGATATAAGATTATTTGAAATTTACTGGAAAAAACTGTAGTTTATTTTAATGTAAGCTTTGGGCATGCATAATTTATTCGAGCGCAGTTTATCTGCTCGAAACACTCATGCATCAAGCTAACTCTTGCATGAATGCAACGTACACCTTCAATGTGAGCCTAATGCCATTTTTAATAGTACTTCAATGATTTGGTTCAATTCCGATGTTGGTAAATTCCACGAATAAAAGTTTGTAAGAAACTGACTGGAAATCATCGAAAAACTGAACGTTCAAATTAGCGAATTAGAAGTTGAACTGATCCATCTATGATGGACCGAAAATTAAATTAACAAATTTTGGTTGATTGATCCGAGCATTTCCTTATTTTTTATGTGAATTCATGCAATTGATCAAATGTGTCAAAGTTATCTACCACTATCAGTTTTGTGCCAGATTGAAAAGTTTTTTTTAAAGGCAGACACTTTATTACTAAGGGTGATTCGTCTGCATCGCTTGCGTATAATATTATAGAGGAATTCAGTTTATTCAAAAATGTCAGCCAGGTAAGCCAAAGTTGAAACTCATGAGTTGTTTATTCAAATGAATTACATGTGGGCCGTGCTCTTTTTCTAAGAAACTCTCTCAAAAGCATCCCAAAATCTAGAGTCAGTTACAAACAGACCCATCTAAAACAAACGAATTTGTCATTAATCAGCGTATTATTACCGGTGGTTTCATCATCATTTCATGTCGCCATTGAAAAGGAGAAATATTGAAAAATTGACAAAGATTTATCTGTTTGTATGTTTTTAACTAAGAAATATATAATTTTCAGGACTTGCTCGCGGACCCCCAGACAGATGGCCGCGGACCCCCAGGGGTCCGCGGACCCCCGGTTGAGAACCGCTGGCCTACGCCACTGCTTTGTACATTTTGTTTGCATTGTAGCGCTGCCGCCGAACAAAACAGCAGAAGCCAAACTCTTCCGCGTTCAGACCAACAAAACAACAGCAATATTAGCGCAGAATAGCCATCGTATTAGTAATCATAAACTCCAGATTTCTGAGGCGCAACCTGAAAGCTTAGCGCAGGTCACCGGCTTATTCACGAGCGCCTACATGTATATAGGATGATAGATATCAGAAGTCCTAAGGCAGCGGTTCTCAACCTGTGGGTCGCGACCCCCGCGGGGGTCGCCTGACGATTTGCCAGGGGTCGCCTGGGCCTTCATGAATTTGTAAAATATATGAGTCAATCGTTAGATAACGGCCGTGAATTTAATCTTTTCTGTTTTAGTTTTCAAATATAAATTCCACTTTTACCATACATCTAAAAAAATTAAACAATATTCCGTTTGCTCAAAGAATCAATGCTGTCAGCTGTAGTGAGAATCATTACAGGGGCGGAGACTTGGGGTGACAATGAATGGTCCCATCGAAATTAGTGGCGAAGACCAAGCTTCTTATATCTTCCAATATTTCATATTAGTTCTATTTCATAAATATGATTGTAAATTTATTGTGTTATCCACTGCTTATCCGTTACAAGCAATTTTGTTAGAATACCAGCTTAAAATGTCATTATTACCGTTTGCAAATGAAAACAAACTTCAAAGAATGTGTCGGGAACATTTACCTATTGAAGTCTGAAATCATGTAGCCTATATGAGCACTGAAATCATGAGAAACTTTGTTAAGACGACAACTTAAAATGGTACAGTCATGGGCGGAGACCTAGGGGGGGACAGGGGGGGACGGTCCCCCCAATAAAAGTGTTGGGGGGGACGGCCCATGCATTTGTCCCCCCCAATGTTTGAGCGCCAAGCCTTTTTTGCTTTTTTGGCGGCGGGAAAAAAATTTTTGCAGGATTTTGGCCGGATGACTAAAAAAAAAAAAAAAAAGGTCATCAACTTTTTTGGCGGCGAAAATAGAAAAATTTCGTCGAGATTTGGGCGGATGACTAAAAAAAAAAAAAAAAAAAAAAAAAAAGTCATCAACTTTTTTGGCGGCGAAAATAGAAAAATTTCGTCGAGATTTGGGCAGATGACTAAAAAAAAAAAAAAAGGTCATCAACTTTTTTGGCGGCGAAAATAGAAAAATTTCGTCGAGATTTGGGCGGATGACTAAAAAAAAAAAAAAAAAAGGTCATCAACTTTTTTGGCGACGAAAATAGAAATTTTTTCCGAGATTTCGCCGGTCGTCAGAAATTTTTAGGAAAATCTCGCGTCTTTCCGTCCCCCCCAATTCTCGGCCCAGGTCTCCGCCTGTGGGTACAGTTACATTATGGAAATCCAAAATATCGCAAACAATTGGGAGGGAACACTTTGAAGTCTTAAGTCTTGACTATTAATATTGGAAAGCGAGCAATTTGCGAAGCTGACAGCTTAAATTGCTATCACTGCAACGTGGAAATTCAGAAACGTTAGCCTAAACAATGGAGAGAGAGGAATTTACAGTATTTATTTACTAAAGTCCTCAACCATGTCTTTCCGCAATGTAATCATGAGAAATGGTTTTGAGATGGCAGCATAAAGTGTTACCATTACGGTGTGGAAATTCAAAATGATTTAAATAATGCGAAGGGCACTTTTGAAGCCTTAAACAACAACAATCAGCACTCAAATGGTGAGCAATTTCGTTAGAATGACAGCTTTAAATGATACCATTGCAGTGTGAAAATCAAAAATTTCGCAAATGGGGAGAAGCACTTAGGCTACAACCGTCCCTCTTGCTGAACAGATTATGAAACTTGAACTTCAAACTATTGAATAGGTAACTCTCTGAATCGCAAGTGCCAGCTAGGTGACCTCTTACAATTGACAAAAACAGTTTTTCGAATTGTGAAATGAAAATGCATAAAAATGAACAACGGAAACAAAAAAAACAGTGAGGGAGGTTACTCAATCAATTTTGATGTTGGGGTCGTCACAACTTTCGAAATGCTTCCAAGGGGTCGCCGCACAAAAAAGGTTGAGAACCGCTGTCCTAAGGGGTCCATGAAGACGAATCTGAAGCAAAAGAAAGGAGTGCATGGCAAAGAGGATAATAATTAATGTGATGGCTATGGACAGACACGGATGGGCAGCAAAAAGAGAGACAAATGACTTGGATAGACAGTGCTAGAGTCTGCTTAACAGAGAATCCACTCAACCCTGGTGGCGTTGGACAAGGAACATCTGAGGCATAATTATTTACATGTATAGTTGAAGAAACTGGGGCTATATGTATGCCACTGTAGGCCTATGCATTAATCATACTTAATTGCAGATTGCTGCGTCTTTCTATATATGTGTAAATGTCTTAACTAAAATGCACTGTCCACGACAGATCCAGCGTCCTGGTTGGGTGTCCACTGCAGTATTCCTCCCGTAAGACTTCAACCCCTATAGAATTACCAGTGGCCAGCCATGCCCCTGCAATGCATGCCTACGACCTCGATAAATCTCGGCACTGCCTTCTGGTCTCAATAAAAATAATAATAATAAAAATAATAATGACATCGACTGAGACAAAGAGAAAGACAGGCAGAAAGACAAATTATGTAGGAAGGCAAACAGACAGACAGACAGTCAGACAGACAGACACACACACAGGCAGTGGTGGCGCCAGGATTTCAGGTTGGGGGGCATGAATCCTCGCGGAGGATTTTCCATTTCACTCGCCAAAATTTCTGACGACCTTTTTTAGTCATTTGGTCGAAATCTCATGCATATATTTCATTTTTTAGGGGCTAATCATGGAAATATTTCATTTTACATGTAAAAAACCCGGATGGCATTTTTAGGGGCTTAGCCTCTCCCCTAACTCCCCCCTCCCCGGCGCCGCTACTGCACCCAGGGGCACGAGTGACAGAGACTGTGAACAAATGCGGTTACGAAAAGATTTCATTGAATATATAGTTCAAAGGCTTACAAGGCTCCAGATGGCTAGTGCGTGTGTTAGGCCCATAGAGCCAAAAATAGGCATACTTAAATACATGGGCCTACAGCTCTACACAATAACTACAAATATCATAAGTAGGCCTATAGGTTAAGCATATATATTTATATCGTGTATATTAATAGGCCTATATTATTTTGCACAAAGAAGCAAATGATTGTGACATCGGAAGATTATTTTCTTCAATTGATGCATAGATTTTTAAATTTTATTTTAAGACCTTATTTTCACTTCTGATTAGTCATTAGTCAACGGTGCGATGTCATGTCGTTCGAAAGACCACGTGATTGATCACGTGATGCCCTTGCAACCCAGCAGGGACAAAAACAGTCCGAGCGTACGATTATTTTTTGTCCAGGCAGGTAGGCCTACAACATTGACAAATCCGTCTGCTTATCCGATCCATCCATATATCTCTTTGTCTATCCGTCCATTCCATTGATCCATTTCGTCCGTCCGTCCGTCCGTCCGTTAGTCCGTCAATTCCAAAAGAACAACAGCTGCAAATCGCATTCAACTTTGCACGTAGGCCCTATAGGCCTATAGTCACCAGAATTATAGTTTACCGATGACCACGTATATTATATAACCTACTTCATTAATCCTGATATTTATTCCTTTACACCATTTTTGTCCTATGTCGCAACTAGAATATGTCCCGAATTAATTAATTAATTAATTATCAATTAATTAATTATGTAATTCAGGGCTGTGTTTAAGGAATTTTTAGAACTGCACAACCCCTTCTTTCCTTCCCCATCCTCCATGGTGAATTACTTCCAATCGGAGGACAACAATGACCTCTTTTGCTAGTTTTAACGGTAACGGCCTGCTATTCCGAGGGTTCACTATTCCGAAGGTCCACTATTCCGAATATCCGCAATATTTTGTTCGTTATCCTTGGTGGCTATCGCTAGTCATAGGCGCAACCACCCTATGGGATCCACGGGACGCGTCCCCCCAACTTTTGAGTGGTCCCCTAACTTTATTATTATGGTGCCCCCAACTGTTAGGACGTGATTCATTATGGTCCCCCCAACTTTTAGGACGTGATTGCACCTATGGCTACAGTGGGTTAGGGTTAGGGTTGGGGTAAGGCGGGTTAGGGTTGGGTGGGTTAGGATTAAGTTTATGGTTATGATTAGGGTTAGGGTTGGGGAGGGTTAGGGCTATGGTTATGGTTGGGGTGGGTTAGGGTTAGGTTATAGTTAGGTTTAGGGTTAGGTTTAAAGTTAGGGTTCGGAATAGTGGACATTCGGAATAGTGGACCCTCGGAATAGTGGATCCAAACCGTTTTAACTGTACAGAAGTGCTCCTACAACTGCACAAATCCATTTAGAACTGCACATTTTGTGTACAACTGCACGTTAAAAAAGTCCTGCAGATTTAATTTCGTATTAGTTCTACCTCTGACGACGGCAGACAAGTCGCTCGACTTTCAACCATAAATAGATCTAATATGATAATGACAACATAGTCTAATAGCAGAGGACTTCGGTAAGCATATCTGCAGTCGGTAGAACCAGGAGATACCTCGTATATAAATATAGTATAGCGCTACAGATTTAATGACACGTTCTACCCCAACGTATAATACACTGTCAACGAAGAAGCTCTTATCGCATAAAAAATTATAGCTTTATTTATAGACCGTAATATTCGTGTATATTGACAAACTCACTGCATGACGAACCGCGGTATATATAGGCAACATTGAAACATGACGGTGCAAATTTCATTATCCCATGTAACGCACGTCTCGACAACCCATCATGGCGTCCACTCCTATTACAGTTGCCCTCAGGGAGTCGTAGGATGACCTACATAGACTAGACGTATTATAGAGGCAGGGCTTTATAACGGGTATCGAACCTCATCTTTCAAGATCAATCTGTTCTTCAAGCAGGGTGCCGTCGTTTAACTATCCTCCTCCGATATTAATGTCAGAGTATATTACTCATTTCGGTAGGATGATGTATAGCCTACTCCAGTATAATAGGCCTACAGTGTATAATATAAACTGGTTTCATTAGACAGCAGAGCTGACTGCAGACAAACGAAACTCCAAATTTAATTTGGCCTCTATCGCCTAAAGCAGGACAACGTACAGGGCATGCACATAAATATATGCAATTATGCATGCATAATGAACTAAAATATGCATAGGCCTAGTATATGTAATGTTAATCGTTATCGTAAACTCGGAATTTAGCTCCCACAAAAGCCAAGTTGCGGGAACCAGATTATATATAACTTATTCGCAGCTGCAGGCGATATGGACGGAGGACAAAGTCGAGACATAATAGGAATAATATACATGTATCTGTGACACCATCCTATAGAGTAGACTTAAACACAGCCAGTCATCAATCAAATTTCTCCTCGTAATGACTAATCGCATGACACTTCATTTAAAATATATGTCAGACAACACCACCATGCAGTGCGGTCGGAACTCTATCAGAAACATCGCAAACTAACCATGAAAAAACAAAATCTAAAGACGGATGTCTTCGCGGAAATGGTTTGAAACGGCGCAGGGCTGTTTTTAAGGAATTTTTAGAACTGCACAACCCCTTCTTTCCAGTGCTTAAAGTGTAAAAAAAGAAGTGCCAGGACGCTGTATTGTATACGAAGGCTTACCGCCCAAAAAATTAACGACCTTTTTTTAGTCATCCGCCAAAATTTTCGGGCAAAACAGGAAAAATTACCGATTTCGCCGCCCAAAAAGTTGATGACTTTTTTTTAGTCATCCGCCAAAATTTTCGGGCAAAACAGGGAAAAGATACCGATTCCGCCGCCAAAAAAGTTGATGACCTTTCTTTTCTTTTTTTGTCATCCGCCAAAATTTTTTCGGGCAAAACACCAAAAAGGGACCTTTTCCGGGGAAAAGATACCAATTCATCCGTCATGGACGGCCGTCCGCGTAACTGCAGGGACGCCGTCCCTGCAGTCATGGACGACCGTCCTGGCAGTGCTGACCAAATAAGTCATAGGACGGCGTCCCGCCTTGAAAATAAGTGCCGGTACGCCATCCATGACCGTCCCGGCACACTTTAAGCCCTGCTTCTTTCCACTCCCATCCTCCATGGTAAATTGCTTCCAATCGGAGGACAACGACCTTTTTGCTAGTTTTAACTGTACGGAAGTGCTTTTACAGCTGCAAAAATCCATTTAGAACTGCGCATTTTGTGTACAACTGCACGTTAAAAAATGCTCTGAAACGGCGGACACCAGCGCAATGTGCAGCAGCATATTCAAAACGTATACCCCGGTACCTTGATAATCATTGATACATTTCGGACCGGGACTATAATAGACATTAGACAGGGTGATTTCTTGAGTATTGGTTTCAGTTTAATGACACGGTGTGATAACAAAGATCACTATCGTTGCCCTCCTCCTTTATGCAGGCTTGGGTCTGGCACTGTCAGAAAGCGAACATCGGTGGAGTTTGCTTGCATGATCCCTTGAATTCTCCTCGGATAATGGTCTGTGTGTGTGTCTCCCTCCCTCCCTCCCTCCCTCCCTCCCTCCCTCCCTCCCTCCCTCCCTCCCTCCCTCCCTCCCTCTCTCTCTCTCTCTCGCTCTCTGTCTGTCTGTCTGTCTGTCTGTCTCTCTCTCTATTATCTATGTCTCTCTCTGTGTCTGTCTGTCTCTCTGTCTGCCTCTCTGTCTGTCTCTCTTTCTCTCTCTCTTCTGTCTCTCTCTCTCTGTATCTCACTCTCTATAATATAATATATACATACATGTATAGCCTACGGCCCTACGCTTACACACGTTCTTAATACATCATGACGTCAGTATAAAATAATGTTGCAAGTCCAACAGTTTTCTGAATATCACGGGCTATCGGATAGATTAATGTCGCATTCTCTATGCGTCGCATATACTGTATACCCTCCTACCTTTCTATATAATGTTTCCTGAACAGATTTGCATTTGTATGCAGACGATATCCGTCCGTGTCCTTCGTTTGACAGACAGTTTCTCGGCTAATCCTGCTCTCAAACTAATTGCTTCTGCAGTTGCATGGTCAATGGTCATGTTCGGACCTAAATGGATTGCATGCCAAGGACTTCTGCTTATTTCTTCTGTGGCTCTGGATTGCTTCTCGTCGGCACCATAGGCGCAACCACCCTATGGGACCCACGGGACGCGTCCCCCAACTTTTGAGTGGTCCCCTAGCTTTATTATTATGGTCCCCCCAACTTTTAGGACGTGATTCATTATGGTCCCCCCAACTTTTAGGACGTGATTGCGCCTATGGTCGGCACAGTCAAGACAACAGCAAAAAAACTGGAGTGGCCAAGCATGCTAGAGCTGCAGATTGTTCGGAGTTTTAACCGTAACAACAGTTATTGCTTAAAGTGTCAGTAATAAAACATCTTTTTGCACTCAATGGATACAGGAGCTAACAAAAAAACAACAGTATATAAAATATACATACTGCCATGGTTAATCAAGTTCAAGTGAAAAAAGAATAGCATGTATCCTATGTAAATAAGAAACAATACTATTATATTATTATACTTGACTAATAGACCCTGTATACAGTGTATATGGAAGAGTGCTACAAGATGCCCATCCTATGGGCGTCTTTCGGTAAATATATGGGGTTTCTATAAGACGTCCAGTTTGGAGGTTTCTACTTTTTAAAATTTACACAATTGACCTTATTGAATTAAGTTCTGTGTAGTTGTTGATGAGATTGAGTGTCCAATTTGTAAAACTTGTTTTCATTTGCAATGTTATGTTTCTCAAACAGAGGGTTTGTAGGTGTTAAACTGGTGCTGTGATGAGTGTGAACTGACATCTTGTAGTCTAGCCCCTGACTGACATATTCCCTTGCCATTGACTACATCATGATATAACCCATATAGTCCAGCATGTTGTTCCTTTTGTGTAATATTGTAATATTTTCATATACTGACTTTAGATAACTATTAGCTATGTTTCATTATGTCTGTTATGCTCACATAATTATATTGTGGCCTTCCTGTCTGGATCTGATATGTATGATTACATTGGCAACTGGTTGTTACCTGTTACTGTAAATATTTTTTACCGCTCGTTGTGGTGAACACTTATAGTCTGCTTATCGATTTCCTTTACTATATACGTTACATGGGCGGAGTTTGGTTTCCGTTCTTGGAGGGGCTAAAGCCTTCTTGGGGGGCTAAACCCGGGAAAAGATACAATTTACATGGTAAAAAATGAATTTGGGTCTTCTTGGGGGTTTAGCCCCCCCTAGCCTCCTATAAACTCCGCCCATGCTACGTTACCTAGGCTAGCTTATTAACAGATATTGTTTCATTACTGTCTGTTATACATTAAACATTTGGTATCACTTGCTGTGGTAATCGCATATAGCCTACTACTCATAGCCTGAATTCATTTATGATTCGAACCAGCTTTAATCTGTATTGTTTTGAGAATGTACACCGTGGGCGGAGTTTGATTTCCGTTTTGGGGAGCTAAAAAAAACTTGGTCCAGAACGAGCGGCGCCGACAATATTTTTTCGTGTCAGTCGAAAAAAGTTGACCTTTTTTGGTCGTCAAGTTCAAATCCCATGAAAATTACTATATAGGCCTATTTCCCGACCGAAAAAGTTTATGACTTTTTTAGTCATTTGGTTGGAAGTTCTGAAGGGGGGCTAAGTCCGAAAAAAGATACCATTTACACGGTAAAAATCATGAACCTAGCTGGGGCTTCTGGGGGAGGGGGCTTAGCCCCCCAGCCCTGATAAACTCCGTCCATGATGTACACGAACTTTATTTTACTCCCTGCTTATGACTTGTCTTTTTTCTCTTTCTCTTTCTTCTAAAACTCATACACTTCTTTCCTTTTTTGTCCATATTGCTTAAAAAATAACTACACTCTCCTGTCTCCACCATCTTGATATAAATTCCTGTTTGTGGTTGCCCAGGTTTAGCGGGATCACTCCCTTTCTGCCATGGGTTATCTTTTCTAAGGGATCTTTTACCTGAAAGATGATGTTTTAGCTTCTTATTTTCACTGCACACTGCTATTTTTGTCATTTTGCTGATTTGAATTGTTGATCTATCTGAATAAACAAGTTTGAATTGAACTGAATTGTTATTGTTTATCAATTATCACTCTTTGCATTAGGGTAAAACATAATTCTCTTGGAATCCACACGGAATAAAAGCAAAATTTTCGTTAGCGTGGGCATCTTGGAAGTTGGACCACTCTACCGTATACGTCAAAACACGAACAAAATACTCTGCACTTAAAGCTTTATAGCCTACGCTGCCTTCCTGTTCGGCATATACGATTGGTTTCACATCGAGGCTCTTCGTTTATGAAACTCAGAATTATTCTACTCAGTCACAAGATCCAACAATCAATTCCTATTCCCCAGACTAAAGAACTCATTATTCTAGATTCTAAGACAAGGTCGGCTGGCTTAGACAAGGCCGTTGTTAGGGGGGGTGTTTTGGGTGTTTGAACACCCCCCCCCAATTGAAAATGCGAAAAATACTAGAATGCATTTACTAGCCCATTATGTGACACCATGAAATAAAAACCACGAAAACACCCCCCGAAATGAAAAATGTAAAAAAATAGAATGAATTGGTGACATTTTCTGAAGATTTCGGCCGGATAACTAAAATAACTACAATAATTATAAGCCGAGGGATAGAATGGTTTACCCATCGGAGACTCTACATCCGGTATATTCCATCTGGGGGATAGATCATAGATTAATTCACTCCACTCGGATAGCTTTAGGAGAATAGAATAGGCTATCCCGCAACAGCGGCGTAGATAAAAATATAAAACATGCACTTTTTCATATTAACGGCTATACATGTAAGTCTAAGCGTAGGACCTAAGTGTCTGACTTCTGGCGACATTAAACAACGGAATTTTATTCCGCTTTCCAACTTCCTGTACATAATGTCCCAATAACCCCGACTCCAAAAGCCATATTACACTCGGCCGATAGCCTACGCGCGTATACACACGACCGTAGAGACATTAAAGTCTTATATACGATGCTCTCCGAAATGTCACGCGGATATATCTCTGAAGCTGCAGCTGTAGACTTTGCATGCTTGCCTCGCAAACGCTTCTGCGCAGGGATGCCAATCTGATTTTTAGAAAGGTAAGATTCGGTCGAAAAAAGGCTAGAAAAGGCTAGATCGGAATTTTTTTAAATGCTTTGAATTTTTGTGCTTGAACTTTCTGACGACTTTTTTAGTCTTTCAGGCTCCGATTTTTTTTATTTCTCCCCTCAAATTTACTGATGACTTTTTTTTATAGTCATTTGCTCTAAAATTAGAAATATTATTTGAATCTTCCTTCTATTACTACTGTTTCGCACATTTCCCCCGAAAAATGTCTATATTTCGGAAAAATGTCAGAAAATCTGCGGTCGAAAAACCAAGATCTCAAAAAAAACTAGAAATCTAGATTAGGCCGAAAAAACCTAGATCTAGGTGGAAAAAGCTATGAGTGGCATCCCTGCTTCTGCGTGTATTACTCCGAGTTCTTTTTTATGCGGCGCAACATTCGTCCAACGTTTTTTCTGGCGCCGCTATAGACTCGCGACCAACAGCGCCATAGAATTAAGGCGCTATCAGGCAAAATCATGGCTCGATCTAAAAGTGTCCCATGGCGCCCGTTTGTCAGCCATTCAACGATTCGGAAATGCAGTGGCTACATATAGGCTACTACTTGTTCGTCGCATGCAGTACTGTCCATATACTGGGTAGAACTAATGACGCTAAATAATGAAGCATCATAAACGGCCACTTGACGTTCAAAGCGATCGTGATTAAGCAGCGAATATCTATCATAGCCAACGATATTATATAGGCATGCGAGTATGAAGACTACATGTAATTGAATATTTTATATGTTGCAGTGACAAACAGGGCCGGATTAAGGCATGCTCGGCCGAACAGGGCCCCCACACTTTAGGGGCCCCGACAAATGCGAGAAAAAACTTTTTTCGGAAAGAATTTGTATAAAATTATTATGAGCCAAATTCTACCAAACGACTAAAAAGGTCGTCAGCTTTTTTTGGCAGGAAAAATTGGTATATTCTACAGAAATTTCGACAAAACAGATAAAAAAAGGTAATCAGAATTCCGCAAAAAATTCTCGAACATTTCTCCCCACATTTCTTAATCCGACCTTGGTGACAAAGCATGCAGAGAGAAACTGCAGACAGAGAGATGCATGCGAAGGAAGACCAACCAAGCCCAATCAAGTAGACCAACCAAGTAGCCCAATCAAGTAAACAAGGACCAGTTTTTGACCGAGTTCCAAGTAATTTCTTTGGGGTTTAAAAAGTAGACAGAGTTTGCTTTTTTGACGACATTTTCCACTGGGTCAAATTTTGCTAAATACATCCGCAAACTGTGCTCAACAACAACATCTGAAAGATTTGATTTGGTGTTTTCAGATTTTAGTTGATATTCTAAAACTTCCCATATTCTGCTCAACTTTCATTTAGCTTTCTAAGTTTCTTTGATTGCATCTTTTTTAGTTTTACTGAATATTAGAGACAATAGTCTTCTTTAAACTTCTAAATGACCTTTTTCCAAGTTTAATCATTGCCTTTATGGTCTAAGCTTAATTAATGTAGCCTATTCTTCCTTTTCAATATCAAGTAAAGCAACGTCAACACAGAAAAATCCGAAGCAGTTCAATGTTTAATATTAATTTATTTTATTATTTTTTTTCCTCAACCAAAACAACACACAAACATGATACAATTATGGCAGTGAATAATACATTAACATGAATTTGGTGAAGAGGGGGAGACCCAGAAGGGATGTAAAATCCCGCTAATAGGGCCACCCATAATTCATGTAAAATATAAAAGAAAAAACATGACAGAACATTCAATTGCAGGAATAAAAAAAATGATGAGGAAGAGAGAAAAACAAATTAAGCAATCGACATTTCTGTATATAACGAGAAAAACAAATAATAATAGCGACAATTTATATGTTTAATCTATGAATTAACTACAATCAGAATGAGATTTTACAACTGAATAAAAGTCATATTTTATTTAATATAAAATTGTAGATCGTACATGCACTTTATCACTTCAATTAAAGAAAAACAAATTATTTCTCATAAAGCCTTAATCGCAGTTTAGGGGTCTCGTGACTGCTCTGCTTAGGGACCAGGAATTTCTCTCCTCAACCCAGTTTTATATTTATACATGTATACAACTATACATGTATACATGTATACATGTATACACTATACAGACCTATTATAGTGTATCTGGCACCCATCACCAAGCTTTGGATTTGTCTATCTAACAAAGACAATTACCAGAACCAGTAAACATCCGTCCTCACCTATGCATATATACTCTGCACCGACGTTTTGCCCTCATGCAGGCAAAACAAAACGACATCCGGCCTGGCTGGACCAACAATCACCATGCATCCCAACATGGACCGTATTCCCCCATTCTGCAGACAGTTGGCTCTTGGGAGGAAAGGGGAAATGGAGACTAAATTACATCCGGCGGATGGAAGATCCGGACCGACACCAAAGATGCTGATTAGAAATGCTGGCCAAGCCAATTTAATATCGAAGATAAATGCTGTATAACACAATCCTATATGCGCATTTGTAAAGCGTTTCCCACAAAGCATGCAGGAGCTATTAGGATAGAACCCAGCATGATAAGACCATGTAAACAGGAAGGTCTTTAAACAGCGGAAAGAAGCAGATTCAAATCTCCCCTCTAGAATCTGACACGGATTGCCTGGAGAAGATCATTCCATGATGATGCACCCACAGGGTTCCACACTGGTCGCACCGTCGTTCAATATTATAGTGATGAAAATTAGGTGAGACATGTAGAACTATCCTATGCAATTCACTTAAAGTAAAACCAATTCCTCATTATAATGCGTTTTGTATGACGAAATGTGATTAAATGGACCTATGCAGTATGCATAAAGTGGGCCTGTGTAATGTGTATAAATTGGTCTGTGTGTAAAATATACCTAAGCAACGTATAAACTGGACCAATGTATAAAATGAGCATATATGTATAAAATGAACTTGCGCACAAAATGGAGTTCTTGTGGTGCACCACACTCAGACGCCGCCATCTACTTGATGGCAGCACTTTCAACATCGGTGATTCAGAGGTCAACCCAGCTGACACCGTTCGCAACCTTGGAGTTCAATTTGATAGCTGTATGACCATGACGGCCCATGTGAGTCAACTCGTTCGAGGTTGTTTCTACCAACTGCGACGAATCAAAACCATCCGCAGATTCGTCCCAACCTCAACCGCCGTCATCTTAGTCAACAGCTTCATTGTCTCCAGGGTTGACTACTGCAACAGCGTTCTGGCGGGTCTTCCGGCTTGTCAGCTGGAGCGGATCCAGTCGGTGCTCAACTCCGCCGCACGGATTATCGCACACCATCCGACCATGTAACTGATCTGTTGCGTGACAATCTGCACTGGCTGCGTGTCCCCCAGCGGATTACATATAAACTATGCCTGATAACATACAAATCTCTACTTAAGCTTATGCCGGACTATATCTCCGAATTCTGCATTCGTGTAGCAGATAGTCGGCTAAGATCATCGTCGAGGGGTCAAACACGAGGTTTGGCGAAAGGTCTTTCGCTGTGTCGGGACCAACTGCGTGGAACATTCTCCCTGACCATGTGAAGCATGCACCCTCGCTAGAGGGATTCAAATCCAGACTCAAGACATAATATTATTTGTTCAAACAATCCTATAATAATTAACAGTGACATGTGATCCCGTGTACAGCGCCCTTTCCTTCGGCCTCGGCTGAGCTACGGTGCTGTATAAATCGTCTTATTATTATTATTATTTTTTTTTTGCCCCGAGGTACTTATGATCCTTCAGGGACTTACACCCTAATGCTAAGATAAAAACATCTGGAACGGCACCTAGTCGTCGTTGAAATCCAGTGCGGGAAACGAGCCGCGGAATGCCACCGCATTAAATCGCTGGATTGTAACAGACAGACGTTGAAATAAGAAAGACGTCTCGCGAGCGTCTCCAGAAATGGCGCTGAGGTTCTGTCCCAAAGATAAAAGAAAGGTCATGCCTTCATCACTCACCGGACCCATGGTTTCGCAGGCCAAAGGAACAAAGTGATGGATGGTTGCGAGATGAGCGTAATTATTATTATTATTATTATTATTATTATTATTATTATTATTATTATTATTATTATTATTATTATTATTATTATTATTATTATTATTATTATTATTATTATTATTATTATATACAGTTACGATTTGGTTTTTACATATAAATTTTAGTTTGTTTAGGGTGGCCGGTCCATGGCCCCGGGTAATCCAGACAAGGTGCCCTGGAAGGCAACGGCATTGTAGCGCTGGATAGTGATTGAAATGCTTTGGAAAAGAAAACCCGTTTCTCGTATATCTCCAGATAATTTCGACAGCCGGTGACACGAAACGGAGTATCCCCCCTGAAAGCTATCCGGGAGGATGAATTAATCTATCCCCCCCGGATGGAATTAACCAGTCTATACTATCCGGGGGGATAAACCATTCTATCCCATTTTTTTTAAATGAGCATAATAAAAAATTTATGCTGTAATCAAAATTTAAATTGACTCTAATTGTTTTAAGTGTCCTAAGCAATGCTCAGGTAAAGGCAACTCGAATTTATTTAGTGACTCTGAGTGTTTTTAAGTGTTTTAAAAGTTTTAAGTGCTATAAAAACAGGGCAAAAGATATTATATAGTAAGAATAAACATACTTGTTAGTGTCATTGTTCAACATAAAGCAGATGAAAATTAATTTGCCCAAAAAAATACATGCGGAAACGGTTTTTTTCGACTTTTTGTAATTTGGGGGATACAATTAACACGGGGGATACTCTATTTCGTGACACCGGCGTCCAATCTCGGACACAAAGGCGTATTATTATTATTATTATTATTATTATTATTATTATTATTATTATTATTATTATTATTATTATTATTATTATTATTATTATTATTATTATTATTATTATTATTATTATTATTATTATTGTAGTGCCTGGCCTTACGCATAAGATAGAATGAGAAAGAGAGAGACAGAGACAGAGACAGGTAGAGAGCAAGAGGAAGACAGACAGACGGACTGACTATAGAATAAGTAAAGGCAGATTGAAAGGAAGAAGGTGATTGGCTTAGCCACGGATTGACCAGCGACCAATAGGACAGATAGGTGAAGAAGCTGCCGAAGTTTAGGAAAGGGATTGAGTCAGTCGGTAGTTTGAATTCAGTCGAGTTTCGGGCAGCAAACACTAGAGCGAGCAGAGCAGGATCTCTGTCACTACCATCAAAATCTAGGGTTTTAAATCTAGTTTTAATAGGGAACTTTATGCTCAGAGGCCTTTGGGTGATCAATATTAGAATGAGCTAGGACCTAAAACAAATGTAGCTGAGATTCGTTTAAAGATTATATTATAATAAAACAATATCAAACAGTAAAATACAATCAATAATCCTATCTACTTATTTGTGGCGTATTATCTAATAATATTATAGCTTGTTTCTTATCTTCCACGTTGGACTTTTCCAGCGTAGATGTAGAAGTTCTTCAGTTCGTATGGATTGGAATGAAGGTTCGAAGAGGAAGGAAGGTCACCTTCTTCTTGTTTGCCGTCGTTTCCAATTCTCTTCTGTAGCTGCGTAGACGGAGAATGCTGTAGCTGGCACAGCACTCTGTAGTTTCGTCCGCCTCGTTGTTTCTCCACAAGCAACGGTAGCTTCTCGTCGCTTGCTCGTCTTGTAGTCGTTTCGCCCCTTTCTTCTGCCGTCGAACTCCAATCGCAATTGCAGTTCCGAATCGACCTTCTCCCGATGTCGAATCGCAGTTCACTCGCAAGTGTCACATCAAACTTCGCAAAGTTTCGTTCGACACGCCCTGGTATCTCTGTTCCCAAGGACTTATAGTCTCACCAGTGGGACAGGCCGACAGCGTGTCGCCTTCCACACCCAATTCACCGTCAGATCTTCTGAATTACCGACGAGAACGCCACGTTTGACTAATGGCCGTTCTCGCTCAGAAATCTACGTCTTCTTCCTTCGCCATCTTTTCGCTGTCTAGCTTTATCGTCTGCCGTTGTTGCCGTCTGCTCAAGTTTGACGCTGCTTTCCGCCCTCCGTTGTATTTCAATAATTGATGTAGCGCGTATTCAAGAATTGTTATAGCGCTATTATTATTATCTAACTTAATGCCACAAGTAATATTAATTATAATCTACAATGCGCCACATATTGTCTAGCTTAATTCTTACCTATTTAATACTTATACAATGCATCATTTAATAGGTTTGTTTGATAAGAAGCATTCTACCGCTACAAATGCCCCTCCTTCAAAAGACTGTTTACAGGCTTTAACAAACTCACCTACTTAACAAACTAACCTAGTAAACTAATTCACTTACTATACACGACATGACAATTAATACACTTTACTCACTGGCTTACACTTCTTCATTTACTTTATCTCAACTTATACTACACAATCCCTCTACTTAAATAGTCGGACATAACATTTTCGGACCCTTTAATATATCTAATGTTAAAGGAATAGTTTTGGAGTGCCAAACTCCATCTCATCACCCTTGCATTTTTCATTCGACCCTCTTTCATATATTGCAATCCGCAATGGTCTGTCTCAATTGTAAATGTCTTTCCACAAAGATATCGGTCGAACCTGCTTATACCCCACATGATTGCTAAGCACTCTCTCTCTTCCACAGAATATCTTCTCTCTCGCTCTAACAGCTTCCTGCTCGCATACGCTATGGGATGATTCGTCCCCTCGTACTGCTGCATTATCACACATCCGATTCCACTCCCACTTGCATCAGTTTGTAGGATGAAATCCTTCTCTAAATTTGGAAGTCTCAGAATTGGTTCTTTCGCCAATTCGTTCTTCAACTTTGTAAAACTATCTTCCAGCTCTTCATTCCATTCTACCATTCCAGGTGCTATCTTTTTCGTTAAGTCACTTAACGGTGCCATGATTTCCGCACAGTGTGGTATGAATTTCCGATAATAGTTTATCGCTCCAAGAAAACTCCTGACTTGTTTCTTTGTCTTTGGACGTGGCATGTCTACTATTTTATCCACTGATTTCTCCTTTGGACTTATGTCATCCTTGTTCAACGTATGTCCCAAAAAGTCAATCTTTCCATATCCTATTGAACACTTCTTCGGCTTCAATGTCAAATTCGCTTGTCTCACTCTTTCGAAAAATATCTCCAAAGTCTTCAAATGTTCTCTCCATCCTTTATTATGCGCTAGAATGTCGTCGACATAACTTTCAAGATTTTCTGTTCCTTGAAGAATCTTCCTGATTAAACGGTTGTAACTTGACGCACTATTGATCAATCCAAAAGGCATCACATTGAACTTGTATATCCCATTGGCACATACAAATGTAGTGTAGTCTTTCGATTCTGGACTCATAGGGATCTGCCAATAACCCTTGCAGAAATCGAACTTGCTGTAGATTCTACTACCACTCAACTTATTAAAAATATCCTCATTTGTCATCATAGGCTCAGGATCAAATATTGTAAGCTTGTTCAGCTGTTTGTAATTGCAACACAACCTATTGCTTCCGTCTGATTTCTTGACAACCACCAGCGGTGCTGCATAAGCTGCCTCTGATCTTTCTATCACCTTATTGTCCAACATCGTCTGGATCTCCTTATCTATTTCTTTTTGCAAATGGTATGGTGTTGGATACGCTCTTTGTCTTACTGGTTCTTCACTCGTCAAATGTATTTCATGCTTTACTAAGTCTGTTCTCCCAGGCTTGTCTGTGAATATGTCTTCATATTTCTTCAGTAGTTTCCTCATTTCTCCTTTTTGTTCTTCATCCAAATCAGGATTTATATCCACATCTTCATAGGTCTCTGTTTGTTCACTTACATATAAATCCAATATCTCTTCTTCTTCATCTTCTCCCACTTTTCCGTCATATACTACTGCTGAAATGTACGCTACGGTCTCGGCATCTTCTCTTTCGTGGTATTTCTTCAATATATTAATGTGATATGTCTTTATCTTTCCTTTCTCGATTTCAACTCTGTAATCATAGTCTCCAATCTTCTCTCTCACAACATATGGCCCTTGCCACTTTACTAACATCTTGTTCTTACAACTAGGCAATAGTAACAACACCTTATCACCCATTTCCAACTTCCTGTATCTCGCTTTCCTGTCATAATACTTCTTGTTTTTAGCGTTCGCTTTGTGTATCGCCTTCTGCGCCATATCACAAGTCTCCTCAATCCTTTCTCTCAAATCCTGCATATACGTATACACGTCCTTCACTTCTTCTTCCACTGTCTCATTGGTCCATAACTCCTTCAGGATCTGCACTGGTCCTCTACACGATCTACCAAATATTAGTTCGAATGGTGTGAAACCGTGACTCTCATGTACTGTGTCTCTCAACGCAAACAGTAATGGAGCTATATAACGATCCCATTCTTTCGCTTGTTCACCAATCAACTTCCTCAACGTCGCTTTGATGGTTCCATTAAGCCGTTCTACACATCCATTGCCCATTGCATGATATGGACTCGTCATGGTGTGTTTTATCAATAGCATCTTATTTACTTCAGCCATGAGTTCAGAAGTGAACTGGCTTCCACGATCAGTATGGATCTTCTGAGGCACTCCCATACGACAATAAAATCCGAACAAAGCTTCTGCAACTTCCTCAGTACTAATTCCTTTCAATGGAATAGCTTCCGGATACCTTGTACTCAAATCTATGATGGTCAATATGTATCGATAACCCCTTGCAGACATAGGGTTAACTTCTCCGATTATGTCTATGCATATGTGTTTGAATGGTACATCTAATACAGGTAGATGACCCATAGGCGCCTTGTGGTTCACCTTCTTGTCAACTGATTTTTGACAAATATCACAACTCAACACATATCTCCGTATATCTTGTCCTATTCCAGGCCAATAGAATTCATTTAGAATCTTATCATGTGTTTTCCTCATTCCTAAATGAGCCGATAACAATGAATTGTGTGCCACTGCTAACACTTTATCCCTCAATGGTTTAGGTACCATTAGTTGCCATTTCACCTCATCCTTCTGTACTTCTTTGTATCTTTTATACAACAATCCCTTCTTTTTCACATATGGTTTATCTTCTATGTTGTCTTCGTTACCATCCCATTCAATTGCTCTTTCCATTTGTTTCGACATAGTTTCATCTTGACTTTGCAACTCCTGTATCTCTTTTACTGACACATTCAAGTTCGGCATCTCCGCAACTTTCAATGGTTTGTATTTTGCTACCTTTTTAGCTTCTGCTCTAGTCTCCACAACTGCTACTGTCATTAATTTTTCATCTTGATTCCTCATCACATCGTCAGAAAATCTTACTGTTTTCTTTGCACCAATAGGTCTTTCTTCATGTTCTGTTTTTCTAATCAATATTCCTTTGTTTTCCACTTCAGTACATTTCTCAATTATTTCTTTTGGCTCATGATTTGTCACACTCTCAGTTCTTTCATCCTTAACCATGTACTTCAATCCTTTGATTTTCCCAATTATTACTGGCTTTATTGGCTGTTCCATCACCATCGCTTGTACTTCACCATTAAAATGTTCACTCTCTATGTACATCTTAGCCAATGGGAAACATCTTAAACTCCCATCAACTAAAACACAATGTGTTTCTTCTCCAGTCAACGCTTCTTCATTTATCAAAGAACGTTTTACAATACAACAACTTGCGCCTGTGTCGTATAAGCATCCCACTGTGTTTCCATTAACTGTCACCTGGTATTCACTCTTATCTTCAAGGCTAATACATCCATCATTGTCTTTTATCACCATTGCACTAGCTGCCATGTACATTGGTGGTATTTTATTATGTTCACCCTGTTTCATCTGTTGTTCTCCTCTTGTAACTTCAACCACTCTCTGTATTTCACTTTCTGGCTTAACCAAGTGTGCTCGACTTTCGAATATTTGTACTGCTGCTGCAGTGTGTTTAAATGTACCCCTGTTTTTCTTTGGGCATTGATATGCCTTATGGTTCTGTTCTCCACAGAAAAAACAAGTAATCTTATGTCCAGTTGCAATTTCTCTTTCCCTGCTGAATCCTCGGTTTTGATGTGTACCCTGATTTATCTTCACATCACTTCTACTCCTGTTCAGATTGTACCCAGACTGTTCTTTGGGTCTGTGTTCATACGGTCTACCGTTCAACCTGTCACTATGAAATTTCACATCTGGTTTTACAGACTGCTCGCTGTACTTGTAACCGTGTGCTTCAATGTGTGATTCCGCACAAACTAACATGTCCTTCAAACTCATTTTACCCTTCTCTTTTATAAACATACGAAGTTCAGTACTGCACGTCAGGTAAAACTGATCTTTCAACAATAGATCTTCCACTCCTTCGTAAGTTCTCTCAAATCCCGCTTGTGCTAACCACTGCTGCATATACCTCCTCAATCTATGTACAAAACTAGAAGGTGTCTCTCCAGATTCCATTTTACTGGTTTTGAACTTGTTTCGATAACCACCTTCAGTCAGTTGAAATCTCTTCAACAGCTGAGTCTTCAAACACTCATAATCTTGCACTTCTTCTGCAGACAACCTTTGGTATACTTCCAGTGCTCTGCCTTCCAAATGTCTAGCTAACGTCAACGACCAAACTTCTTTTTTAACTTCATACGCAACACAGGTTCGCTCGAATCTCAACAAGTAGGCATCTAAACAATCCTTTGACTCGTTGAATATAGGAAATTTGATATTTCTGATTCCTTTATTGTTTTCTCGGTGATCTCCCTGTTGTTGACCATCACCGATCCTCATGTAGTCACTCTCGTGCTCTCGGTTTTGTTCCCCTCTTGAATCAATTTCACGCATTCTCACTTGTGCTTCAAGTCTATTTATTTCTAACTGGTGTTCGCGCTGTTCTCTGGCTTCTGTTGCCAAGCGATTTTCTCTCGCTTCTGTCTCAGCTGCTTCACGATTCAATCTGGCTTCTGCTTCAGCACTCCTGATTGCTTCTGTTTCAGCTTTTCTCGTTTCTGCTGCTGTTTCAGCTTTTCTCGTTTCTGCTGCTGCTTCAGCTTCCATCTCTGCTTTTCTTGCTTCTATCTCAAGTCTCTTGACTTCTGCTGCTGTCTCAGCTAATTTCATCTCTTTGGCGATCTCCCTCTCAGTCGCTCTATCTTGTCTCCATTCTGCCTGTCTTTCTTTGACAAAGGCACGTGTCTCGTCCCCTTCCATGTTCATCCGTTTGGCAATTTCTAACCAAGCTTCAAAATCACTTACAGACATACTTACTGTCTTACTTGCTGACTAGCAACTTATGTCAAAATATTGGCAACAATGTGCGCTATTTAAATTTCTAACAAATAGAAATTGTTCAATTCTGCAAAGTGTCAATTCAGTTCCACAACAACAACTAATAGTTCATACACCTACTGCAGTATCTTCAATCTACAATCTCAGATTTAGACTCTAACAATCTCCTAGCTATAATTGTTCAAAGCTTTTCTAATACTGTTCAAAAGACAGTTTTTTACTGACTCAAATCTTTACTGAATTAAATCTTTAATGACTTAAATCTTTACTTACTCAAATCTTTACTGACTTAAATCTTTACTGACTTTTATCCCGGACGGGCCCCCACTCTTGTCACTACCATCAAAATCTAGGGTTTTAAATCTAGTTTTAATAGGGAACTTTATGCTCAGAGGCCTTTGGGTGATCAATATTAGAATGAGCTAGGACCTAAAACAAATGTAGCTGAGATTCGTTTAAAGATTATATTATAATAAAACAATATCAAACAGTAAAATACAATCAATAATCCTATCTACTTATTTGTGGCGTATTATCTAATAATATTATAGCTTGTTTCTTATCTTCCACGTTGGACTTTTCCAGCGTAGATGTAGAAGTTCTTCAGTTCGTATGGATTGGAATGAAGGTTCGAAGAGGAAGGAAGGTCACCTTCTTCTTGTTTGCCGTCGTTTCCAATTCTCTTCTGTAGCTGCGTAGACGGAGAATGCTGTAGCTGGCACAGCACTCTGTAGTTTCGTCCGCCTCGTTGTTTCTCCACAAGCAACGGTAGCTTCTCGTCGCTTGCTCGTCTTGTAGTCGTTTCGCCCCTTTCTTCTGCCGTCGAACTCCAATCGCAATTGCAGTTCCGAATCGACCTTCTCCCGATGTCGAATCGCAGTTCACTCGCAAGTGTCACATCAAACTTCGCAAAGTTTCGTTCGACACGCCCTGGTATCTCTGTTCCCAAGGACTTATAGTCTCACCAGTGGGACAGGCCGACAGCGTGTCGCCTTCCACACCCAATTCACCGTCAGATCTTCTGAATTACCGACGAGAACGCCACGTTTGACTAATGGCCGTTCTCGCTCAGAAATCTACGTCTTCTTCCTTCGCCATCTTTTCGCTGTCTAGCTTTATCGTCTGCCGTTGTTGCCGTCTGCTCAAGTTTGACGCTGCTTTCCGCCCTCCGTTGTATTTCAATAATTGATGTAGCGCGTATTCAAGAATTGTTATAGCGCTATTATTATTATCTAACTTAATGCCACAAGTAATATTAATTATAATCTACAATGCGCCACATATTGTCTAGCTTAATTCTTACCTATTTAATACTTATACAATGCATCATTTAATAGGTTTGTTTGATAAGAAGCATTCTACCGCTACAGTCGAGTTTCGGGCAGCAAACAGTCGAGAGCTCAGAAGGAGCCCAGTCGATCAGACAGTCATGGGATTGAGTTCAGACGGTCCGGTCCAGTCCTGTCGAGCTCAGCATCAGCAGCTCGTTGGCTCGTCGTCTTATCAAATGATCTGTCATAAACTCTGAATATTATCGCCGTCAATTATAGATCTGCTGGTTTGCCATTGGACAATTAAACTATTATACTGAGCTTCGTTGCTCTATACATACTGGAACGTTACACGCCTAGTTCCCCCTCATTCCGATCGACAACTTGTATTTGCCAAGCGATCGAGGAAACCCTACAATTTATAATTCATAATAGTACGGTACGTTACGTTCATGTCCGTCACTTATTCATTTGCAGTTCATGGAATTTCACTGAATGGATGAGTCCATAGCGCGAAGGGTGAGAAATTTCATGGAAGCGAGTCCAACGCGCGGCAGATGTAGTGATGATTGTCAGCGAAGCGCTTGATGATCTTGAGTGCGTAGGTAATAGACTTCGTCGTAGAAGATGTACGATGCAGATGAAACGAAGTGTAGATGACTGGATTCAGTGTACTGACGTGACAATGCGTGACTACGGATGTATCCCAGCGTCGACGTTGTCCGATGACGTGGCTGGCTCTTGCAGTTGCGGATCGACGTCGGATGGTGAGTGAAGAACGACCATGGCGGGCGGGTGGTTGGGTGGATGGATGGTGGGATGGAAGAATGGAGGGATGGATGGAGATCAACGTTCAGAAGCTGGAAGGTGGTCGTAGAAGTGGTGTAGCATTCTTACCATCGGAACGAACTGGTAGGCTATGGTCGGATGTTGATGACTTCATTGTGTCAGCGCATGATGATGCTGTGTCGTTGTTGGCGTTGTCAGCGGATGATGATTGCTGTGTCGCTGGTACGAGAATCGGTTGGGTTTCTCCACCAATTGTAGGGTTTCCTCGATCGCTTGGCAAATACAAGTTGTCGATCGGAATGAGGGGGAACTAGGCGTGTAACGTTCCAGTATGTATAGAGCAACGAAGCTCAGTATAATAGTTTAATTGTCCAATGGCAAACCAGCAGATCTATAATTGACGGCGATAATATTCAGAGTTTATGACAGATCATTTGATAAGACGACGAGCCAACGAGCTGCTGATGCTGAGCTCGACAGGACTGGACCGGACCGTCTGAACTCAATCCCATGACTGTCTGATCGACTGGGCTCCTTCTGAGCTCTCGACTGTTTGCTGCCCGAAACTCGACTGAATTCAAACTACCGACTGACTCAATCCCTTTCCTAAACTTCGGCAGCTTCTTCACCTATCTGTCCTATTGGTCGCTGGTCAATCCGTGGCTAAGCCAATCACCTTCTTCCTTTCAATCTGCCTTTACTTATTCTATAGTCAGTCCGTCTGTCTGTCTTCCTCTTGCTCTCTACCTGTCTCTGTCTCTGTCTCTCTCTTTCTCATTCTATCTTATGCGTAAGGCCAGGCACTACATTATTATTATTATTATTATTATTATTATTATTATTATTATTATTATTATTATTATTATTATTATTATTATTATTATTATTATTATTATTATTATTATTATTATTATTATTATTATTAAAATGGGACTGTGAGTAAATTGGGCCTATATGCAAATGGACCCATGTGTAAAATGTACCCTTATATCAAATAGACCCAGGTATGAAATGGGACTACGCATAAAATGGACCTACATGTATATATGTAATGGACCCATGCATGTACTAAATGGGCCTATGTACAAAATGAACATAAATATATAATGAACCTATGTACAAAATGAACCTAATATAAAATGGACCTATGTACAAAATGAACCTAAATATATAATGGACCTATGTACAAAATGAACCTAATACAAAATGGACCTATGTACAAAGTGAATCTAAGCATAAAATGGACCCATGTACAAAATGAACCTAAATATACAATGGACCTATGTACAAAATGATCCTAACATAAAATGGACTTATGTACAAAATGAACCCAAATATAAAATGGACCTATGTGCAAAATGAACTTAAATATATAATGGACCTATGTACAAAATGAACCAAATATAAAATGGACCTATGTGCAAAATGAAACTAAGCATAAAATGGACCCATGTACAAAATGAACTTAATATAAAATGGACCTATGTACAAAATTATCCTAAATATAAAATGGACCTATGTACAAAATTATCCTAAATATAAAATAGACCTATGTACAAAATGAATCTTAAAAAAAATGGACCTGTGTACAATACGAACCAATGTATAAAATGTCCCATTCCGATCCGTAGATATCTTCGCTTTGCTGCACAATGTGGCCTGGTTGACCCCCACACCACATCCGCGGATAGTTCACAGGTCGAGAGATAGAGAAGCTTTCTGGACTAAGCTGCCCACCAGCACGGTAGCACCACCCTTTAATTATGCCATGATGTCCATGGTCTTTCCTTACTTCTATTCTTCAAACATCCTAAGAGTCCCATGTACATGTATGTATTGTAGAATATGTATTGTAATGCATCTGACCACTTATAAAACGCTAATCGCAGCAAGAACCTTTCAGAAGCGCTCCAAGTGCGTGCAACACTGAGAGAAAAGGTAAGTTTTGAGACGATAGAAAGACTACCAGGGAGGATGGCAGAGCGAACATATTGGGGAAGCCCATCCCAAAGAAAGGGGGCCAATGCAAGCAAATGATCTTGATTGAGCCATAGCGGCCCTGACGTTGGGAACGTGCATTGTAGATATATTATATAGGCTAGGCCTAGTGCGTGGGGCGCGGTGACAATGCCTCGGAACCATAGTGTTCCAGGTTCGAATCCGACTCAAGGCGCCGTGTATGGACCTTGAGGAAGTCCTTCACTCGCATTTTCTCGTGCGCTTCCGCGTGAAACTCATTGCAGTGTCCGCGCTGTATATAGTCGGAAGCGCTTCTGAGTAGAGAGAGTGTCAAGGGGCGCTATAGCAAATGCAATAATAAATAAATAAATAAATAAATGAATAAATAAATAAATAAAATGAATAAATATATATAAATAACAATATGCATGCATAGACGCTTGGGCCTACCTGCGACTTCGAACACCCATCCGAACCTTTCAGCGTATTAATAAGTCTCTGCCTGAAGTGAAAGAAAGCGCCACCTGTTAGTAAGCTGAAACAATCCTCTGCTGCATTGAACATAGGACGAGCCTTAAATAACGTCGTTAAACTGTGCGGAACCGTCATTACATGAAGCCTTAGTTTGCTGCCAGCGGTCGATTGCAAGCAGCAGCAGCAGAAGCTGATGAATGGAAGAGAAGAAGAAGGATGGGAAGCCAACATCCATGGCTTCTGTTGCTGCTACTACTGTTGCTGCTGCTACTGCTGCTGCTGCTGCTGCTGCTGCTGCTGCTATTGCATCAGTCGCCATCGAGCAGCGATAAGTGATACCCATACTGAGAACGAATGCACCGGCGTCAGCAGCAGCAGCAGCAGCAATTTTGTCTGACTTAATAAACAATGACACATGGCATAGATTCTGTCCGTCTTTGCGTCAGCCTTCTCCTTTGTTTGTCTGTCTCTGTTCCTGTTTCTGTTTGTCTGTGTGTCCTTCTCTTTCTCTCTCTCTTCCTCTATTTCTATCTCTCTCCCTCTCTTCCTCTCTACCTCGCTCCATTCCTGCTCCGCCTCCTGCTCTTCCTCCTCGCCCTCCTCCTCCTTTCTATCCCTCTGTCTCTATCTCTCAATCTCTGTCTGTGTCTGTCTCTGTGTCTCTCTTCGTTCCTGTGTCTGCTTGTCTGCCTGTCTGCCTGCATCTACATGTATCTATCGTCTAATCTCTTTATATATATGCATAT